>MU006590.1:227019-319332 GCA_010093795.1 Sporormia fimetaria CBS 119925 | reverse complement strand
TGGTATGTATCGATCCATAACATGCGAAGTGCTTGCCATGTCTCTTTAGTCGAAATGGTACTCAGAAACTTTGCTCCCTGAAATGCAGTGGACGAATCAACTACATGCAATACAGGTCTGTTGCCAAGGTACATGACATCGACCAAGATCTCGTAGTTGAAGTGATGGTCATCCTTCAGTGTGAATTTGAATCGGCGGGGGGCAGAGCTGTTGAGTTGACAATGGTGGCAGAACTTGGTGATTTCCTCTAGGGTTTTCTGTTCAACATCATTGTGTCCCGAGTCTCTCAGTAGATTGACAAGTCGTATCACTGAGGGATGTCCAAAACGGCGGTGAAGTCTTCTCAATTCTGTTTCTGTCAGAAATGCTGTTGCGCGCTCTCTCTTGTTCAAGTGGAACCATGGATGTCCCCATTTACGTAGCACGGGAATCCGTCTGTCACCTTGAACAAGCTCGTCGGTCGTATTGTTGAAGTAGACTTTCAATCTGTCCATATCGGCAAGGCAAAGCAAAAATGGTGTGGGTGCTTCCAGCACTTCGAAATTGACTTCTCCGATCTCCGTAGAGACTCTTACAGTGCCAACAGACGCTGTCACATTGCCTTTGCCGAATTTGATAGACGCTTTCCCTGCAGTGGACGTATCGATCGTAATCAATGGGTTTTCCTTTGCAAGTGCGAGGTATTGTTCTCTGCCAACTGTGGAGACATTGGCCGCACCGGTATCAGGTAGGATCCCTTGGTATACAGATCTTGTGTATCGGTCTTCGATCAGGAACTGGGATGCTGGGGTTGATGGCGTATCCCTGCTGTATGTATCGTCGCCAGAGATATGGTGTAGGAACGCCTGATCTGCAAGACATCGCTCTGTGAAGAATTGATATTCCCCGTTCGCGGCTGTAAAGTGTTGGTTATTGACGTCATAGTGCGAATTGTCCTCATAGTCATCTTGCTCTCTCCATCCACCTTGGCTATACTGGTTTGTATCTCCACTGCCTTCGTATTCCCCAAGGTGCATAGCAAAATCGGTGGGTGGTTCTACCCCCGTAAAGTGACATGCCGAGAGAAACTGTGTGCGAGCGGCTTTTCGCTCCTCGTTCGTATGTTTGGTCGACCAGCAGCCCTCTTTCTGACAAACAAAACACTTCTTTTTCCATTGCGGTAAAGATCTGCGTTCGCCGTAATCGTTGCGAGAGCGTTGCATGTTCAATTGTCCTCGGAGTTGCCCTCGGCCTCTTCTATTGTTGGTGTAGCGGCGGTCCAGGTAATATTGGTCTTCAGTTGTCTCAGTTCCCATGAGCATTTGCTTCGTATGCTGGCGCGCAAGGTGCGTCTCAACTGCAGATCGTAGGTCCGCAAAGAGCCCTTCGCAGATCGTAGCTGGCTTGAACAGTGCCATTTCAAGTTCTGGAACTCCGCGACATGCGTTGATGACTGTTGTGCGCAGGGCGTCTTCGCCTTCAAAGTTCTTCCCAAGCGCGCGTTGACACAGTTGTAGTTTGTCAAGTAGGATCTGCAGTACCTCGTGTAGGTCCTTATCTGGGTTCTCTATGCGTGTCCGATCAAAGGTTGTGGTCGTCCAGTCCGTGTAATAGTGTTGATGATGGACATCATGGTCGAAATGGTTCTTGATTGCCATGTACGCGTTGGCGAAACTGTCGTTCCTATCCACATACTGTATGTAAAACATCTCTGCTCGCCCAGTAAGGATACGGGGAAAAACTGCATGAAACTGTCCCTCCTGGATGTCGATCTGCCAACATATGTTGAAGAAGATTCTAATCTTATCATCTAGCAGATCGTATGCATCCCCAGTGTACTTCTTGTTGTTGTCCCAAATCTTGGAGAACTGCGTGATGGTATTGGCATTCAGCTTCTCGTTGCGACACCATCGCGGCGGAAGCGTTCTGAAGGGATCATGTACGTGATCCGGTGGTCTATTGGGTACGCCAATGATGGATTGGTGTGGAAATGGCGTTCCTTGGCGATATGCGGTCGCTGGTTGCGGCATTGTCTGTGGTTGCAAGTATTGTCGGGACTGTGTATCTTCCTCCCACTGATGTTGAACCTGGAGTCCTTCACGCGCACCGCTCATGTATGGTGGCTGTTGGCCCTTGCAATTCTGGTGTCCAGGCTGTTGGAGTGCGTCCTTCTGGTGCGCTGCTTGCGGCTGTTCTCGGCTTTGAGATTGACTTTGGACGTTTGGACCAGCTCCATTTAGCTCGTCTTGCTGATTGCCAGAGGCCTTCCGTTCCGGTTCCGGCTGTGGGTGTTGGCGTTGCAACAATTCCGTACCAGCTGATGAGCTAGTTCTCTGTTGGTCCGGTTGGTCCACCGGATCCTCAATGCGCTGATGCTTCTGTTGGCGTCGGTACGCTTTGGATCGTTGGTCGAAGTCCATGGCTTGGAACTCGACAGGGTCCCATGGAAGGGGGTCCTCGATACCTAATATACTGCAGAGAGAGTCGGCAATTCTGGCTCGATTGTTACCCGTGTAGACTCCTCTGTTCCGTAGCACGGTCTTCAAAGACCTCAACGTGTTGCGTTCAACCTTGAGGAACATGTCCTTCGTCCATCCCTCAAAGTCCCATTGATAGTCTGCAAAGAGATTGTCATCCCATGCCATGCTGACATGGTAGTCGTGAATGGTTTTGGCAACCCAGGTCGTTACATGTCTTTGGCTTGAGTCCTCTGTTGCCGGTATGTCCCAGAGTGCGGTGTCGACAACATCGAGCGCTACTGCATATGGGCAGTCTCCCATGAGGTGCTGAGCTGTGTATTTTGCCCAGAATGAAACGGCTTGCCCGCGTTCACTTGAGCTGTGCTCTGAGAGGTCATCTTGAGCATCGCTAGCGGCTGCGGCACTGGTGTTGCTTTGGTTGTCTGCCATAGTGCTGGCAGGAGATGACGCGTTGTTGTTGGTATTGTCTCACCGGTTGGTATTGTCTCGCCGGTTGGTCGTTGCCGGCGCGTGTTGTTGTACGTATTTCCGTCCTGAAACGTTCGTACTTATGAATTGTAATGCGTTGCTGACGCGCTCTGTGTTCGCGGATCGGCCGAACCAGCAGCTTTAGAGTTCGGTTAAGAGTGCTTCGTGTTATCTCTGCCGTCCTCTGTCCTTAGCACAGATGTCTCCTTCCCGAGATTTCGCACGTCGGGTTGTTGACAGTCTGTCTCATCCACCTTGCTGTCTGTGGGTGCATCAAGCAGCCACTGATCAGTGTTGGTTGGGTCTTGTAGCACTAGTGCTGAAATGAAATGAAAAACGTTATGCAGTCATGAAGTCTGTTGATTGATCGTGTTCTTCCTAGGTACTGGACGCGACGTGTTGGCCACTGAGAGTTGCCAAGCACTCTCGTGTTACACAGTCGCGTACCACGTGTTTGCTATCTTTGTTTACCCACAGACACTTTATTAAGACGTTGTCTGATAGTCCAAGATTCATCATTGCCCTTCCGAGAGCAAATACGTGAGTAAGACTTCAGCATCTCTAAACATGCGAATCCGTAGAACAGCTCGATCTTTGCTATTTCCTAGGTGCTGTACTTCCTGCGATGTCGATTAGGTATAGAATTTCTATGCATATCTAGAGCTCCCTCTAATCCTTTTTACGGGTGCATAGTACTGCGTAGCACGCTAGCAAGACTGTTTAGGCAGTGTAAAACTCCTCTAAACATGCGAATCTGTAAAACATTGCTCTCTGCAAGCTATTTCTTAGGTGCTATATATTACGTATGTTATGTAGAATATTTAATAGCATTGTTAAAGCTCTCTCGCATACCTTGTAGACGTGTGCAATTACTAACAGCACCCCAGCAGAACTTTCTTGCGAGGAGTAAGCATCACCAAATCAGCAGAACTATAATCAACCTTTCAACCAAGCCAGTCTATCGAGATCTGATATGCGCGGTAAGCCTGAAGGTTCTGAGATTCTCCACATTCCAATTGAAGGATCGCAAAGTCATTGCTGCTTGCGCAACATGACAGCATCACGATGGCAAAAAAATACTAAGCAGTTATAACTTCATTATTATCGTGTCTCATTTCATCTCCCCAACCGAGCCTATCCGCCCAGTGGGAAATATGGTAACGTTCCCCTCCAGCTCCCCCAATGCATCTGTAGTCCACCAGTAGCCGCGACCAACCTGCCCCTACTCCCTGTGGTATCGAGGCCGGAAGACAACGTTCTTGTGGAATCTGCCACCATCGTTGCGTCGCGCCTGTTTCCGAGGCGCTTTCTTGGGGGCAGGCTGGTCGGCAGGGCCCTCATCCACCCACTGGGCCTCCTCCCCCTGACGTTCGGCATGAAATTGCTCCCTAGTCTACACACAATTATTAGTCATTTATTGAGCAGAATGTCACACTCACCGCCAGGATCAGATTTTCAGGTTAGTCTACTTGCCACTGGTTTCTTCTTGCGATAGGGAGGCACCTTGCCCTTGTCGTTGCCCCCAACAACCTTGGGGAGGATCCTCTGCTTGTAGTCTTCATGCGACTCGAACTGAACACGAGGCGCGTTGGCAGGATCCGGGTGGTAGAGTCGCTTCTGCTTGTGCTCTTGCGCGGCCGGAGAGTCACTCGGGATCCACTGAAGATGCGTCCAAGGCTCATTGGCATTGCCCTTAAGCAGCTCGGCGTCGGAGAGCTCGTCAGTGGCTTTCTTGAACATTGGAAGGACCTCTTTGGGGTCCTCGAGGTCTTCCTCCTTGGCTTCCGAGATGGTCTTGAGGTGATCAGTGGCGTCGATATGGTGAATCTCCGGTTGGAGTTGAGCGATGCCGGTAAGTGGGGTAAGGTGGCATTCTTTGCCGCGGAAAACGCCAACCATGTAATTCGGCTTGAAGTCCTCCTGACTGATCATGCCGCCGCCCCAGGTCTGCGTGTTGAGAACATGACCTTTCTCATTTGCGTCTGCGAAGTTGGCCATAAACTGATCGACTGTCTCGTCGTCGATGACGGGCGGACCCTGCGCCTTCTTGCGAGGCATAGCACTGCCCTCGTCTTCCTCTGCCGCCTCCTCTTCTTCCTCCTCATCGTCGTCCTCGGCGTCGGCACCCGAACGCTTCTTCTTCTTCTTCGGCTTGGGCATGACACGCTGGAACCCTTGCGCAACGCCGTAGCTTTCCTGCCCGAGAGCCTTTGTCTTCTTCAAAGCCTCGCCGAACTCGATACCCTTACGCTTGTCGTAGGTCTTGCTGTGTATGTTGATGGGAACATCGACCTCGAAGTACTTCGACTCTTCTTTCCAGCGAAAGCCGGTAGGCGCATTGTCGCCCTTGAGATGTTGGCTCTTGTCGCGGCCAAGGAATTGCAGCAGCCAGAGCTCGCGATCTTCAGGCTGAGGTGGTATGAAGACGTCATACTCCGCGACAACTGGGTCATCCTCATCTTCATCAGGGTCGTACTCTGAGGAGTCGTCCTCTGTTGTATCTCCATACTGTCCGTCGTCGCTGTCCTCCAGCTCCCATACGTTGAGCGGTGTGCTCTTCGAAGCCGTGTTGGATGCGGTCGGTGCTTCACCATCGCTGATGCCGGCGGGAGTCGTGTTCTTAGTGCCCGAGGGTCCTGCCTGAGAGCTGGTTCCTGCGGTGGGACCTTGATTGAGGTTCGCTATACAAGATCAGCGCAAGACGTCATGAGAAGCGGTCGATGGAAATTACTCACGTTGAGTCATCGTATCGTCAAGGCAACGGTCGAAACACGCACTCTGGGTCGCAAAGGGGCGTGCTGCGCGCTGGTGTTAGTGAGAGCGCAGGTGAAGGTGGGCGGAACTTTTTCTGGAGCTCCCCCGCGTCGACCTGGCGCTAGGCAGGGATGTTGGGCTTGGCAAAGTCAGTCGCGCCTGCCTTCCTGGTCGCAGATCTATTACGTGTTCACGTGACTGCATGACGCGCATCATGGACCCACATTTGGCGGGAGCTAATGGCCGACACAGCTACACCGGCGTCCCCGCAGTATGTGAACGTCCACGTCCGAGATAGAAGAGCCTTTATACCCACTCTGGTCTTGTGCTTCATTTTCTCCTCGGTGTTCTCTATCTTCGCTTCCTGAAAGCTCCCCGAAACTTCGCTGTCCCCACCCCCGGACGCTTTCAATTCCACAGCACTCATGGCATACATTGCACCTATACATCGGGCAAGTAGCGTCCGACACGCCTTGAAGCTCAATCTTATGTCCACGAATGAGGAATGTCTCGTTGTTGCGTACGTTTAAAATCCCACAGCTGTTTACGTTTGTAACAGACCTCTAGAAAAGCGAACCGGCTGGAGATCTATATACAGAAAGAAGACGACCTCGCACTTTGTCACTCTCAATTACTCTACGGCAAGGTGACGATACTACAGAAGTTGCGCCCTGCACCAGCTACGACGGACCATCTGTTCGTCGGGACCGATCGATTCGAATACTTCACCCTATCGTGGAGCAGAGACAGGAAGCAACTACAGACTGAGAATGTCTTCAAGGGCGTTGCGGACAATGCTGCGCGAGAATCACAAACCGGGGAGAGGTGTCACGTAGACCCTACTGGGAAGTTCATGACTCTGGAGGTATACGAGGGGATCGTCACTATAATCCCACTAGTGCAAAGAGGCAAGAAGAGAAAGCACGAATTCGAGACTCCACATCTGGGAGAAGCACAGCCGGCAAGGATCTCGGAGATGTTCGTGCGCTCATCAGCTTTTCTCGCACCGAACTCACAGGACGACAAACCGAAGCTTGCTCTGCTGCATGAACATGGTAGCGCGCGTGTCAAGCTCAAGATTCGCGAGCTCTCCTTTTCCGGTCCTGATGGAGTTGAACTAAGCGAAGGAGAATTAGCTCGCGGTGATCTGGAGCTCGGTGCAAGCCACCTCATTCCCGTCGATGCACCAGCAAGTAAGGTTCCCCATAACTCACTGCATACGCTGCTGACGTCAACCAGGTGGCTTGATTATTCTCGGCGAAACATCGATTGGATACTACAACGATAACACCGGCGAAGTGACCACAGAGCCCTTGCGAGAAGCAACCATATTCGTAGCTTGGGCGCGTGTTGATAAGGCACGATACGTACTCGCCGACGACTATGGGCGACTCTACTTGTTTATGCTGGTTTTCAATGACCAGGATCAAGTACAGTCATGGAGGCTGGACAATGTTGGGAAGACTTCACGCGCTTCTGTGTTGGCACACCTGGACGCAGGTCTCGTCTTCGTCGGTTCGCACCAAGGAGACTCCCAAGTCGTGAAGATTTCAGAGAAGGCCTTGGAGGTCACACAGACCTTATCTAACATTGCTCCGGTACTTGATTTCACAATCATGGACATGGGGAACAGATCTGGCGAGGGCCAAGCCAGCGAATACTCTTCAGGGCAGGCGCGAGTTGTAACAGGAAGCGGAGCTTACCAGGATGGCAGCCTCAGGAGCGTCCGGAGCGGTGTTCGTCTCGAAGAGATAGGAGTCCTGGGGGAAATGGACCACATCATCGACCTTTTCGACTTGAAGTCTAGTGCCATGGCGACAAGGCCAGATACTCTACTCGCTACCTTTGTGACACAATCACGAGTATTCCGTTTCGATGGCGAGGGAGATGTGGAGGAGCTCGAAGACTTTGCTGGTCTGTCATTGTCCGAAAATACCCTTGTCGCCTCAAACGTTTCTCAGGGTCGGCTGTTGCAGATCACTCCTTCTCGCGTCCAGCTCAGCGATCTGGACAGTGGCATGATTGTCTCCGAGTGGCAGCCTCCTCGAGGTAAGCCCATCACTGCTGGTGCTACCAACGGCGACACCGTCCTAGTATCGTTAGGTGGTATCCTGCTCGTTACTCTTCACGTTGACGGGGGTCTGAACGTTGCAAAGCAAAAGGAATATAGTCCGGAAGATCAGGTTGCGTGCGTCGCGCTCCCTCCTGGATACGGCTCCACCTGCTTACTTGGGTTCTGGAAACAATCGAGGCTTTCAATATGCTCACTTGAAAGTCTGGAGCCGATCACTACTGTTCAGATCCCAGGCGAATCCGTTCCACGGTCACTCCTTCTGACCCAGATATTCCCCGAGCAACCACCTACTCTGTTTGCAGCTATGGCGGATGGGACTGTGGTTACCTACTCGTTGGACACATCGACTCACGAACTTTCCGGAAGAAAAAGCATGGTTCTTGGTTCGCAACAACCTACATTCCGCGCATTGCCTCGAGCGAACGGTCTCTCGAGTGTTTTCGCGACATGCGAACATTCGTCACTGATATACGGATCTGACCGCCGTCTTATTTATTCGGCGGTTACAGCCGAAGATGCCGTTGCAATCTGTCCGTTCGACACAGAGGCATATCCTGGGTCCGTGGCAGTTGCAACTCGCGGAGACTTGCGCCTCGCCGTTATTGATACGGACCGAACAACTCATGTTCAGACCCTTAAGGTTGATGAGACTGTCCGGCGCATCGCATATTCACCTACACTCAAAGCTTTTGGTCTGGGAACCATCAAACGCCTGCTCAAAGGCGGAGAGGAGATTCTGATCAGTCGTTTTAAGCTCGTCGACGAGATTCAATTCAAAGAGCTGGACACATACGAGTTGAAAGAGGGCGAACTCGTTGAGACTGTGCTGCGATGTACCCTACCGGATGGTCCTAGCTCTGTCGCAGAACGTTTCGTCGTCGGCACAGCGTATCTGGACGACCAAGGCGCGACAGCGGAGCGAGGACGCATCATCATCCTGGAGGTCACTGAAGACAGAGTCCTCAAGCCCGTAACAGAACTGGCTGTGAAGGGTGGTTGCAGATGCCTCGCCGTGTGTGACGGCAAGCTCGTCGCCGCTCTGATCAAAACTGTTGTTGTTTACAACCTGGAGTTCCAATCTGAAAGCAGGCCGCAACTGGTCAAAGCTGCTGCATTCCGCTGCTCTACTGCACCTATCGATATGACCGTCAACGGTTCTCTGATTACCATCGCGGATCTAATGAAGTCGGCTGTCATCGTCGAGTACCGGCCGGGCAAGGCAGGACTACCTGATAAGATTGTCGAAGTCGCCAGGCATTTCCGCACTGCTTGGGCTACTGCTATCGCAGAAGTGGGAGCCAACACCTACCTTGAAAGTGATGCGGAAGGGAATCTCCTTGTCCTCGCACGAGATCTGCAAGGCGTCACGGAGGATGACCGGAGGCGGCTGACCGTTAGTTCTGAGATGTCGCTCGGCGAGATGGTGAACCGCATCAGGCCGGTCGATGTGGCTACAGCTTCCGATGCCGTGGTCATTCCCAAGGCATTCCTGGCAACAGTGAGTCACTATCTAAGTGCAGCAGAAACGTAGTGTCACTAACCTTGCATTTCAGGTCGAAGGTTCCATATACCTTTTCGGGCTCATCTCACCATCCTACCAAAATCTTCTCATCACATTACAGTCCAATTTGGCCGACTTAGTGAGCGCTCCAGGCGACAGTTCATTTAATGAATATCGCGCATTCCAAAGTGCAGTCAGGCGAGCCGAGGAGCCGGAGCGATTCGTTGACGCAGATCTGGTTGAGCGATTCTTGGACCAGACCGAAGACATTCAAAGGAAGGCGGTTGAGGGTCTAGAAGCCGACGTCGAAACAATTCGGGGGATTGTCGAAGGGTTGAGGCGGATGCACTAGGATAGTGCTTGGTAGGACGTCGCTGCTAGCTGAACGTCTAGTCGGCCGCAAGGATCATCTATATAGAAGCGTTTTCTTTAAAGATGGAGTACACTCACGGTCCTACGTGCATGGGTTGAGTGGTGCCTCCTCATGATCTTGTCATTGCGCCTTTTTGACGCTGTCCTCCAAGTGGTACGAAATCATTGAAAGCAAGAGAAGACGTATCACATCACCATCAACTATTGATATAGTCACACCACCTGCTTCCAAGCTTAAGAGAGGAGATGTGCTCAGCTCCGTCACGGTTGTTAGGGCAGGGGCTATTGACTCTTGACAATGACGAGGAACTTGTGGTATACTAGTTTGAAAGAGGTGGGCAGGATTTCGTCATACTGTCATAGCCATTGCTTCACACTCCGACCTGGATAGAGGGTCGCATCGAGTGGATGGGAAATTTTCGATTCGCCTTCCAGTCCTCCGCATTGGCAGTTGGTCAAAGGTTGTTGAGCAACGGAGTGCCTCATAATAATTCTCTGCTCAGTACTGAGACCTTACTATCACCGTTCTTCGTGTTCCAGGAAGGTCCATTGAATCGTATTGCCCTCAGGCGCGGAACCATGAAGGATATCAAGCAGAATAATTTCGAGAGGCTACCTCTTCCCAGACAACCTTGGCAATGTCATTGACGAATTGCTTACTTCCAGCCGTGTCCGTAATGTATTCATTAGTTGATCTGCAAGGAAGATAAACGTACTTGCCTTTTTCATCATCACAACACACCATCCTCATCGATTCATCGCAACACCCCATCCTCATCCTCGCTTGAATTCCCATCCTCACCATCCTTCACAGACCGCAACTCCACATTCTCATCCTGATCCCTAAACCCAGCCCCCTCACCCTCATCACTCTGCAACAATCCCTCACCAGCCGACGTCCCATCACCCTCCTTCGCAGTCGCAGCTTCCCTTCGACCAATAATCACACTCCCAGCAACAAGCATAGCCGCACCAAGCCACCAGAGCCCAGGCAGGGTTTCAGAGAAAATCAACGCGCCGAGAACGGCTGTGATCATGAAATTGGCAGATGTGTTAATGACGCTCACGCGAACAGTGGATGACGCGAGAGTCAGAGCACGTGTGAAGAGGCCCCACATTATGGCGTTGAAGAGGAGGTTGAGGCCGAAGAAGAGCTGTAGTTTATTTAGGAAAGGAGGTTTGATCAGAGTGTGGGTGCACATACGGCGCGGATTGAGATCTCGACGACTCTGTTTGATGGATTCAGGGATAATAAGCTTGAGATAGCTGATGCCCATGATGTAGTTAATTCAGTTGTTGTACTATATCGACATTAGTAAACGATGATGTACGGGACTGTGTCGATGAGGGAGTCCTCAGCTTACAGTTTGGCGAAAACGCCGTTGAAAGCTGCGCAGGCGCCGCTTGCAATAGCTAATAGCAACCAGGCGGGTCTTGCTTGTCCCGTTGACATTTTGGATTCAGTTTGGTGAAGGAAATAGCTTCAAGTCGGGAGGTTGATGGCTGTGGGTGTTGGGTGATAGGTGATGTTGACATCTGGGGTACCCTGAAAGGACTAGCGCCAGGTACCTTGGCCCAGGTAGGTTAAGCGGCATATATATGCTCAATGTGACATCTGGCGTCCCTCCGCCTTCGTCAACTGGTATCTATATTTCCTGATCCTGGTCTTGGAGACTATATTATAGGTGCACATGAAGGGGACGATCACAGAGAAGCGTCGGGCCCAGGTGAGATGGACGGTTTGTGCCATCCAAGTTGATAAAACACACTGCCCCCACAGGCCCAAATCCAGAACCTAAACGCCTTGTCCATGCTACGGTATAATCAGGTGAACGCAGCCATGTCTCTGCGCCTTTATGAATTGAACGCCAATCCTCCGGATATCCTTGTACTGAACCTCCACGGGTGTTCCCTATTTCTCACACTCTTTCCTCTCCGACGGCACGCGCAGATTGTCGAGGCTCTGAAGCGGTTTTCGAGTTCTTGGTCTGCCTGGCTGCTTACGGGGCCGCTGGGACTGCCTGTCCTCTCCCGGTAAGTCGATATTCTATACCTCCCCAGGCCGCTTCGTGTTACATGCCACAATCTTGACCTTGTCGGCATGGACAGTGCTTGTGTTGTCGAGCTTGAAGTTGATGTCTTTGATAATGAACGTCCAGACTTCGTCGCAGAAGCGGTAGGTATCGAGATGTCCCTGTGATTGATACATCAGTCCCTACTTCCATGCGCCCGCAGCAAGAACTTGATTCACCTTGAACGACATGCGCGCCTTGACCTTTTCGGCCAGGACATCAGCTATGGCCTTGTCGAAGTGCATGAGGACCTTCATGGCCAGTTGCGGCTCGATGCGCCGGTCGGTGATAAGCTTGTCTAGGGTGTCCGTAAGGGCGCCGCCGAGGCTGCTTCAGTCAGTGATGCGGCCAAAGCAAGTATGCCAGCCGCCATACCTGCCCCGCCGGTAGAGCTCGTAGTACTTTGTGTCCGCCATATCTGCTGTGGAGATGGGGGAGACGTCTCGGGGTTGCCTCATCGGCGGCGGGGAGCTGGACAGGCTTGGCGTGGCGCAGTCCGCTGTGGCTGGGACCGTGCACCTCGAGTGCCATCATCACTCGGAGCAGCTCACTCAGACAACACCTCATCTCGGAGTGAGAGCTCCACCGACCAACATCAACAATCGCAGCTGCGTGATCGTCCCTCTCCAGCTGTCATCCGTGCAGCATGTCCCTTACCTATGGCCTCGGCGGCTCGGCCGCGGCACTGAGTGTTGTCGGACTGTGTAGGTTGGCCGATCTCAACAAGCATGGCAGCAACTGACGGCATCCAGATATGCTTTTCAACGGCGAGGGAGAAGCCTTCAATGTAAGATTTGCCTCCCAGTTCGCACGTGAGTCGCCTTACTAACTGTCGTCCAGGTCGGCCAGTTCCTCGAGACCGTCTCACCCTACACATTCGCCAGCTTGGGCATAGGGCTATGTATTGGCCTCTCAGTAGTTGGCTCAGCATGGTTCGCATCCTCAAAAGACACTCGTAAAGGCCGTCACTGATAAGACCCAGGGGCATCTTCACGACCGGCGTTTCCATTGTTGGCGGTGGTGTCAAGGCACCCCGGATACGAACGAAGAACTTGATCTCCATCATCTTCTGCGAGGTCGTGGCCATTTACGGCGTCATCATGGCTATCATCTTCTCCTCGAAGTTGACCCAGGTCGCTGATACGGAAGACCTATACTCTCCCCGCAATTTCTATACCGGCTATGCCCTCTTTTGGGCTGGGATAACAGTGGGCATGTGCAACCTGATCTGCGGTGTTTCTGTGGGTATCAACGGAAGTAGTGCCGCCCTGGCTGATGCCGCCGACCCCAATCTGTAAGTGTTTAAGCCCATATATGGAACAGGGCGTGCTCGGTGCTGACAATGTGCAGATTCGTCAAGATCCTCGTCATCGAAATCTTCAGTTCTATTCTCGGACTCTTTGGCCTTATTATTGGGTTGTTGGTTCAAAGCAATGCACCGGATTTCGAATAGATGCGCCCTGGGAGCTTGAGCTTTCCAGTATTGCAAATTCCAATCCAGCGCGCTCCAGAGGTTTTTGCGGGTTGCTGTACGATACAGCGCGAGTTTCTGTCTTGTACATAAGGCGACACAGGACTTTGTACACGGTATATGCTAGGTCGTCCGGGGCGCTCCCATACGGCTTCGCACTTCCAGTCGCCTGGAGTCTACGGCTGCTGCCGAGTGGAAGAGGGGCGAGGTGCTATTTCAATTGTTTAGATAGGTGGTTCCGTGTGGGACAGCACTTATGCATTGCGCGGAGCTACGGAGTACGCAGGCTTGAGGCGGATCCAACGCGTTTTGACACGATGGAGCATATGTAAAATGATATTATTGTTACATTTAAACTGCTGCTCTCCCCATGCTTTGATAGGAATGCGCTAGCGAATACTAGGCATACAGGTGAAATGATACCTTTGCAACTTCTAAACTTGATTCCGAGCTCTTTCCGATGTTTATCAAAAGTTCCCCACTCCGGCCTCCCCGCCCCTCCCACAACCCACACCATCAAACATGAGCAACACGAAGTTAAAAGCCGCAATCCTCATTGTCTCCGAAACCGCTTCGAAGGACCCATCCACAGACAGATGCATCCCGATACTGAAGCAGGTGTTTGCAGAGCTAGGCAACGGCCAATGGGAGGTCGCCGTGGCCGAGATCGTTCCTGACAGCGTCCTGGATATCCAAAATTTCGTTCGCGCTTGGACTGACCGCGAAGATGCTGCTAATTTGATTGTCACGAGCGGAGGAACTGGTTTTGCTGTTAAAGATGTGACGCCTGAGGTACGCGCTGTGGACTTGTAAGAATCAATTGCGTGACTGACCTTGGTGCAGGCTGTTACAATTCTCCTGGATAGACAGGCTCCCGGCCTGGTGTAAGTGTATACAGATCTGCGCAATCTCAATGCCATACTTACGATCCTGTAGTCATGGGATGCTGGCCTCTTCCTATGCCGTAACGCCGTGTAAGCAATCAACTATGAAAATTTGGGACATATGGAATTGACATGCGCAGTTGCACTTATGGCACGGCCTGTAGCCGGAGTCAGGAAGAAGACGCTCATTCTCACTTTTCCGGGATCTCCCAAGGGTGCTAAAGAGAATCTGGAAGCCGTACTGAAGCTGCTGCCCCATGCTTGTGTGCAAGCAGCAGGTGCGGAGTCTAGGCCTCTGCATGTTGGAGGCGTCAAGAAGCTTGAACAAGAGTCGGGAGTGTCAAGCCAAGCAACTAAGTTTGGTGGGTGTTGTCTTTCATTAATTTTGAATCATTGTCGCCTTGAAGGAGCGTATGCTAATGACAGAAAAGGATCCGCATCTGGCCATCATCATCACCACCATCACCATGGACACGGGCATGGGCATTCCCACGGCCATGGAGGTCATGCTGTACCCAAGGCGCACACAAAACCTGAAGACCGCCCGCAGTCCAATGACCCAAGCGCCGGACCTACACGCAGATATCGGTCATCACCCTATCCCATGCTCTCGGTCACGGAGGCGCTTGACCTGATAGCTCAGCACACTCCCGAACCTGCAGTTCAAAAGGTACCCGTAGACATGAGGCTAGCCGGTGCTGTTCTCGCCGAAGACGTCAAAGCTGCAGAGTCCGTACCAGCCTTCCGAGCAAGCATCGTCGACGGCTACGCAATCCACATCCCGAAAGAAGTAAAGTTCACAAAAGGAACATACCCAGTGGCTCTAGTATCGCATGCACAGCCTGGTGAAGTTCCTGAACTGAAAGAGAACGAAATCGCAAGAATCACTACAGGGGCTCCCTTACCTCCAGGCGCTGACGCCGTCATCATGGTAGAAGACACAGTCCTTCAAGAGATGACCGAAAACGGGAAAGAAGAGAAAACAGTCGAGATCCTGACCGATGAGATCGTCGCCGGAGAGAATGTCCGCGAAGTAGGCAGTGATGTCAAACAAGGCGACACGATCCTGAAGAAAGGCGAAGGCATCACCGTCGTCGGCGGCGAATTCGGTCTCCTTGCCTCCGTCGGCACATTCGAAGTATCCATCTACAAGCGCCCCGTTGTCGGCGTCCTCAGCACCGGTGACGAAATCATCCCGCACGATCGACCAGGCTCTCTCCGCCTCGGCGAAGTCCGCGACACCAATCGCCCTACCCTTCTCACCGCCGTTCAGAACCACAAATTCAAAGCAGTAGACCTGGGTATTGTATCCGACAAGTGGGTGACCCATTTTTGCCGACTACTTGCCAAAGCTGACGAGATATAGGCCTGGCAAACTCGAAGAAACCCTCCGCACCGCCTTCCGACAAGCCGACGTTCTCATAACCACGGGCGGCGTCTCAATGGGCGAACTCGACCTGCTGAAACCAACCATCGAGCGCGCCCTCGGCGGCACCATCCACTTCGGCCGCGTGGCCATGAAGCCCGGGAAACCGACAACCTTCGCCAGCATCCCGTTCAAGACCTCCTCGGGCGAGCGCGTCATCAAACACATCTTCGCGTTGCCTGGCAATCCCGCTTCGGCGGTTGTCACGTTCCATCTCTTCGTTCTCCCGTTTCTGCAACGCATGGCGGGGATTTCACCCACAGGGCTGCCGAAGGTGAAGGTTGTGCTTGAGGAGGATGTGAAGTTGGATAGGATGAGGCCGGAGTATCATCGTGCTGTTGTTTGTGGGAGGGAGGACGGGAGGTTGGGGGCTTGGAGTACGGGGGGCCAGAGGAGCTCGAGGATTGGGAGTTTCAAGGGGGCAAATGCGTTGCTCTGTTTGCCTGCTGGGGAGGGCTCGAGGCGGAAAGGGGAGATGGTGGATGCGTTGCTTATGGGACACATTGGACATGTGAGTCAAGAAGAGGTCAGAGGACGGAGGTATGGAGATGTGGTCCCGGGAAGGCAGTGTTGATCAACTTGATGTAGTATGAGACGCGTGAATCTGGGGTTAATTGTTTCGTCATGGTTCAGGGTTTTCGTTGGGTGTGGACTGCTGGGTTTCCTGCGTATTTGGAAGTCATCACTCTACGGTTTTCACCCGACAAACGGATAACAAATAAACCAGTATCATTGATAATATGTAGGCCTCTCCTTACACCACACAGAATGGTGCCCATCATGCGGCAGCAGGAATGATCCGACTCGTGGGATGTGGTCAGATCAAAGTGATAACACCCGCTCCTCCTCAATCCACCTCAGCACATCTACCACGCCGTTCAATGATTCCGATGCGTTGGAGATTCTGCCGAGTTTGGTTCCGTCTTCGTCTGCACGGGCTTCCAAGGGTTAGTCGAAGGGCCCCATCGTCCAGCACGGCCGCCAGGATCGATACCATCGCTGATTTTGTCTGCTTGAACATCTGCCCGAACACCTACCGGATGGTTCGTGGAATCCCGTTCCTAGAGAGTGCTAGAGGTATCGCCCGGCTTGAGGATCGTCTTGATTTGCACGGGCTTGGTTGGGGGGCCCCATCGTCCAGCGCGGCCTCCAGGATCGATACCATTGCTGTCAGCAATAGCCTTGTCTTTGTTGTTGCTGTTGCCGAATCGCTCGGCCTGGACGCTGCTGTTTTCCTTCCGCATATTGCTCCTGCTGGGACTTCCCTTTGGGCTGAGAATCTGCTTGCCGCTTCCTCGATCGTTCTTAGTGGTCTTGTTGCCCTTGCCGATGGCACCCTCAGTACCAGTCGCCTTATTCTCCTTTATCTCGGCAAGACTGAGTCCCTTGAGGGGGCTGGTAAGTGACTCCGAGCCGCCATACCCCATAGGCGGAGGTGCAGAGACGGTAATGGGCGAGAGAGCGGTCTTACCGTTCCCCCCACGTCGTCTGTTCTTCTTGGTGCTTGCGTCGACCCACGTACCGCCCTCCCTGCAAGGGTCAGCCATATATCAGCCAGTTGATTGAGTATGACAATACCTCTTCTTCCGCTCCTGCTCAAGCTTCAGCTCCTTCTGACGCCGAAGGTCTTCTGCCTTCTCCTGCTCTGCCTTTTGCTCTGCCTCACGACGTAACTGCAATTGGCGGGCCTTTTCGGCTTCCTTCCTCTGTTCCTGTTCCGTCTGCTTCTGCTTCTCCTCGGCTTGCTTCTTCTCCGTCACGTCCTCTTCAACCGTATGCGTGTAGCACTGGAGCCCACGTTAGCAGTGACACCAAGTAGGCGACTGTGCATAGTGATCTGTACCTGGAAGTAGCTTGGCCTGGGCTTCTCTTCCCGGATCTGCTCCTCGCATAGATCTGACGAGGAAGATCGCAGGCATCGCGTGCATCGGTCGCGGTATACCAGTGAAAGGCATCCGCACGTGTAAATCTTCTGCCAATATATGCACTAATGAAGTCAGCACTAGTCACTGCTAGAGAGCGGGCACTTACCATGATGAAGGTGATGTTGTTAAGTCTGAAGTGGTGTGGTCAAGTGAGCGTGGTTGGATTTGAAGTGAGAGTTGCTGAATGTCAAATGAGTGTGATTGACGGTGAAGTGAAGATTTGGGGGGAATGAAGTGATGGAGATGTAACAGAGAAGATGGGAGAAGGTCGCGTGAATGAAATGGAAGCCTTTCGCCGCCAGGGAAAGAGCGACGCCGGTCATGGTGGAAGGCACCACCGGTCACTCTTACAATGTAGCTTCCCGAGAGCCATTCCCGTCAATCGCAAGTTTGAAGTACAAGGCCTCAATATGAGCCTCACACGCAATATTCACATCGGTGAACGGGCTCCCCGGCTTGGAAGTGAAAGTATACATGATGTATCATCCGTAATAGTCGGGTTCTGAGGGTCTGAAGCCTGTAAAACACTTTAGTGGATCTTTGTCCAGTGGCTTGCGCGCCTTGATGCTGCGTGCAGAATAGCATCAATACCCTAGCATACGTGTATCAATGTAGAATGTAAAATGTTTGAAGCGTATGCGGTGTAAGGGCTCGTCCACTTGATGTTGATGCTGGCGATGCCCATTATGGTTAGCGCCGCCAGGATACCCCTGCCGAAATTTTGGAGACGCTTGCTTCGAAAACTCCAAGTATCACGCAAGGCTCACGCCAACATGAAGCTTGCATCCCACTGCGCAACCTGAGATATGAGCAAACGGACGGCCCCTGAGGCCGAACCTAAATCCGCCCATGATCCCAGACACTTCAAGCGACAAAGGATTGAGAATCCAGCGGACCGCAACTCGCCCCGGCCCGCCGCTGTCTCTGAGCATGTCTCCTCCGCACGCCAACTGCAGAACTCACTGGTGTTTGACCAAGCCTCTGCCGCGAGCTTTCGCAAAGGTACGGTATACTCTCCGTCTGCTTGCACCAAGCTGACCCCAGCCAGGCCTATCTCTTCTGAAGTCGTTCCTGGACTCCATTCTTTATACCGCCGACCGCGATGATCTACCCCGCAAGCGAGCCATATTGCGCGAGTTCCTCGAGACACAAAAGACAGGAAGCAGGGGCGACAAGGATGCGGCTCTGCTGCCCGCCTTTTTCCAGGCCTGGGATTCGGCTGTTGAGACCAACTCTGACATGCTGCTCTCGCAAGTCACGGCTTGTATTGCCCTCCTGCTGAAGGTCTGTGCCACTCACGTCGACTTTCTGGAGTACGGGACACTGCTTTGTAAAGCTGTGTTGCAACTTTCTGTTGCTAGAAAGTTGAGTCGCAGCTTGTCTGCGCCGCCGTCAAAGGAGAATATAATATCCCCCACCCTTCGCCTACTCACCGAGGTCACCAAATATAACGAAGGGGCGCATGCAAAGGCTGTCTATGCAAAGAGGGATTACACGTTGGAGCCGAAGACCTTGGCCAGGAACATCAGCCTCTGGAGCGACAACAAGACGCACAGTGACGACTTGCAGAGGAGAAAACCTTCGATACGAAGCAACGCTGTTCGCTACCTCTTGACCCATCTCACCTACCAAGATGAACTTGCGAAGACGGAGCTCCTCTCGAATCGAATGGTGCTCCGTTCCTTGTTTGATCATTTACACGCCGACCCCCCTCCACTGATTGCAGAGATCCTTGGAGTGATGAAGCATCACGTCTTTCTCGATAAGGCGATGGTGCGTTCTACAAAGAGTGCCATTCTCACTGGAAGGACCTTGTCCAACATTGCCAATCTGTACAAATACGAGACCTCGGAGGAGCCTACCAGCGACGAACACAAGGGACCCCAGAATGTAGCACACGACTTCCTCTGCCTCGTGTGCACTTCGCCAGCTTATGGAGTCATGCTTCCTTCCAACGGCTTCTATCCTCCGGCTGACGAGGAGGATGATGCAGACATGTTCATGGAAGACGCCGCAGACAACGGATACGCAGCCGTCATGGGGCTAACAGAGCCCACAGAGGGCAGCGGCCGTGTGAGGAACATAATCTTGGATGAGTTCATTCGCTCACTGCGCCCTCACGCAAGCACTCTCCAGCAGGAGCTTGTTCTGGCCATTTTCAAGGCCTGTCCTGAGCTGATCGCTCCGTACTTCCACCTTCGAGAGGCCTTCAACTTTGATGCCAAACTAACGTCCACATGGATAGGGTACTCGGCCTTCATCTATCGGACAATCGAGCTTCCTGTGCCTCAGCAACTGGGTGCAAAGAGGATACATAGAGACTACCCACCGTCTGCGTCGGTTGTCATTCAGAGTATCGTGCCGCAGCCGATGACGCAGCAAGTTCTCACCAAGTGCCTCAATAGCAGCGCCGAGTTGATCAACCTGTTTGCTATCCGTTTGCTCATTATCGCTTTCCACAAGCTTCAAAAAGTTCTACAGGAGTACGACGCAGCATCCGCTTCAAATTCAAGTCAGGCTTGGCAACAAGGCAGGAGGACTTTATTGGCCGAATTTTCTCGAAGGTGTCCCCCAATTAAGACTGTCATCCTGGCATTCAAGCGCCCCGTTTTTCAGAAGAACCTCTTGCGAGAGTCTATTGTCAGGCTTATCCGGTCATACTACGAAGTTTTACCGCAGGCCGCGCTCCAGGAGAAGTTCGATGTATCTGTCCCACTCTGCAATGCTTTACTCCAAGCTGGGCAAACTGATCAGGATTCTGCACACAAAGCCTTTAAAGTCATGGAACTTGAGCATTGGATCCAAATTGCACGCCATGCTTCATCTATGCGATGGTGGCAAAAAGACAGTAGGTGATCCGCATCTCCCAGTTATTTTGCTAACCCAAGTAGAAACACTGCCATACTCTCCGTTCATCATGCTTTTGAAGCTCATTGTCACTTCGACGGAGGGGGATCTGTACAAAGGTATCAAGTCACTGCTCAGCGACATGCTTCGCGACCAGGAAATGCTGCAGTTCGACACTCAGCCCCATGCCTTGGATGGTCTCCTTGCCAGCCTTGTACCTTGCTCCGGATTGGCATCTCCTCCTCATGAGGTGCTTGAGTTCCTAGATTCCTGCTGCGCCTTTTTCACGAAGAAGCCAATCAAGTATCTGGACGACTTGGATGTGCGACGGGAGCAATCTCGAGATGGAGTGGTATATGGCCCAATCAGCCCTGTGGTCATGACTCTAGTCGAGCAATGGCCATTCAAAGGTGGAAAGCCTGAGAAGGGGAACCCTGCAGAGCCGATCGCGCAATGGCTGGCGAAGCTTCTGTACCTGCTCAAGCTTATCGGCGAAGACGAATCGCTTCTTGCGAGCGTCCGTGACTCCCTGGTCTCCTCGGCGGACACTGCCTATCAACAGGTACTCAATGACGCCTTTTTATGGAAGATGGGGAAAGAAAGCGCGAAGGAGGCTTTGAAATCCGCCACAGGCGCAGATTTCAGTAGCCCTGCAGCATCATCGAGTCCCTCGCAGTCACAGCAGTTGCCCGCAACAGCTCCAAAGGCTTTTGTTCCAGACGATTCAGAGCTGCCACCAGGGGAAGATGAAAAGCACACAGGTCTGAACCGGTGGAGGAAGAAAGACGTCGAGGAAGCTATGGATGACGGCGACATTGGAGAGTTGCTGCTTTGTCTATGCTCTAAGCACGCGGAGATCCGACTACAAGCCTTGAGCGGTGTCCGTCAGCTCATAGCGACGATCGACGTATGTGTTACCCCTGCTTGCGGTATGTATGTGCTGACAGATTGTGCAGGGGCGTGAGGATGGTGATCTTCTACAGCTGAAGCTGCTGCTCGGAGAGGCTCACGAGACAGCCGTGCATGATCTGAACACGAAACCTCTTCCGTATGTTGGCGGTGTTTTCGCAGCACGTGCGGCTACCGTCCTCGCCGATCCATCCCACTTCATGTACGGAAAGATCAACGAATTCCTCATGAAACGACCCGAATGGAACGTAGGAAACATACCTCTTTACTTCGCGAGGAACATCATCAATACCGAGGCGGACCAAGATGGCTCGTACCACCAGGAGGTCGACTGGTATCTGGACTACGTGTTCGACAGCCTCCGCACTGCTGAGGACATGGAGATATTCCGGACTAAGAACATCTTCGAACGACTTTTGTCGTTCTATGTTTCTGCGTCCTGCTCCGTGTTGGCGAAAGAGAAGATTGTACGGCTGCTCTTAAGAGCAGCGGCAGTAGGCGGGTCAACGACGCTTATTACTCGATGCGGCATCCTCAGCTGGATACAGATCCAGCTTGTGAACAGCGACCGTAGGCAGGGGCTGCTGAGACGCCTAGCGGAGAAAGTGTGGGAAAACTGTGACAAAGAAAAGGTCCGAGAATGGAGCGGTGGCACTATGGAAGCATGTGTGGCGGCCATAACACAGGCGGCGTAGAGATTGCGGGGAGTTCTTGGAGGAGGCTGCGGAAGTAGACATCTTTCTTGCATAGACACGCAGCGCCAGTGTTGCCATTTAGGTAGAAGCGAGCATTGCGCTTCAACATTCGAAAGGTCAGAGACTCGTGCAAATTTGCTCTCATGTCGTCCCCCCCGTTGCCTGCATGGTCGGACCTGAAAACCCCTATGCTCAGGCGTAAAGATTTGGCAAAGCAATGTCGAGTTTACAAGCAGCCGTTGAGCCTGAAGCCAATAAGACCTGAAGATGAAAGGGGTTCGTATAGACTGGAATCCATGCATTCTAAAGTTGCCCGCACGGGGGTCACATGTCAACTGGTGGTGAAAGGCCGCGTGACTAAGCAACGCGCTTGGACCGCGCCCGCACGGCATCACAGCCTACAACACACAGACCGAGGAGGGACACCGCACAGCAAACCCTACGCCAAACCACCAGCATCCACTTAGTATCAATCAGCCTGCCGAAAACTCGAACAGTGTACATCAAAGCGACCTGCCACTTTCCTCTCAACTTCGCTCACACACTCGTTGGCGCTTGGCGCTTCACCACGGCCCAAGGTGTTGTTCATTGTATGTATTGCACTGGAGAGGGCGCTTTTGGCTGCCAAACTCACAGTTAGAGAACGAGACTGATCCTTTTTCAGAGACCACTGCCAGGGACTGTGCACTTTCGACCCAATCGTCGCATCGAACTACATTACTAGAACCGCCCGTCCGTGTCGCGAAGATATTGCACTATTGTTTGGCACTCGAGGCCACCAAATCAGCTTGCCGTTTCGGCGGCTACACAGGCTTTTCAGGTCCATCCTGGGCCTTCACTTGACTATAGCATCGGCGCCGTTTCCCGCCGTTTCCCGCCGTTTCCCGACACCCTCCCACAGTTCACCCCACAAAAGCAAGAATGGCGGGCCGGCAATATTCACGGGAGGAGCTGGAGTACCTGCGCGATTCACCCCTCGTGCGGAAGCCGGATGGACTCCCATCTATAGCACAATGGATGGAGGTGCAGCCAGACACAAACAACACATCCAACGCCACTGCCAACCGCCGGCCGCGCACTAATAACCAGTCTGAAGGCATAGCATGCGGTGATTCACGTTCAGAGCGACCGTCGTTGATGAGTACGGGTAGCATGGGCAATTTTGGTCGGCGAGGGAGTACACGTAGGTTCAGGCCCCATGCATGACGATTCGAATTCTGACCAAACGTTCCAGAACCGGAGGAGACTGTCTTGGGACCTCCAAAGCTCACCTTTACATCTGCTTCTCGGGGCTCCAGGATTGGTGACAATGCCGATAAGCGTTCTGCTGCGTTGACTGAAGGTGAACTAGGTGATCGTTTTCCTCGACAGCGAAGCGATCGCTGGACTCGTGACGGCGAAGGTGGGCGAGAGAGGCCCGGCTATACGAATGGCGGCCGTCGCGCGCGTGAAGAAGGAGAAGGGTTGTCGAACGCCAAAGGACGGAAGAGCTTGGGACAAGACGACTTCGATCGAGGTTTCGGACGCCATGCTGATCGGGAGTCAAAAGCACACAAAGACTCCGAGGCCGATACCACCGAAGCTCCCTCACGCCGCGCTGGAGGTTCCCGTGATAAGTTTGACCGTTGGAGTCGTCGAGACGAAACGACCGGCAAAGAATCATCTGCGACAGGTTCCCAGGGAGGTTGGCGGGACAGAGAGCGCGATAAGGGAAGGTCATGGCTTAGAGGTGGCCAGATCGAAGAGGACCCTGAGTGGATGGACTCAGGAAGCGGAAAAGAGGAGAAGCCAGTCTACTCTACGGAGGAGTTCGAGCGCTGGAAAGAGCAAATGAAGGCGAAGGATGCCCGAGCGGCTCAGAAGGACAAGGGCGAGCCCAAGCCACAGGTGGAGACACCTGCTCCCCCGGAACTCTCTGTCACTCCCGCGGCGTCTTCGAGCGTACTTTTGAAGTCGATGCTCACGCCAACCCTGAAAGATGGTGAGACGAGCGGCTTTTTCAAGAAGTGGGATCCGTCGGCGGAGCACAACGCATCACGGACCGGTCCTGTCCCCAGTATGCCAAAGAAGTCTAAATTTGCTGGAATCTTTGAAAAGCCGGAAACCCCCGTGCAGCCAGATCAAATGCCTTCTCCTGCGCCCAAGCCTGTTTTCTCCCCTCCGCAATCCTCTGAGCCCAATATCGAAGCAGCTGATAGGGAAGGCTTTCAGCGTATCCTTCAGATGTTGAGCCTGTCGACGCCCTCGGAGTCTCAGCAGACGCCGCGACTGCCGGCGACTGATTTGCCAACGGGCGGCGAAAGGCCCAACGTCACGCAACAATCTGTTCTTGATCCTCGAAACGATAGACCCCATTCACAACCTCCACGTCAACCCGAAATAAAAGCAGAACAGCAAGCTATTTTGTCAGCTCTCATCGGCGGGAAGGCAGACGGTCCTGAGCATAGAGAACGGCAGCCTCATCACATCACTTCGGCGTTTTCACCTGACAACGGATCGCAGGACCGCTTCCCACTTCCCCGGCCGGAGTCAAACCGTGCCATTGATGAAGCACTCTTTGGTCAGCCGCCCCCGAGGACCAGCAGTGCACATGAAGTCCCTCTGCATGCACTCCTGAGCAGCCGCGGACAGCAAGACACCGGCCGCGATCCCGCAGCGAAAGAATTCCTGTTGAATCTAATGCAGCAGCCGTCCCGTCACACGCCCCCGCAACCCGTCCCCCGCCAGAATTTGTACTCGCAGGGCGATGTCATGAATCAACACTTCCCTCGACCGCCGATGGATAGTCAGGGCGGGCCTCCGTCACAGCTTAAGAATCGAGCGATGCCGCCGCCCCCTTTCTTCGACGACCCTCGTTTGATGAATGAAAGCGAGATGATGCGCAGGGAAGAACAACAGATGCGGGAGCTTAACCGTAGACGGGAGGAGGCTCTTCGGGTTAAGAACGCGAACATGCCGATGCCCTTCAACCCTTCCGACGATCCTATGGCCGGCCTGCAGCGCCGGAACACAGCTGGAGAAGTGCCTCGACAAATGGAAATGCCACGGCAGATGACAAATATGGGCATACCATCCCAGCCGGTTCACGATATCCCGATGTTCATGGCGCGTAATGTGCCCATGGGAGCGCACGAACGCCCAAATATCCTCCCTCCTCCTGGATTCGGCGCCCCTACTGGAATGAGGCAGCCCCCGGGTCTGGGAATGAACGGCCCACAAGCTTTCTCTGCGGGTAATACCCCGATCCACGGCCATCCGCCTGGCTTCGGCCCACCCGTGCCGTTACCGAGAGCCATGTATCCCAATGGACCTGGCCAGAACCAGATGTCGCCCCAAGGGCCGCCGCTTCAGGGTGGACCGCAGGGCTACTTTCCACCCAACTTTGGACATCCACAGGGGCCTCCGCAGGGGCCTCCGCCTGGCATGCGTGGAGACGACCCCCGAATGATGATGGGACGGCCCGAGTTCGATCAGTATGGTCCACCTGGCCCAAGACAGGGCAATCCGCGGCCGTACTAGGACTACCCGGCCCCTCACGAACGCCCGAACGATATCCCTCCAGGTTTCGATGCCCCTTTTAGGATGAGGCCGGCACCTGGGCGAACAAGGAAGCCGGGATTACAGCTGTGTAACCATTGTTATTCTGCGGGGCTTTGGCACTGTTCTCATGTCTAGAGCGAGTTGTCTATCGGATTCGCCGTACAGCGTGGTGTTTGGAGGGTTCTTACGTCTTCTTTTGGAGACAAGCGCTTGGAATACTTGTGTCATCGCAACATCAATACCCTGAAGGATGGTCGACGGGGGCTTAAGGGGTCGGGATTGAGGGCCTATCCGCGATTTTGGTCTGTGGGCATGTGTGGAGTGTGGAACCCCTTCATGCTCGCGACTGGCGATAGGGTTTTGATACCCTGGACCATGGGGGCACTGCATGTACGACAGGCGACACAGGAAACCAGCAGGCGGGCCGAGAGCCCTGGTCTAGGGGTTCAATAAATGAAGAAAATGACGTGGAGACTAGCTTCCCGTTACTATGCAAGTGGTGGGAATGTGTGTGAGAGGGTATAGTATTACAACGCAGATGGCCATCTGCATGCTGATGTTACAATCTCCTAAAAATCCGGCAACACGTCCCCCTTCGACGGCTTCGGCCTCGCCCACTCAATCTTCGCCTTCTCCTCCGCAACCATCCTCTCTCTCTGCGCCTCCGCCTCCACCTCCGCCTCTTCCAACTCTGCCAACCTATCCTCCACAACCCCATCAAGCCTCTCATGACTCCTCAAGATGCCATTCCACAAACTCTCAAGATCAATCTCCATCCTCTTCTCCTCTGTAAACATTTGCACCACGACATTAACCCCCGGCTTCACATCCCTGAAACCCACAAACTCCTCATTCTTGCTCAGACCCGGCATATCCGTATCCTGGGGATGCGCCTCGATTTTCCCCAACGTACAACATATCCAACCCGTCCTAATCCCATCATCCAAATTCCCCTGCGCTTGCTCCGAACCCCCGACATTCGCTAGCATCTTCATCCGCTTCGCCTTCCTCCTCAGCTTAATCTTGAGTTCATTCCGGCCGAGCAGACCGGCGGCGTTGGCGCGTAAGCCATACTCGCGGCGGAGGTAGCGGCAGAAGCGGTCGGCGGAGACGTGGAGGTGCTTTTCGGAGCGCGCGGTGCAGAGGAGCATGATTAGTTTTGGGCCCAGAGCTGGTGGGGGGTCGAGGTGGCGCAGGTCGTAGAGGAGGAGGTCGTCGAGGCCCGCGGTTAGGGAGAGGTATTCTAGCACGGTTTGGAGGAGGGGGGGCGGGTTGGGTGGGAGAGGTGGGAGGATGGCGGCGTTGTGGGTGGGGTCCGGGGTGTGGGGGGAGGTGTGTTTGGGACGGAGGTACCAGGGTATTGAGGGGTCGGTTGATGGCTCGGAGGTTTGAGGGGGTGTGGGTGAGTCGGGAGATGTTGAAGCTGTTGAAGCGGTCGTAGTGGACTCGGTGGTCGTTGAAGCGGTCGTAGTGGACTCGGTGGTCGTTGAAGTGGTCGTAGTGGACTCGGTGGTCGTTGAAGCAGGGAGATCGGGCTGTTCGACTGAGGGTGAATTGGGAGATTCGAAGAATTCGAATCCCGGTTGCGTGTCTGGTGGAGGGAGATTGGGGTTTCGGTCTCTGCGTAGAGCGGAACTCGTCAATGTTCGTCGAATGGGACGTGATGTTGTCCAGGAGGCGCGAAGAGGACTGGAGGTTGTCGATGTTGCGATTGAGCGGAAAATGGATGCGCTGCAGGCATAACAGCTCAGGCTTGAGCTAGCCGCTCTAGGAAGTGCCATTCTGCTCAGTATAGTTGAGCAGAAAAACGGTGGATGAGAGAATTGCTGGCGTAGATGTTCGACTGGAAACTTTCTGAAGTCGGGCGGAGGTTTGCAAAAGTCCGACAGGGCTGGGCACGTGGCGATAAGATAAGGCCAAGCAGAAGCGGCGAAATTTTGGTGGGGAATTTCAAAGCATTCTTGGCATGAATTGTTGACTACTACAACCTTGAAACTTGCACTCACTCAAACAACCGCCACTGCGCGACCCTTCCTCCCTCTGTAAAAACCCGCGAACGAAAGACCGTAGCCATGCAGGTCGACGCTCCCGCATACTTCACCCCGGCGCCCAAGAGCGCAGCCACCATCCTTTGCGCAGACTGCGGGGCACCCGTCGACGGAACCATATCCGGAGCTTTCTGCTACGACTGTATCAAACTCAAGACCGATGTCACCGAAGGAATTCAGCGGGAGGCGACTCTTCATATGTGCCGCGATTGCGACCGATGGCTATCTCCTCCAAATTCGTGGGTCGTGGCCCCGCCCGAGAGCAGAGAACTGCTTGCCCTGTGTCTACGGAAGCTGCGTGGCTTGAACAAGTTGCGGATCATCGATGCGAGCTTTATCTGGACAGAGCCGCATTCGAGGAGAATCAAAGTCAAGATTACAGTGCAGTCGGAGATCTCGGAAGGTGCTATCATGCAGCAATCGTTCGAGGTCGAGTATGTGCAAAACTACCACCAGTGTCCAGGTAAGTGCTCCCCTTTTTTGAAGATGTGCGGTTGTACTAATTTGCTGTAGACTGCGCGAAGAGTTACACACATAACACCTGGCGAGCCTGTGTCCAGGTCCGCCAGAAGGTGCCTCACAAGCGAACGTTCCTGTTCCTCGAGCAGTTGATCCTTAGACACGGTGCCCACAAAGACGCAATAAATATAAAGGAGTGCCACGACGGCATCGACTTCTTCTTCGCCCAGAAGAACCACGCCGAAGCGTTTGTGGACTTTTTAAAGGCCGTGGTGCCGGCGCATGTCAAGAAGAGCCAGGAGTTGATCAGTATGGATGTGCACACCAGCGTGAGGAGTTACAAGTTCTCTTACAGTGCCGAGATCGTACCTATAGTAAGCGTCTGTGTGTTTCTTTGTCTGGGCAGCTTGCTGATCGTGTTCCAGTGCAAAGACGACCTCGTAGTCCTCCCCATACCCTTGGCCAAGAAGATTGGAAACATAAGCCCAATGACGCTGTGTCACAAGATCGGAACCTCCGTCTACCTCCTAGACCCCTACACCCTCCAAAGCGCCGACGTATCCACCGACGTCTACTGGCGCGCCCCCTTCCGACCCATCGCAGACGTCCAAGAACTGACCGAATTCATCGTCCTCGACATTGAACCGCTCGGTCCCTCAAAAGGCCGTTTCGCCCTCGCAGAGGCAACCGTCGTCCGCGCCTCCGACATGGGCGGCAACGCGCAAGAGTACTACACGCGGACCCACCTCGGCGGCGTCCTCAACGTCGGCGACTCCGTCATGGGCTACCACCTCTCCGGCACAAACTTCAACAACGAGCTCTTCGACGCCTTGGAGAACTCAAAATACGCAAACACGATCCCCGACGTGGTCCTCGTCAAGAAGCACTACGCTCGCAAGAAGAAGGGCAAGAGCCGAAATTGGCGTCTTAAGCGCATGAACAAGGAGGAGAGCGAGATGCTGCCGCGCAAACAGGATCAAGAGCGCATGGAGCGCGACTTTGAGATGTTCCTTAGGGATGTCGAGGAGGATGAGGAACTGAGGGCTGGTTTGGCGCTGTATAAGGCTGAGCAGGAACGGTTGAAGGCGCAGCAGCAGCAAGATGCCATGGATACCGAGGAGAGTGAGGTGGGCGATGATGAGGGCTTGGAGATTCCGATGGAGCAGTTGTTGGATGATTTCGAGGATATGACGATGGCTGAGTAGGGATACTGTCATGGGTTCTTCATGCATGGGATGGCGTTTTGGGGACACGGAAAAATCATGCTTAGATTTGGGATATGATTATTTTAGTTTTTGATATTCCTCAACGGAGTCAAGTTTCTGCATGCAACATACGTTCTATCTTCGAGTGCCATGACCGCTTTGCAGCCGTTCTAGCAGCATTGCTAAAACGGGCCGTTGGTGGATGTGATGTTGAGGTGATGTAAGCATTGGTGTCGTATAATAATCGAGGTGGTACCATCGTTGTGAAGTGGTACTGTCATTGAAGTAACAGCTCCCATGCTCGGCAAAGGGGTATCTTCAGCAAAAAGTGGAAAACGACAGAATGGATTCATTACCAATGGCCGAGGGACCTGATAACCACCCCTACCTGCAAAGTTCAACTGGATCGTTTTCCTCCGACCTCTCAACCAACAGTTGTCCACCCCAAGTTCTCCCTTACCCTCATTCATAGCCTTACAATTTGCCCCCGATGCCCCCTTGTCTCAATGCGCATACACACTCAAACCCCGGTCCGAGCAGCGTAAGGCGTCGGACAATACGTGGAAACAGGCGTACAAGTACCACCGAGATCAATAATCTCAGGATTGATCAGGTCACACTCCAGTCCCGGGGCGCAAGGCGGATCACCAGGGAAGATGAATCGACCGCAGGGATCTCCAACACAGGCGAACGTTCCAGTGGGCACAGGAGCGCAAGTACCGCCGAGATCAGAGATATTGAGATCGAAGAAATCACACTGCAGTCCCGAGGCGCAAGGCGGGTCCGGGGGGAAGGTGTATCGACCGCAGTCATCGCCCACATAGCCGACCGTTTTGCTGGGAATAGGCGCACAGGTGCCGCCGATATCAGGGACCTGCTCATCGAAAAAGACACACTGGAGTCCCTCGCCGCAGGGCGGGTCACCCGGAGGCTCGAGGAAACGACCGCAGAAATCGCCCACACCGCCCGTTTCGGCGGGCACGGGTACTGTTGGATACCCCGGAGAGATGGTGATCGTTGTTGAATGCCACGGAGTGGTGGTCGTCAATGGATACCCCGGATTGATGATCGTTGTTGGGTACCCCGGAGTAACGATCACATACGTTGTCGTGCTTGTCGTGCTGGGAAGTGCGACTTGACAGATTCCTCCGAGATCCGGGAGCCATGGATCGATGATAGAACAGGTTAACCCAGGTCCGCAGGATGGATCGAAGTTCGGTGGTGCGAGGAAACGCTGGCAGGGGTCGCCGACACCACCAAATGTAGGCGTAGGGCTGACAATCGTGGATGTCCAGGTGGTCTTACTGGTTGTTGTGCTGGGGCCGGCGTGTTGACAAGTTCCACCTAGACGAGGGAAGTGTTCGTTGATGACGCATGTCAGTCCGGGTCCGCAAGGGGGCTCTTCCAAACCTGGGGGAAGGAAACGCAGGCAGGGAGCACCGAGACCGCCGAAGGTAGACGTAGGGTCAACAGTTACGGTGGTTGAGATGGTCGTCGTTGTTGAGCTTGATTGCGATTGCGTAGTCGTAGTCGTGCTGTGGCTCGCGAGTTGACAAATTCCGCCTAGGACATTGGGATCCGTGTTGACGCAAGTCAGTCCGGATTCACAGCTGGGGTAAGGCGCTCCCAGGAGGAAGAAACGGTTGCATGCATCCCCGAGGCCGGCGAGTGAGGGAGTAGGCCCGACGGTGTCCCAAGTGGTTTCGGTGGACTGCGTTGTTGAGGATGTTGGACTTGATGCGAGTTGACAAGTCCCACCAAGAACGCTTGGATCCGTGTGCAGGCATGTCAGTCCGGATTCACAGCCGGGGTAAGGCGCTCCCAGAATGAAGAAACGGTCACATGCATCACCGAGCCCGGCGAGTGGGAGAGTGGGCCCGACAGTCATGGTCGTCGTCGTTTCCGAGCCTGTGCCCGATTGCGTGGTTATAGTCGTGGTGTAAGGTGCGAGTTGACAAGTTCCACCTAGGTCAGGATCCGTGGTGACGCATGTCAGTCCAGGCCCACAAGGGGGATCAACCTCACCCGGGGGGAGGTAACGGTTGCATGCATCGCCGAGACCGCCGATTGTGGGAGTAGGCCCCACGGTCTTCGTTGTTGAGCATGGGCGCGATTGCGTCACGGTGCTTGTCCTTGTGCTCACCAGACATGGCGAATCCGCTGTGATAGTTGACGTAGACGTTGCACATCCCCTTGGACACTCTGTTTGGCAAGGCGGAGTGAATGTGAGGGTTGGGGTATACGGGCATCGCGAGTTGGGTCCGGGAATGGTAGTCGTAGTCAGCGAAAGACATAAGGGAACGATGCATGTCGAGACCACGAAGGAGCATGTGGGCTCCTGGGTCGAGATCGTCGTCGTTGCCGTGAAACAGTCACAGGTAGGAGTGCACTGTTGAGTGGTTGTAGTTTCAGTGGCTGTCACGGCACTGGTTATGTTAGCAGTTGCCGAGATGAAGCGTGGGCAAGATGAGTGGTACCTCGATAGGAGGACTGCGAGAGAAGCTGCTGATTTGAAGAATGAATTCGCCGTAAACATGCTGATGTTTGTGATTGATGATGGACAAGTGATGAAAACGAAGTTCTGTATGAGGTGTGAGGAGGATAGAGAGAGGGAGGGTCAAAGGTGGCCTCTATATACTCCAGAGAAGGGCTGCTCCTGCTAGCATACGAAGTGGGAAGGACCATTGAGTACAAATCCTCCACACGAGAGCTCCCACGCCAGGTGTGCCTTCCCACAGTTAGTGAGAGGCAAGCGCCACACGCCAGGCGTTACTTCCAACAAATGGTTGAGAGACTGGTTGAGATGGGTTGATCTCCGACCAAGGTATCGAGATATCCATATACCTCTTCACTCTGCCGCTGTGAGCCTGGTTGCACAGTTCGTATTCCAAATACGAAGCTGGCTCGTTCATTCCACATGCTTTGGGCTCCGACCCACATTCCTCATGTGCTCGAGGGTGCTCGGTGCACATTGACCAGCCCATAGCCATTGAAAATGCGTACTTGAAAGGTGCCGGTTCCAGGATGCGCCGTTCCTCGCAGTGATGGGTTACCGAAACGATGTCTTGTCTACCCTTCATTTGATATCATCCGGAGGGCACTACACTTATGGTATTAGGCACCTAGCGATGCTGAGAATCTTGTGAGTTGCGTAACATTCGAACGCTATCGGCGTCCGAAATTATGGCCTTCATCCATACGAATAGGTTGTCCGCTGGTTAATAGGACACGGGGTATCCTCATGGTACCATACACAGGAGAAGCTGAACATTAAAAAGCACCAGTCATCAAGCAAAATGTGGATTCAGCTGGTTTGCAACTGTTTTGGGCTCAAAATCATGAAAAAGCGGTGATCAGACTAACTATGGAGGTCGCGAAAGCTCCGGTATATTCAATGTTGCCAAGCCATGAATCCGTTCCTGATCTAGCGCGCACACGTGCAGTCCGTCGGAAAATTTTATCCACACTCCTCTTCACGATCTCTCTCCTACATCCTCACCACAGCGACATGTGAACACTCATAGCAAGTGGCAGCATGCCGCTATCGAAGCATATTCCAACAAACCGACTCCAGGACTGATTCGCGACATGGTTCGTCCTCAGGCACTGTTCAGGCAGCTTTGCTGTTTCTGGCGAACCCATGACCTCGGCTGAGCCATGCCGTTGCTGCGGAGTTTGTTCAACCGTGACTTGCCGCACATATAACCTCAGCAACACCCATCCTCGCTCTTGGCTTTGATACAAAGATGCGGACGATATCGGCAGTAGCGACGCCCTTGAGGCGAATCAGCACCGGACGCCAGGCCGCGAGGAGGTGCTTTTCGACTTCACACAACCTCCAAGCAACATGGGGCTTCATTGGACTCGGCCGCATGGGTATGTACCTCCTCTACATCTTGTAGTGTACATATATGCTTACAATGTGACAGGCTATGCCATGGCGAAGAATTTGAGGGCTAAACTGCCCGCTGACGACACCCTTTTCGTTCAAGACGTCAATAAAGCGGCGAGTTCGAAGTTCCTCGAAGAGCACGCTACCGGCGTCCGTGTTGCGGAGAATGTCCGCGAAGTTGCTGAAAAAGCGGTAAGTCAATTCTGTTCCTGCGTACGCCGTCCTACATGATGATTTTATTATCCTACCAATGATCTAAGTTGGGGTCCTTGTGACTCTTATCCTGATTATATTCTACATAAAGCCAATCCTCTGATACACCCCTATTTCCAATTACCTTGCATATCTGGGGTTTCGATGGAGACTGATTGAAAAACAGGAAACCGTCATCACCTGCCTCCCCGAGCCACAGCATGTTTCAGGGGTGTACCGTCAAATGTTGGAGCCTGCAACCCTGTTGAAGGACAGCTCGACAACGAAGCCCCGGTTCTTTGTTGACTGCTCCACAATTGACATCAACACATCCCGGTCAGTAGCTGAGCTTGCACACTCCACCGGGCAGGGACGATTTGTCGACGCGCCCATGTCCGGTGGCGTTGTCGGCGCCCAGGCCGGGACTCTCACCTTCATGATCGGTGCTGCATCTGAGGACGTCGAGAGGGCCACGCAAGTACTGTCCATGATGGGAAGGAAAGTGCTCCACCTGGGACCGCAAGGGTCTGGTCTGGCAGGCAAGTTGGCAAACAACTACCTGCTGGCACTGAACAATGTTGCCACGGCCGAAGCGATGAACATGGGCATCCGCTGGGGCTTGGAGCCAAAGGCGCTTGCAGGTATGCTCAACATCAGCACAGGCAAGTGCTGGCCTAGCGAGGTAAACAACCCGGTGCCGGGTGTCATCGAAGGCGCCCCGGCCTCAAGAGGTTATGACGGTGGCTTTGGAGTAGCTCTGGCCAACAAAGACCTGAAGCTCGCTATCAAGGCAGCCAAGGAGGCTGGTGTTAAGCTCGCTCTCGGTGACCATGCGAAGGCATTGTACGACGAGGTTGAGCAAGCTGAGAACTGCAAGGGCAAGGATTTCTCAGTAGTCTACAGATATTTGGGAGGAAAAGAGTAGAATCAAAAATGTCATCTCCTACTACGAACAAGCTTTGGTCCCATTTTGCACATTCACTCGGTTGTGATGTTCTACACAGTAACTCCCACGCCCCCACGGCTAGCGTCCGCGGCTCAGCCACACCCAAGCCTCATCCAACGCCACAGGACGCGTCATAAGGTCAACCCACCTGGGCACTGCAGGACAAGAACCCACCTCGACCAGCTGTATCTAGCTATCCACGACCGCACCACCACACTTCTCTCGATCGGCGTATCTCTCATTATACCGGCAACATGTGCGGCACAGACTGCTTCCTCATGCTCCTCTCGGTGCTCTTCCCACCCATCGGCGGTACGTAGCCAGCCAGCCTGCAGCTCGTTTCAGGCACCAGGCACACTCCCACTCTTCTCTTCGCACTCACTGACACTCCCTCACAGTATGGGTAAAACGCGGCATCTGCAGCGCCGACTCCCTCATCAACATCGCTCTTTGCGTCCTCGGCTTCCTCCCCGGCCTCCTCCACACCTGGTACATCATCCTCAAGTACCCGGAGACGTACGACTACACGGGACCGCAGGACGGCGAACGCGGGCCCCGCGGCGCAGTCACATACTACTACGTATCTCATAGCGGGGCTCCACGGCAGGGCGGCGGCCAAGTGCAGAACTACGGCACTGTCGGTAGCCAGCCGTCGGCGGGCCAGTTCCCGGGTCAGCAGAGCGGTGTCGCGAATCCGTTCCCCGCGCCGAAAGCAGCGGGCAGTGGACAGTCTACGCATAAACAGGGTCCGGGCCAGGATTCGGCGGCACAGAATGGGGAGAGGAGCGGACAGCCGGCGGGTCCGCCGCCGACGTATGCAGATGTTATCAAGGGAGATCATAAGGTGCAGAATCCGTGAGGGGGGAGTTAGTAAGGGGCGAAGGGAAGAGATGCTGGGGTACTGATGTTCTGGATGACGACGAAGCGACTGTTATATACCTTCGGCGTATTGGGATTGTCTTTGGTCGTTGCTGGCGTCGGGAGGTATCTGGGTTCGTTTTGGACTGCAATTATATTATACACCACCTTACTCTCAACAGCCGCCTCCCCTCTCCACTGAAGGGTGTCAATATGCCCTTACCAGTGTGTGCTGAACGTTGGGTAGACTGTCAGTCCCACGTCATAACTGGATCCACAGCAACGTATGCTGAGCCTACTTCTTGAAAGGATTAGTGGCCATCGAGAAAGGGACAGTTTGGTCGAGACTGCATAGGAGCCTAAATTGTTTCCTACGCTATACAAAGATGCGCCCAAAAGAAGGCGCTGGGGAGAGGGTATCCTAAAGCGCCGAAGAAGTTTGCTGATCTCGATATGCGGAGATTGCAGAGAGGTAGATAGACAACCACCGAGAACGCCACCCATGCTAGTTTTCCCTCTATGCCTTGCTTTGCCAGAGGAAGATGTGAGACCTGTTACGCTAGTCTATTTCTTGAGCAGCATGTAGACGTTCTCGATCCTCAAGCTAGACAGCTTCTTATACGGCCCCTCGATAAACAGTAGCAGTCCACCAAAGCTGGCGTAAAATTTGCTATAGCATCCGTTAGCACCACACTCCTCCTCATGTACCCCATGCGCTCAAGACTCACCAGCTCTGCCCCTCGTTATCCTCAAACCGATAGTTCTTGCCAAAGCAAACATAATCAAACATATCCGCGAGCGTGGGCTCGCCCTTTGACAGATCCCTCCAGCCCTTGTCGTCGCCCTTTGTGCCATCCAGGTTCAGCGTCCGTGCAAGCACCATGTTGACGTTGTCGCCGACGGAGACGGGGAAGAGCTCGTGGTTGATGTCGAGTTGCATGGCGATGCTGTTGTCGGATGAGCTGCCGTAGATGCGGGTTACGCGGTCGTATTTCTCATTGTTCAGGGAGGTTATTTGGAAGGTTTCTTCGAAGACTTGGGCGTCGGCCATTGTGCTTGGGGGAGGAAGGAGAGGTTTTGGTGGACGGGTGATCGGTGTGCGCTTGGAAAAGAACGTGGAGGGAGCGCGTTATACGTGGGTGCGGTAGGCGGAGGCGGGCGAGCTTGTTGCTGGTTGTCTCGGCTCGCAATGTGTCTGCTGAGGTTGTTTCGCAGTCGCACAATCCCCGTCGATGAAAGAGCTGCGCGGCAGAATATTTGGCCGGGCCCGGATTAGACCCCGCTCTTATCGATAAGAGCTCTCGACCAAAAGTTATGCGATGAAATCCGCCCCGCTCCCGAGGTCCATATCATTATAATGGCTTTCCGCAAACGAAACGTAGCGCTTTCTCGCAACGATCCCTCCTTGACTGCCGAACCTCAATCTTCGCCTACTTCCCCGAGTTCCGCGGCCGCTACTCCTCAAACTATACCCGGCATTCGGCCATCTCCAGTCGATGGCCGCCCTACTACTTCCACTGGCACGCCTTCACTCGATGCCATTCTGGCTGGTCATGCTGGTCTTCCGTTAGGGAACTCTATACTGTTTGGGGAAACCGGGACCACCGACTATGCTGGCGCTTTGTTAAGATTCTACGCCGCCGAGGGCGTCGTGCAAGGCCACAAGGTGCATGTAGTTGGGTTCGGCGAGGGCTGGGGAAGAGAACTCCCAGGTCTCAGCGACAAAGACGAGAGCGGGCGTAAAAGAGTCAACGAGGCGGACAAGGAGAAGATGAAGATTGCATGGCGATATGAAGGCTTGGGAGTGTTCGGCAGTCGGGACAAAGGCGCAGCGACGAATAGAGGGTCAGACAGTGAGGCTGTCTTCTGCCATGCTTTCGACCTCGCGAAGCGCCTTGCGTTACCAGTCGCGACTGCTATCAACTATATACCGGTATCGCGAACGGGAGGCTCGCTTTTTTCAGCAATACTTCAGAACATACAGCGACACTTGGAGTCAACTCCGCCCGAAACCATACATCGGATCGTTATCCCATCTCTTCTCTCGCCTGCCTCGTATCCTCCGATATCCTCGCAGCCTCAATGCGTCTTACAGTTCTTTCATGGGCTCAGAGCTCTTCTCCGCCGGTATAGCACCCGGCTCACGGCCGTCGTGACGTTTCCGTTGACGCTCTATCCTCGCACGACGGGACTCGTCCGATGGATGGAGATTCTCTCGGACGGTGTTTTCGAGTTGGCGCCATTCCCATACGACTATCGACAGGCTCTCTCCACGTCTGCGGCGGCGACAAAAGAGGAAGAGCGGCCGCAGGGCATGTTTGCTGTACACAAACTGCCTGTGTGGAATGAGAAGGGCGGCGGTGGTGCAGTCGAGGGCCTGGGTGAAGATCTCGCGTTCGTCCTGAGCCGACGGAAGTTCACCGTGACCAAATTCAGCTTGCCGCCAGTGGAGGGCGACACGGAAGCTCAGGAGGCAGCTGTGCATGCGGCAAGTGGAAGCGCAATGCCAAACAAGAAGGATCTTGAGTTCTGAGCCGACCTCCGAAGATTGGCGCAGAGATGTCCTTGTTGTCTTCGAGCGACAATTGACAAACGGTCCACCATGATTTTTTCCCTCACTCCTCGTCGCTTTCTTCACGGATAATGTCTTGCATTTCGATATGCTCCCATCCCCCAATGTTCCCTCCTAGAGTGCGGGCATAGCTGCGACCGAAGGATGTGTGTCTCGGATTGAAAGTTATGCCAGAGACTCTTGCGCGGAAACGGTCACCTAAGCAGGAGGACAAAGCCAGGAAGACGAGAAAGAACAGAAATGGAACGAAGAAGAGCAGAGTCAAAAGGATGAGGATATTCATGGCAGCATAGATTTGAGCGTGCTTGGTGTTGGTGAAGCCGACATGTGACGGACGATTGAAGTTAACCAGCGGCCGGAGCTTCCCGCTTAGTCATTAGCGCGACGTTCGCCTACTAAGCAAATTTCAGTCATAAGCTGCTTACCTTCTTTCCATCTCTCTTCACCCTTCCGCCATGCTTGAGCGCAACGTGAGGTACGTACCCGAATCTTCCTCCCTGTCCCAATTCTCTCATGATTCAAAACCAAATATAATCTGTCAATCCCCTGACTCCAAAGGAGCTTGAAGATCACGATTTTTGTATTCACACTATGATTCTATTACACACTTTCGTTTTGCTATTGCAACATCCTGTAAGACAATAGCTAACAGACCGAAGTAGTAAACATGGGCTCGGTCACAGAACCATTCCCAATCTCCCGGATCGGGGGGCGTTACCTGCTGTTTGATACCGACATCATCAGCCATACGCGACGTGAACACAATATATGCGGTGTCCTCACTGGCACCTTGCCGAATCTCTCGCAGCAGAATGTCTTCTTAGGTGTTCCACTTGAGCTTATGCCTGAAGAAGCCCGGGTGCTGGTAGAACAGGGCCATGCTTACATTCTCGATGATGAGGAGGTGCATCGCAAAGCTTTCTTGAACATGAGCCGCGAGGACAGGCTTGCCTACTTGCAATACATGGACAACTTAGGATCGGAAGCATACATGAATGCGAAGAAGCAGTCCGAGCAAAGGGCAGCTAAGGCTATGGAACAGAGGGGACTCGTTCCAAAAGCAACAGATCCCAAGGAGCATACAACCTCCGTCTCATCGGCTCACCAACCCCAAGATGCTAGGGAGCGCGATGAAGAATCTCTCTTCGACTCAGGCAAGACTACGCCTGCTGTAACAGCGAAGACGAAGTTGGATACCTACTGGGTCACTCCAACAGCATCACACCCTCCCTTGCCTACACCTGCTCCAGATCATAGCCTGCCACTTCCAGAGGTACCGCGCAGCTACCCATTGTTTCGTTACATGCATTCGAAGGGGTACTATTCCACCCCTGGTCTGCGCTTTGGGTGCCAGTATACGATCTACCCAGGCGACCCTCTTCGTTTCCACAGTCACTTCCTTGGGACCGGCTTGGATTGGGACGACGAGTTCGACCTCTTAGATGTAGTTGGCGGAGGTCGTTTGGGAACAGGCGTGAAGAAGAGCTACCTGCTTGGAGGCGAAGATCCGTCCAAGCCGGCTGCTGAGGAGGGACAGTTGGATGTGAAAGCTGTCCGAGCCTTTTCGATCGAGTGGGCTGGTATGTAGAATCATGGAGATCATTGGAGTGAAGACAGCAGAGAGAAGTGAAGACGAATGCAATCTCAAATAACTCTTTCATCATCTCAGCGTATGTGCGGCACATATGTGACCTGATCACTTCCGATTCGCTTTTGTAATATGAGTCCATCTAATTCAGAGCCATATCTACTTTCCAAAGTTCAATGTTGGCAGCTCTAGTGCTGCAGAAAAAGCCGGACTTAAGCCGAATGTTTAGGTCCAAAAAAGGCTGTTTGTGCAGCCTTCATTGAGAGCACGTTTTTATTATACGCTTAATAGTTACCTTAGAGGAGAGGCGGGAAACTGAGAGAGACGGTAAAAGGATTGTTTAACATGCTTTATGAAGCCGGTATTTGTAGAGTGATCTAGCTTATATCCAGCTTTTTCTACAACCCAAGAGGGCAGGCCTGGGGTCCGGCAGGAGCACTCTGATTAGTAAGCAATACCATCCAAATGTTTCCCACGCGTTGTCGAATCCGGCCTCATGTAAACACCAGCCACTGCCCGACCACCAACCTCCAGTTTCACGCTCGTATAGTTTTCGAACAGTTGATTATGACATAGATCACGCGCAAATGTGCCGCTTCGAACTGCTTAGCGTCCTACTGAGGTTCTTTCATAAGTTTTCGACTGCAACCCGGGCGGCTCAAGCATCGAGACCGCAAGACGAGCGTCAGGCGAATCACTGAAGCAATGTTGCATGAGATATTGCTCTCCCTCTCAGGGCATCCCTCAGCCCTCTTCGACGCGAAAGACTCCAATCTTAGCTCATCCCCACTAGCGTTACTCTCCCCTCCCGAAGCCGAGCTACTCTCTTCTCTTGGACACCTTTCTCGCCTTCACCGTCGGACACGTGACCATATTGCTGAAGCTGCGTCTTCGCACCCGTCAACTATCTGTCGAGCGGTTGCGACAGCGATCCGTACAAACTTTCTGGAGAGATTCCAACGAAAGATCCTAGATGTTGAGAGCAGAATTCTGAAACACGACGCTTCTGTGGTAGGCGCGTACAATATCGTCCCTTTAGCCGGTATCGTCAGCGAATTCTCAGAATGGACTAGGTTGATGGAATGGTTGTGGGCGTTAAGCTCGTTCATGATGCGCCCTGGAACCTCGCCCGAACAGGATGTTGCGTCTGCAGCTTCTGGCGCTGCCATTATCGACAAGTTGAGGGCAGAAGCGCAAACTGGCTACCCTGACATCGAGAGCGCAGCTTCAGAATTGAGCATCATAGCTGAGACTGCGTGGCTACGTCAACTGGCCACCTGGGTTCTGTATGGACGTCTGCCATCATTCGGGGCTTCGGACTTTTTCATCACTGCAGCAGACGGAGAGGATGATCTTTCCTTTGTCGTCAACCACAAACTTCTGCCAAAATTCGTCACACGCGCCACTGCGTCATCAATAATGTTCATTGGAAAGTCCTTAAATCAGGTCCGTTCCCTGGGATCCTCCTCGAAGGCCCTATCTAGCTCGCCGACGAAGGATCTGGACCCTGAGTTGCTTTCCACGCATGTCACACAGCTAGCGGATGTGGTTGCGCCCATATCCTCAGCTAAACTGTCAAGAGCAATTAGCAATATCCGATTGTCACTATCGAGGAATCTTCTCCAGCACCTTCTCCCACAAGAGAGAATTGTTGAAATACTCTCAGTCCTGCACCAGTTCTTCCTCCTTGGACGAGGAGAGTTCGCTGTAGCTCTTATCACCGAGGCGGACTTGAAGGTTCAGAACAGACACAAGTCTTCTTCCAATGCGTCCGGTCAAGGCATTCGCGGCATTCTGTTGAAGGAGGCGGAGATGAACAACGCGTTATCTCGGGTGTGGACGATTCTAGCTGCCTTGGGCGGAGAGGACGACAGCACAGGCGACGTGCTAGACCTCGCAACAGATATTGTACACCTCGCTGTTGACTCTGGACAGTCATCCAGTCAGCGTCCCGGCACGCCTGGGCGAGCTCGCGAGGCAGCGGGCTTGCTTCCGGTCATCTCCGACGTTGTTTTTGGCGACTTGCTGCTCGCAGTGCCTACAAAACTTGCCATGGACATACCGTCGCCCCTCGACCTTTTCATGAGCAAAGCAGATCTGAATCTGTATTCCGCCATCAACTCATACCTTCTCGCATTTCGGCGAGCACATCTCCATTTGGGGCAACTTTGGAGACATGGCCCCCTTCGACGGGAGCAGCCGGCTTTCCCAGCCACCCGACCTGGGCATCTGGCTGCGCTAGCTAGACGCCGGGAGCGGTATCAGACACGAAGCCGCGAGATGAGGAAGGTTTGGGCGACCTGTTCAGCTGCCGTATTCTTTCTTTCCGAAAGTGAGGCCTACTTTCAGGGCCAGGTTGTCCAAGAATCCTTCACCCATTTCCTGCAATGGGTCACTGGCCCAGCGGATTCCGAGGGACGCTCGACAGTGCCCAGCATAGAAGCTGCAGACGAAACGACAAAAGAGGGCATGAACAGACGCCAGCATGATCCTGAAGCACTTTCTCTCGCACACAGGCAGTTCCTCAGCTCGATCACACGACTGCTACTCTTGACCGATCAGGCCTTCACGAAGGCTATCCGCGAATTCTTCACACATGTCGACGAACTTGTTGCTCTCATCACTCGTCTGCAGGCGATCCGACAACACCTCGATCTCGAGGAAGATGACGGAGTTGAGGACTATATGACCAATTACAAGCAGGAAGAAGCGCAAATTGCCCTGCAGCTTGACCGTGCGAGGAGAAGGCTTGACAGCGATATGAAGACTGTTATTTCACGACTGCGGGACATCGATTCGGAGAGAGTGGGGTCTACGGTTGGTGGGAGTTTGGCGGGCTCTTGGACGGCTGGGGAGTATGAGCCTCTGAGGGTGGGTGGTATTGATACGCTCCTGATGAAGTTGGATTGGGGGAGTGCGGAGGATGAGAAGGATGCTTATGACCTGATATGAGTTTTGGGATGGATAATGAGGTCTTGAAAGACCGTGTGGATGAGAATTCAATACCTTTTGTAACAGGCGGCGGTAGGCTTGGATGAAGCGGATGGAGCGGATACATGCTCGGACAGAACATTATTGCAATTCGCGATCAAGGAACTCAACCTTTGGGTTGGCATGGTCAATAGAGTAGATGCGCTTTCTACGGTGTTTTTACTTCGTAGCACGACGATATTGACTATGTTATTGGTTAGGGTCTCTAGGGCAGAAAAAGCTGGATATAAGCTAAAGCACCTTACGATGACGAGCACCTTAACGCATGTTAAACAATCCTTTTACCCTCTTCCTTATTTCTACACTGTTCCCTAAGGTAACTATAAAGTATACAATAAAATGTGCTTTAGAACAAGTCTATATAAAAAGAGTAGAAAGAGAGCAACCCTATATAAACTTTTGTTATAGAGCTAGGGCGCCCGTAATCTGCGAAGGCGTAGACGTAGGCCGCCTTAATAGCTATTTAGGGCGCCTCTAGATAGCTCGTAGTTACAAAGGTAAAGTAACTACTAAGCAGGCTTAAGTCCGGTCTTTCCTGCAACCCAAGAGGAGGTTACACTTGTTGATTCACGTATCTGAGTCGGGCTAGGCTGGGCGTTAGTGTAATCCATCCACAATGCAATCCAGGACGCTCCAGCTCCTCAGCACCTCCCACAAACAAATAGTCCACTGCTTAGCCAACCTTGAGATTCTCTACTTTCAATATTAATCGTGCCATTCATCAGCATCGCAAAAACCGCAAACGCGTCAAAGACGCGTCAAAGACGTTCGTAACGGGGTCCGACGTCAGTTTGCTGGGTTGCACGTGTGCGCGCCTTCCTCTCCATCGACATCTCAAGCAAAGACTCAAATCGCTGCGGACGGAGTCCTGTCTTCTGGACCAACTTGACAGTATAGTGCGCGACAGGAACCTTCGAAAGAGCGACCATGGCGAGTGACGATGATAGCGAGGTTGCCAGTGTCACGTCCGACGGCACAGATGTCTCCCAAACGGATGCCTCCGCAACAGAGGCAAACCACTCCGATTTCCTCAGGAACGAACTGTGGTCTATCATGCATGATACCTACTATGACGACAACTACTACTCATCCCGCCGTTATATCGAATACACCCAGGTATCTATGTTGCGAATCGACACATCAGTCTTCCGTTGACCAACTGGGATGCGGAATTCCTTGCCCTCGGCAACGCTTCAAGCTCGGACATAGAGACACCTGGTGAAGCGACTGTTACAGGGCGAGTTTGGCAATTTGACCCGTCCGATTTCGAATGCCGCAATCCAGCATGGCCGAAGTTTCTCCAGAACATTGCCGAGCAGGCCGCAAAAGACCTGGGAAATAATCCTCGTTCAGGTGTTCATGCAGAGTTAACAATACATGTTATTGTGCAAGGAAGGAACTCATCCATTATCGTGTAAAAAATCCGTCGAGTTGAGGCGGGGAGCTCTGATGGTCTGCCTACCATCAGAGCATAGTGGGGGAGATATCCGCCTGAGGCATGCCGATAGAGAGCACATACTCACCACTTCAGACGGACCCCTGTTTGATCTTTCCGCTCTCGCTTGGTTTTCCGATGTACAGCATGAGGCTTACTCTGTTTCATCGGGGTATCGTCTAGCTCTGATATATCAGCTTGAGTACCATAGCTACTGGAAGACTGCTGCGGATCAGCTCGCGCACCATCGCAGATTTGACAGCTTCTTGGAAACATGGATGTATAAACACCCTTCTGTCGACATGCTTGTATTCCCTTTCGGGACGAAGTTCGCCTTCGAGGATCACGTCTTTCTGGAAGTGTCGTCATTGGACGATCGCAATGCAGCTCAAGCGCTACTCACAAAGAGATTCTGCGATCAACACAACTTCCTTTGCTTTCTTGCAAGAATGGAAAGAAAGAAAAGAAAGAAAAGCGACGAAAGAAGGAGAAACATCAGTACGTTCTAGACCGGATTGACGAAGTTGGGGAGAAAGCAGTGAACGCATATTGCACGGTGTTCAAAGATGAGATCACCAAAGCATTATATACTGATCGGCTGCTTGAAACAGAGATCGTTGTTGTCCTAGTTCGATTGGATGCCTTCTTAGTCCGGATGCGCGAAAGTTCCTCTTCGCTACACACACTGGAACGTCTGCAATTGTACTTCGATCGCATACAGAACGACAACGCGCAGCTGCAAGTCCAGTCTAGGGCGTGTACCGCTCGACTTCTCCTGATGCATCACATGATTTACCGCCCGCCCACACGGGGAGAATGGGATAGACCTCAGCGCAAGACTGCTTTCCGCCTGTTCGAGCGCATCGGGGACCAATTGTACACCATGGGAGAAACCACTCTCCTCCGCGCAGCGGTGAGAGAGGAGCAGAGACCTCTTTACTGTCCAGAGAATGAGAGGCGGTATAATCGGACAGATTTCCAAAGATATCGGGACACCCAGGTATTGGGACAAACATTGGCCAAATACGTGCCTAAGGATGTGGCTGCGGGAATTGAGAATCCGTGGGATATGTGGCTTGACCTGCACTGGCCGGATGACATATCATTCTGCGACTATGCGTGGAGACAAAATCAACTCCAAGATGTTCGAGCGGAACTACCTCCTCGGCTCGGGCGATCGTTTGATGACTGGGTATCGGCTCGTTTGCCGCCGATTTTACGCACCGTGCAGGAATTCGACGGAGACGATGTCGAACCTCTGATTATCTTATTACCGACATTGTCCCTCCAAGCGTATACAAAGATGTAAGTCCTGATCGTGCAATCAAATGACATTTGCTGATACAGTCAGTGTCATTCCTCGGCTTATGGACGCTGAAGATTATTCTGCAATCAAGTGGCTACTTCAGGAACTCAAAATCGGGGTATTAAAGACATCAGAAACAGCACTAGCTCATGGTAAATCGATCTTCATGACACTTCTGGGTGCTAGACCAGGTTGCTTCCAGATACAAGCGAATGACTTTGTCGACATACACATACATTTGTCTGGCGATTGGAGGCATGGCCGGCGTAATGCACACCGAAATTATCCCGAGGAGTCGGTCGACATATTTGGGAACGCCTTAGACCTTGGCATAGATCCCAGCCTAGTCATGCGTCTTCAGTTACCAGACGTACGCGCGCTTGTCACCATCTTTGTGGACAACCTTAGCCGCGTAATTCACAAGGTCCCCGACCAGTATGAACCCCCGGTTCACGACGTCTTCAAAATCACGTTGCAAAGGTTTTTGGAGAAACTTCTAAGTACACACAAAAGAAGATCGAGTGCTGAGGTGGACAACCTACTCTCACAATACCTCAAGGAATTTCTTGCGTCTTTTGGAGACGCAATGTCTAGATTCGAAGAGAATGTCCAGGCTCCCTCTCAGGCGGAAATCAACACAATTATGAAATATTTCAAAGACGCTCTGAACTGCCCCTTTCGGATCCGCTACCCAAAATACACGAAGAGGTTGTTAGGAGATGACTTCGACCGTCTCTTTTCTGCTTTTCCAGTACCGCCAATAACTGACAACGACAATTCTGAAAGTGAAGCATCGGCGGATGACGAGCAAGTTCAGCCAATTGACGTTCAAAAATCTTCTGATAAGCCTTCAAATCCGGACGATGCGCCAGATACGGACGATACACAAGCTATGGATAATACACCAGTGACGGAAGAGGTGCCAGCTACGGACCATGCACCAGCTACGGACGATGCTCCGGCTACGGACGATATATCAGCTACCGATGGCTCACCAGCGGCAAACGATACAGAAGCTTCCCCGAAATCAGCACACTCTGAGCGACCAGCCCCCACTATCAACGAGGACACACCCACCCACCCTGCTGCCCCGGATTTCGGCTCTAAGAGAAAAGCCCAAGACGGTATAGGTCCGAAAGGGAAGAGCTTGAAGCAATGAACCAAGGATTGGGTACAAGGTCGTCAAGTGGGGTCGAGCAGGTCTTCACCACAATTTCTCTTACTTTTCCTTCTTCCAGCATGAGCTAATCGGGAGTACCCCAAAGGGCTGTTCAAGCAGCCTCTCTCCATCCCTCCGCAGATTACGGCCACGCTAACGCTATATCACCTTTCTACACAGCGGTCTGCTGTTTTGCTCTCTTTATACGCTGTCTTTTCTCACAGCTGCATTTCCCTATCTTAAGTGGTTACTTTAGGAGAGAGAGTAAAACTAAGAGAGAGGGTAGAAGGATTGTTCGACATGCTTTAAGGACCTCGTAATCGCGCAACGTAGGGTAATTCGGAGGAGGTTGTTTGGTGCTCCTGAACAATTCCCACTCAACTGCCCAGAAACACACGGAAAAGGCACGAAAGGCACTTTGGCATCACTATTTTGTAAGTCTTCCGCTTGTGGTTGCAGCGGGGCATTTATTCTCCGTGGCTGACCCCGCGTTACATGCACCCTGGAGCCTGGGCAATGGGGAGTGCCTATCATGTACACTTCTCCAGCGCGGTGCGAGCATCAAGCAATCTGCTCGCCTTGCAGTAGAAACCAGTTTCGCATAATGACGGAAGTACAGGAACCTGGTACACAAAACGACAACCGCTTCTCCTACAACGATGATCCCTGGATGGCAGCGAATTCTCCAACGAGTGTGCGCATCAGATTACTCGAGCTTGCGCCTAAAAGAAACTTGAAGAGTGAACTTTCCATCAATTCAAATGGCGGCTACATGAGCGCGCCCAAGAATGTTGATAGCCTCTTAGGCCGACTATTTTGGGTCCCACTGTCAGCACCTGGATCCTTCAAAGCGCTTTCTTACAGTTGGGGCGACCTGCCGTCTACAAGCCCTATAGCCATAAACGGCAGGACGCTACAAATTACAGAGTCCCTTGAAGTTGCACTTCGCCACTTGCAGCATGAATCGGAACCTATGCTGCTCTGGGTTGATCAGATCTGCATCAACCAGCAGAACGACGATGAGAAAACAGAGCAAGTTGGAATAATGAGCTCCATATACCGTGCTGCTGAGGAGGTTTTGCTTTGGCTAGGTCCTGCTGCCGATAATTCCGACGCGTTCATGGATGTGTGGAAGAGGATTGGCGAAGAGTGTGACAATTGGGGAATGATCGAATATTACACAAAAGAGAAATGGTCAGTGCTGCAGAATGCCTTCCACAGGGTGAATCCAGAGGACCCTGTGACCATCGAAGTCACTGATATCGTCCGCCGCTCCATAAAACTCTTCAACCTGCAGATCCTGGAAGCTATGGGGGCGTGGTACCAAAGACCCTGGTGGAGCAGAGTCTGGGTACTACAAGAGTGCGCCCTAGCCAAACATGCCGTGTTTGTTTGCGGGCACAAATCCATCACTGCTGAGCAGCAACTCCTCGCTCGCCAGGTCTTGATGTTTGGTACCAAGGACTTTTCTTGGCCGTCCGATCCAGAAGAGAAGAAGAGAGCGATCGCCTTGATCAATGGACACGACCCGAGTCAACCGTTTTCCGCCGCCCGTCAGCGCAGAAAGAACCGAGATGCGGGTCGCAGCTCCGGCGATACGTTACTTCAACTCCTAAGCAAGGTGTGTTACAACCCCTTTTCATCTCATCTTCTCAGCAGCTAATTGCAACAGCTGTTTGTCGACGCGAGGATGCGTTCAACAGACCCACGCGATACTATATACGGCATTCTTGGACTCGCTGTCGATGCTGGGAAACTGGGCATCCACCCAGATTACACCAGCGCGCAGACTGTGAATGTTCTGTATACTCGAGTTGCGAAGAAGATCATATCGAACGGGGATCTCAGCTTGTTTTCTTTCGCTCAATATCCTAAGAACCGCAAATTGCCCACCATGCCATCATGGGTCCCCGACTGGACGAGCACCCTAAAGCCGACATTCGTAGAGCAGTATTCAAGCGACTATATCGTCCTGTTTTCTGCATCGGGGAGAGATGCCACAGTCGAAGTGTTGGCTACTGACGACATATTCATCCTCCGCCTCAGAGGATACCACGTCGATGAAGTGGAAGAAGTAGCAGGGATATGGGAGGGCGCCCAAGGCCATGGCATCGGCGCCCAACACGAGCAGTATCTGAATTATTTTGCGCAAGTTCGACTTCTATGTCTCTTATCCGGACATAAGAACAAACCTATATATCCAACCGCCGAACGCCGAACAGAAGCACTTTGGCGCATACCAGTCGGCGACCTCGAAGACGACGGCTTATACACCATTCGCGCAACGCCTGAAGCTTCTGGGGCCGTGTATCCCACTGTTCTCTATAACATGAACCTCATAGAGTGGGTAAATACGTACACGCAGGACGAGCAAAATACCATGCTAGAAGAATTCTACGCTTGTGAAAGAAACAAGGCGGTTCATAGGTACCGGTCATCCATGCGCAACATGAAAAACAGACGGCCGTTTATGACGAAAGATGGCTACGTAGGCGTGGGTCCTACGTATATGCAGCCAGGGGATGAGGTCGTGGTGTTTTGTGGGGCGATGATACCGTATGTAGTAAGAAGGGCAGGTGAGGGCAAGTGGCAGTTGATTGGAGAGTGCTATTGTGATGGGATCATGGATGGGGAGATTGTGGGGATTAGGGAGAAGACGGATTACTATTTGGTGTGAAGATGGCAAGGGAGTAGAGTAAGTTATAGATTTGGCTAAACGAAATGTTCTGAAAGCGTAATGCCTCAAGGCTCTCGTACGAACCGCGCTACAGAGCTTACACATTCTTCAACAGGAACCCACCGACCTGCAGATTTTGGAATACTTGTGTTGGATCGTACTTCGCAGCGATCGTCTTGAGCTTCTGCACATTTGCGGCCCCGTACGAACCAATCGGATTCTGGGTCCTCGAAGCATCGTTCTGAAAAATGAATGGAACCTCAAGGCCCCGCTCCTTGCTTAGTTTCTTCCAGGCATCTGTTGTCGCAATTGAGACAGATCGCACTGTGGTATCGTCGGCTGGGTTGCGCCAGTCGATGAGAGTGGTGAACCCTAGGAGTGTCAGTTGCTTGTGTACGGAAGAGACGGGATTTATGAGCAGGACGACTCCCGGATCGCGCACATACATTGGTGGTTCTTCTGCGGGATACCCATGGGGTTTCCCCCGCGCGCGGTACTAGCCGCAGTCAAGCCCGCAGGGATGGGTTGGAGTACAAACGTTTGGTTTGCACCTGTGCTGGCGCGCACCGCTAACGCCTTCGCTTTCCAGATAGCATATACGTCTTTATAGAGTTGAGCGTCAACGCCAGAGCTGACACCACGATAATCGTGTCGCAGGGGCTCAGGGGAAGACGATGCGCCAAGGATCTGCGTAAGTGAGTTGACAGTGCCTTGGGTTGGCGGAACGGCCACCACGAGAGGGGGAGGCAGGTTGCTGAATGCTGCAAACGCACTGGAAGGGACAGTTGGTTGGCTGTACAGGAACCCCAAGGTGATAGTATCGAGGCCGATGATCAAAGCGACTGTGGATTTTAGGTCCGAAGATGCAGTCTTTTGCCACTGCGTGAATGCGTCAATGCAGGCGTTGGCTTGGTCGACGCCATAGATTGAGACAGTGTACCATATCTTGTTTGGTGTTGTGAAAACATCGAACTTGGTAACAATACCAAAATTCGGGCCGCCTCCTTTGAGTGCCCAGAATAAGTCGGAATTCTGGGCACTATTGGCATTGACAATACGGCCGTCTGCAAGGACCACCTGGCGTGATGTGAGTAGGAGCAAGAGAGGATGCTACCATACATACTTCGAAGTTCTTTACGTTGTCGGCTGCAAGGCCGTATTGACCGGAGAAGTGGAAGAAACCGCCTGCAAAGCGGTTAATCTTTTGAATACGCACGTGAAAAACGACGCATAATACCTCCAAGAATAAGACCTCCAACCCCGACTTGAGGAATGCGGCCACCAATTACGCTGAGGCCAGAAGGGTCTAAGGCCGCATAGACCTCGCCCCAACGGCCTCCTGGCCCCAGGCTGACAGCTTTCTTGTCTGCAGAAAGACTGACCTGCTTCAGATTTTGAAGGTCAATCAGAATGCCTGGCTCGCCGGTAGAGGACGCCCCAGGATTTGGCGAATGGCCTCCACTGCGCACTGCGAATTTAAGCTTGAGAAACTTGATGGTCTTGATAGCCACGGAGACATCTTTCGAGTTCTGCGCCAACACTGCACAAGTAGGTGTCTTCCAGCATGTCTGCGACCTGAGATCTGTGTCAGAGCGAGCCACGCCTCATCATGGAGCAACAAACCAATTCTCTTGTATAACAGCCGGGCTCACAGGTGTAGTGTCTACCTTGCTATCTCCAAGGATCAACCTGAGAGATTGACAGGCGGCCTTGGTCAAGGCAGACGCGATCCATTCTCCTGTCTGTAGGAATGCCGTAACACTTGGGTCCGCATTCAATGAGGTCTGGGCGGCCTCAGCTTGTGGACTTGGAACTGCCAGAGACTCAACGAAAGTGCTTATTTGGGGGTCCAAAGCACGCTTGAGTAGCCGAGACTCAGCAAATCGGGTGGTAGGAACGTCTGCGGCCGCAATCGCATATGCTGTGGCACCCAATATTACATTGGAGGAGGCGATGCATCCCAACAATTGAATTAATACCATCGTAGATGGTTCCGGCTATCTACCGAGCGGGCGGCTGGATAATTCGAGAGTTGTCGGCAGGATGTATGCTTGGTAAAAGACAAGTAACCCTAGAGTACCATTCCCAGAGGATGCATGATCCATATATTATTCGCATCCTGAGCATCAAAAGGTGAGACTGAGCAAAATGTTGTAGTGGATTATTGAGGGCGCACTCGAGGCGTGCGATGGCTTGTGGAGGATGTACCGGCATATCAGCTCTTCCCCATTTTCGACACGCTAAACCTAAAACGACCGACTACCTTCCTCGGACTACAATCACCATGAGACGACTCCCTGAAGCAAATGAAGCCCGTGACGGGGATTATAATCCAGAAAAAATCATACAACTCGCGCATCGGCCCGCAGAGCGATCCTTCCGCGGACATCGGACCCACACTTACGCGCCGCCTCCCTATGTGATTTGCGCCCATGTATACCCCAGGGTAACCACCATATCGTATTGAACATTACGCCCTGGCGTCTTTATCGGCAACGACAAACGAGAGCACATTTGTGAGTGCATTCCGGTCCTCCGGCTTCGCTTATACTCCGAGATTAGGTATGCATTGCTCACCATGTACTATCGAGCCAGGGTATCTGCAGTCAGCCCCGGCTGCAGCAGATAAGGCCAATCATGCAGTCTGGTCGAGCACCGAGCGGCAATTGTAAGACCAGCTCGCGTTCTATTCCTGCTGTTGAGACCCTGCAGCATCTACGAGTCTCGATCGTCTGATGTTACTCCGTGTTTTAGTCGGTGTCCGCAGCTTTGCCCGGCGGCAAGCCCCTTTCTAGATCTCATGAGACTTGAGCAACTTTTTAGATTGTAGTCTAGGGTAGGTATTACTCGCAGGCGCCCGCACAAGACAACTCAGGAAAAAGTGGCTTTCTGAAGTTATCCACAATGCCTGGAACCATACCCCCTCCCACGGTGATAAACAACGAAAACAGAGATTACGGCGTAGTAGTGGGGCTCGTCATCCTCGGTGCCGTTTCGACATTCTTTACACTTCTTCGACTTTGGTACAGAGCTCGTTTGCGTGCAATTGGTCCAGATGACTATGCGATTATACCTGCACTTGTAAGGGATCTCACAGCTATCAGCCTTCACCTCTAATGTCTACAAGGTACTGTACTTGGGATGGACGGTCATGGCTGTCTACGTCTATATCAACGCTGGCGTTGGTAAACCACTTTGGGAGATAACACTGGGCGAGTTCTCAACCTGGTTCAAGGTAAGCAGACTCGCCGCAAGCCACAGCAGGCACTGATCATTACCAAAAGGGGGTTATGGCTTCTGCATTTCTGTATCCAGCCATGTCTGCTAGCATCCGAGTCTCCATCATTCTACTCTATGTTCGCGTTTTTGGCAAGTCGAACATTGTACTTCGCTACGCGATTTGGGCACTGTTGGTCCTCCAAGGTGTCTATGTCGTTGTCTATTCTATCCTGCCTGCTTTCATCGGAAAGCCCCTTCACAAGGTCTTCGATCCAATCGAACGGCCGAAGCACATGAACGACTGGTACTACTATTACAGCCAAGTAGCACTGTACAGTACCAGCATGGCGTTCGACATCATCCTGCTCTTCTTCCCCATATACCCGGTCTTGCAACTTCAGATGAACGCAAGAAGCCGAATTGGCGTACTGGCCATGTTCATGCTTGGAGCAGGGTAAGCCTCATTGTCTTTCTTGTAAGAAGTCCTATGGCATTGACAAAATCACCAGCGCCAGCATCGCCGCAGCATACAAACTTGCCATCTTCGTAACTCAAATGCAACGATATACGAACATAAACCCTATCTGTAAGAGGTTCCCGACTCTTTAAGCACTCAAACTAATGCAACCCCTAGGGCTGGACTATCAAATGAGCCTACTGATTCCCCCTCAGTTTGATGAATATGGCACTACGTTCTGGATACCTTCCCAGGTAGAACCCAGTGTAGCCTTAATAGGCGCTGCGCTTCCAGCACTGCGCCCTTTGATACAGGGCACCGTACAACGTATCAAACCAGTGTTGTCATCGATTCCCGGACTGGGCTCAAGGTCAGACGGGAAGTCAACCAACGCGTCGAGTCGGTCTGCCACGCGGACGCCAGATGGAAGCCTGATAAAATCGAAAGACGCATCCAGGAATTATATCGAGTTGAGGGATGTCAATTCAACTCATGCCTACTGATTATAAGATAGTTTGAGGGTGTTTCGCGTTGATTCTAGGCTCCTGGACAGGAAGCTGGGCAGAACACATGGGCACACGCATTAACGTTATGTACATCGGTGTATGATATTTCGGGTTTAGAATTCTTATAGAGGCTCAATACAAGACTACGGTTCACACTACACTAGTAGTCCAACTGCGATCGAGCTACCTGTGAGCCAAAAGGCATGCTTGAACCACCACCAACAGTTGGAAGGGCTGCTGAGATCGACACATGCAATCATTGCTCCAAGCGGAATGGTGCAACCACCCACTGAGAAGCCGTAGTACATCAGGCCCAACTCCAGAGTTCGGCCGACATACGCCAGTAGTACGACCATGACTCCAAGATTGACAGTGAGAAAAGTCTTCGTCCAGGTGTTGAACAGAACCGCCGTGCTCTTCAGCCCCACCTTAACGTCGTCCTCTCTGTCTTGAAACGCGTATATCGTATCGTAGATAACCGTCCATAGAACCATCGCAGCAGTCAGACAAGCGGTACTCGTTGCTGTCGCGTCCGTCCAGTTGCTTTTTCCCTGTCCATATCCTCCCGCTTCGAGAACGGAGGCAGTACCCACAAGAACGCCTGTGTTGAGGCAGACACCGAGGACATACTGGGCGAAATGCGTATGTCGCTTCGCGAAGGGGTAGTAAAGATTTGCTAATATACCCGGCCACGCAATCTGCAGTGCCGTATTCGGTAACAGAGCCCACAGGGTCGCGGCCAAAGCGACGACCTGTGACATCGTAAAAAGCAAGGCCGCAGATCTGGACACGGCACCTCGCACAATCGGGCGCTGGCGCGTGCGGGCGACAAGTGCATCGTACGGTGCGTCAACCACGTCGTTCCAGGCATGTCCGGCGTTCGAGAGGAAGAACGATCCCGCTGCAAGTAAGATTGCGGGAGTCGCCGGCGCTGCTACGCGAGGTGAGAGATACGGGCCGAGCACCGATGGAACAAGGGTTTTGACAGGGAGCCTGGTCGAGGAGTCGGAGTTCAAAGACTGCGTCTCTATTTTCAGAAGAAGAGCGCCGTGTAAAAAGCCGATGACATGTGGGAATATTACGAGACATAACCCCACCGGAGGACTCAGGCGGGCGAGTTGAATGAAGGGGATCCAGGATTTGGGAAGCGTGTCCACCCAGTTTGCGCTATGTCGACCTCCGTACTGCTGAGAGAGATCATGCTGTTGCGATTTCTCGGACAGATCAGAAATCTGTTTTTGCAAGGTTTTCGATGATGTAGAGATTCGGTGACATGATGTGCCGTCCATGTTGGCGAGGATCAATGCTGAAGGCAATAACCTCCGGCTGTGGCGTTAGGCGTCCAGCGTGCGACAGTAGCCCGAACCCTTGGTATGGGAACCTAAACGGAGTGTGGTGATCTTCGTTGTTCTTATACTGTGTAGAAGCATGCACCGGTCTGGAGACCTCGCGCAAGTCCAGGGCTCCTTCCTGTTTGCAGTCGGGGAAAAGTGGAAGACCCCTTCCGCTCATAGCAACCCCCCGGGAATTTACACCGCCTGCGTTTGAGAGCCCAATCTCTGATTGAGGAAGCGTTCCCATACGGGCTATCATGCGAGGTCGTACGCCATGCAACTGCAGCAGTGCGAGTGCACAACCGGGGATGTTCTGGTCCAACTCTCCAGTCCCGGGGCTTCTGGAAACCCTGAGTGGGGGTTCTAGAACTCGATATTGAATACACCCCATTGGCACAGCATCATTATGAGAGCCACTCTGGAGCGAAGGCTGGTCCTGGAAGGGACGGCCAGACCTTGTCATGAGGCTGGGCAATTGTATATGCCCGGGCTGGGCTTCGTTAGGCACCCCGTGAGATCTTTGCATGTGAGCAATAAGCTGACGTCTTCAAGATGGAGGAAAGGTTAGGGTATGATCAGTCATGCAATGTAATCGCATGTCAACTCACGCCTTCCCAAGGGTTCCTGAGACTGTCCACCGACTACGGTCATTCACCTTCCTGACGTCCGGAAAAGTGAAACCCCCCATCAATCAGGATGGAATCGTCGGAGACCGAAGGAATGAGCGCGTAAGTGGACCTACACCATGTTGAGGAATGTTTTCGGCAAAACTCTACCTTATCGGAGCCTTTCAGAGCCAACACTCCCCGCCCTTGTCAAATGCGCTCACCAGCGAGTGCGAGGCTGAGTGCGATTGAGACTGACAACATATTCCTACCAGATTCAAAGGCGCCATCATAGTAAAGGAATGTCAATCTTCGGACAATCGCGCGTTTTCCTTCGACACAACCTTCTATCTCGACCATCCTCGCCTTATCAAAGTCGCATCAGGCGAGAAACCACCTCTTCACTTCCATCCGTATCAAGAAGAGTACATCGAAGTCACAGAAGGCGAATTGGCCGTTGAAGTTGAGGGCCGCGAGTATATACTCACACCCTCCGACGGCGAGTTCCTGATTCGGCCATGGACCAATCACCGTTTATACCCCGTTATGCCCACGGCAGGAAGCGATGGGCCACGGAAGTCACGGTTCTTGTTGTCTGGTGAAGATACAAAAGATGCTTTCAAGCTCGATAAGGTCTTCTTCCAGAACTGGTATGCTTACCAAGATGAAATTGTAGTCAGGGGCAAGAAGGTGGATTTGATACAGGTCATGAATGTAAGTTCCACCCATTCTTTACTCGCCAGGGGACAAGGTTCGCTGAGGCATCGCGGCAGATGTTCGATGCAGGAGGGTCATATCTCTCGTTACCGGCATGGGTGCCGTTCAGAAACAGGCTCGCACAGATCATGGGTATTGTGGTAGGCAGATGGATAGGAGGCCTGCTTGGGTACCAGCCGTTTCATCGTGAATGGACTTCGGACTGGGACGCAGCTTGTGCGAAAATGGAGACGTCTCCATTCTTGAGGAGATTCGCTGATCGAATAAAGAAAGACTAATCGCTCCACATTAAGCAATTGTCTTTCCAGAAGCCTCCATATTCCAAACATCCCAAAGAAGTCAACATTTACCTGGGTAATTTGAATCCTCCAGGCACCAAGTCCTGGAAAACACGGTGCGGATCGTACTTGGCACTCACTGCCCTTAACCTTGCTACGTTGTCGGCCCCATATGAGCCGATGACGTTCTGGTCGTAGCTGGCGTCATTCATGAAGATGTACGGAACATGCGCATCGGCCGCCTCCGCCTCCGCTTGGATAGCATCGACCATATTCATGACCGCAAGGTGAACAGCGTCGTCGTCTGCTTCTTTCGCCCATCCTGCGTCAGTGACCCACCAGGTCTGGTTGGTATTCTGTAAGCCGAGAGCGTTTCCCCCACGCGCAAATCCGGCTTCAATCGTGGATGTCGATATTGGCTGCATGCCGAACGCGAAGACTCCGGAGTCGACGTTTGTGATGCTTCCCAAGGCGCTTGACTCAACTGACAGTTGAGACAGCTTTTCGTAGAGAGAAGCATCTGGGGTAAAGCTCGTGGATCTCCAATCGACTCGAGGTGGGAACCCGGTGGGTCCCTGCCCCGCATGGAACTCAGTCAATGATGAGATCTTCGTGGAGTCGGATAAGGGTTCCACATGATAGAATGGCGCGAACGCCTCAGGAGATTCTTCAGGCGCAAGATAAATCAAGTTGAGGAGCGCCACGGCCGTGTCTTTGCTGACCAAGCCTTGCAGCATGAGGTTGGCCTTTGGGTCTTTGACTGCGACCGACTGGTATTCGTACATAGCTTTGAACAAGACTGGTAACTTGTCAATGGAGTATACCTTGATGCCACCCCATACTTGAGGGACAGGATATGTGGAGAGGGTGAATCTTGTGACGATCCCTGCCAATGTCAGTATAGAATCCGAGACTGATCGATAAAGGCTGACCGAAGTTATTCGCGCCGCCTTTCAAGGCCCAAAACAGGTCTTCATTGCGCCCCTGGTTTGCGTCGACAATGGTTCCGTTTCCGAGAACAACCTACACAATTAGAAGAGTTCATCAGGGCAAAGTCAGCACGAATATATGTACATACCTCGAAGTTGATGACATTGTCACACGCAAGACCATACATGTCGGATAGATACGAAAGTCCGCCTGCAACTTGTAAGCACTCTGGCCTTGTAAAAAAGCACGACATTTGCTCGACCAACAAACATACTTCCTAGGGTTAAGCCGCCGACGCCAACGTCCAACACACGTCCTCCGACAACCGTCACGCCGAACTTATCCAACTCTTCATACACCTTCCCCCATCTCAAACCCGTACCAATAGTAGCCCTCTTCCGTGCTGCGTCGTATTCAACTTGATCGAAACCTGCGAGATCGATCAAGACACCATTATTGATATTGGCGGCATCGGGCGAGGGCGAATGACCACCAGACCTGATCGCAAACTTGGTTCTGTTTTTCTGGAGCTGTCGTATGACTTTCGATAAATCTTCCGCGTTGTCCGGTCTGAAGACGCAAGATGGGGTCCGGTCTGCGGTGTTCGACCTAGTACAATTCATTAGGCCCCGACTCTTTCACAGCATGGGAATTGTCGGATTGTGAGTACCAGTTCTCGGTGCTAATCTCCGAGTATCCGCTTGCACTTGGAAGAAATACCGTGGATTCGTAGTCATTGTTGAGCCTTTGACACACCGCATCGCTTGTATCCAGAGGTCTACACAATGCTATGTGCGCCAGCAAAATCAACGAACATACCGAATGCGGAAGGAGTCTTGAAATCATGATGTCGCCTTCTCTTTAGTTCTGGACTGCACCTCATCTCCTGGACTTATATTATACTTTGTAGGCCTTGCCCTCCGAGGCGTATACCATGAGGGTCATATCGAATTATACCCTGGCGATAGTGTCCTGGAACCTAGGTTCCTTGACCTCCCGAATTGCTGAGAATAACTCGGGGGAGATGTGGCGACACACTAACAAATCAGCCTTGCTACGCCGCTCCAAGATCGGTTGTTTGCTCACTTCAAGGCATTGCTGCTCTCTGGTCTGGATCCGAGTTGGATCGAGCATCAATTAACCGTTTTAATTGGATCGCACGATCACTTTCAGGCAGGAACGTGCATACCGTTGGGGTCCGTGCAGCGATGCATTGGTCTCTACCGCATCGGGGATCATAATGATTGCGCAACAACTTCGGTCTGACTGAGACATGGTGAGAGCGTTGAGGATCTGAGCTAATGGGTGAGCACTGCGTACCTGGGGGTGCCCTTCTCCAGGGTAGTCGCCATTCGTTTTGATGGTGTCGGCTGCACTTGCTTTATCCGGTTCCACAACTCTGGTCAATATGGCTCGCCTGTAACACCTGGCACAGCATGCTGGAATCATAATTGGCGGGGCCTCCCAGGCATCACCTCACAATTAGGCCAGCCGCGTACGCGCGTTAGCATATGTTGGCGACCTGGGCGCGTCTTTTGCATGCAACCCAGAATTTCTCGGAGTTGCTACCTCCTTCGCTAACTTCCACCTAGGAGACGTTGCTCTCGATCTCCGACGGTTGATCTAATACGTTTGCAACTGCGAGTGCATTAACTTAGCATCATGGCGGGCACCGTTCTCTTCACTGCTGCAAACAGCTCTCTTGGAATCCACGCAGTCGAACATCTGCTCTCGACATATCCCGAACACACCCTAATCTGCACTGTGAGGGACGCATCTGGATACGACGTAAACACCAACAGACTGCGCGAGACAATCGGGGAGTTTCCCAATGCAAAAGCCACGATCCATGCTCTCGATCTCTTAAGCCTGCGCGCAGTCCACGCATTCGCCGACAAGATAAGCACCGATATCTCGAGCGGAAAACTTCCTCCCCTCTCCGCCATAGTCGCCAATGCATACTACTGGAACCTCGTGGGGGACCCGGAGATTACACAGGACGCCTTCGACAAGACGATTCAGGTCTCTTATGTCTCGCAATGCGCCCTCATTCTCCGCCTCATTGGCAGCTACGGAGACCAAGGCCGGGTGGTTCTTCTTTCCAGCGATTCTCACTGGACTGGCAAGAATTCCATGGAGAAATATCCCCCAGCAATTCCCAGCAATCTCGATGACTTGATCAAGCCTCAGGCTTATGAAGACAAAGCTGGTCGCGGATTTCAGAGATACGCGACAGCTAAGTTGGCTGTGGTGACCTGGTTCCACGCTCTGAACAGGTACCTTCAAAAGGTAGGTCTCCGGGACAATGATCACAATGAACGCCGAACCCCACTGACAAGACAAGGATCCATCTACTGCGAAAATATCAGCCGTCGCTATCAACCCAGGCAACTTGGTCGACTCGCGTGCGCTGAGCAGCAACACTCCGCCTTATATGCAGAGAATGCAGAGATTCGTGCTTAAGCCTTTACTTCCCGTTCTCAAGGCCGTGGTGGATCCTACTCTGCGCAATTCCTCGCAAGCGGGAGTTGATGTCATGGAAGTGGCGGTCAATCCCAAGTTTGCTGGGAAGAGGAGCTACTACACGCTTCTGAAGGAGGATGAGTGCGCTCCAGAAAGTCGAGACGAGGAGAAACAAGAGGCACTGTGGAAGAAAACATTGGAATGGGCAAAGATCACGCCGGAGAACACTGCCTTGAAGTCTGCGTTTTGAGAGTGAAAGTACGAAGGTGTAATACATTTCCACGCCAGGAGAGGCAAGCCAGAGCGAGCCACAATTGAACATGATTTAGAGGATCTGAAAAATATACATTTTTCTTGTTAAAGTCCAACTAAACTTCAGTGAGCCTATATTTTTTTTCTTAGCACTCGTCAGGCAGGAGAGTCTTTCAGGAGCACTATACAACATACTCAATTACGAGCTCCGCAAAGCATGTCAAACAATCCCTCTACCCTCTCTTTTGTATTTACCTGCCTTCCCTGAAGTAACTACGAAGTCTATAAGATAATACTCTAGAACAAGAGAGCAGATAGCGTATGAAAAGAGTTATGACAATGTTATGTGGAAAGAGTAAGGTAGCGTTAGGGCTGTCGCAATCTGTAAACGAAGGGTAAGCTGTACAAAAAGCCTTGTCGGGTTCTCCCGGATAGTTCATGGGGTGCTCCTGAACAACTCCTCTTGTCAGTTGGGTTTTGATTTACCCAGTTAAATTAGGCAAGGCTCCAAAAATAAAGTGTTATATAAAAGGGGACCCTTCTCAGTTCACTCATGGGTGACAAGGGAAATTAATTTTAGGTCGACACCAACACATCGGTGGATGATAGAGGATCTTTCGGAGAATTGTATATCGAGGGCGTGGGAACGGTGTTGAGATATTCGAGCAAAGAAAACTACTTCTGCACATCCCACTGGATTGTTTTGCTTTGTTTCGGTTCCCACATAGGGATTGTATGGAAAAAGTCTTGAGAACGACACATGGGTGGATGACAGAGGGTTTTTTGTACAACTGTGTGTCGGGATCATGAGGACGTATCTGTCTTTGAGCGAAGGAGACGGCTGTGCACATTCCATTGTTATTAGTGCCTTGGTCTGGTTCCCACATGAAGTTGTCCCGGAAGATTTTTTGATAGAAAATAACAGATCAGTGCTGGGCTCTGTCTATCTTTGATAAAACGGAAAATAAGGTTATTGTTGGAACAATAAGCAACATGGGATTCGGAACACCCAGATGGGTAACACGAGGGTTGCTTGGCAACCCCGCACCAGGTATCTCTTTATCGTACCATATACCTTCGAAAAGAACAGAACACGATCAATCAACAGACTTCATGACTGCATAACGTTTTCCATTTCATTTCAGCACTAGTGCTACAAGACCCAACCAACAGTTATCGACTTTTTGTGTCTGTCTTTGTGTAAAGCAAACTGATTGTTCACACGCCTTCTTATTATGCTCGGTAAAGGTTTGCTTCGGTCGCTCCATGGGTTTTGGGGAGATAGGTTTGAGGTTGAGCTTAACAGATGAACTTGTGTCTATTCCCTTTCGGAAAAACGTAATTGAGATTATCGCAATGCTCGATTACATCGTTGAGAAAAGAAGAAATCTCACACATGTAATGACTACCATTGCATTTTTATATTAGTCCACTCATGGTCAGTAGTCGAATTCAATTTTATTCGGAAAACGACACTAAGTTTTGGGGGACGAAAAAATCAGTATCGAAATTCTTTCCTTGATTCCAGTGGTTTTGTGCGAGGAAGCCCGTCTCGCCCGGGCCGCATGGCACCATTATTGATGATGTTCTATCTCGATCCCACATGCGTTATACGGGAAGATGATTATGTCCAGAAAAGCAGACATCATTGATGTCTCGCTTGGATTTTAGCAAAACACAAATCAAAATTAAAATGCTTTTTGATTTCCGTTCTTAACAAGGCAAATGTGTCTTTTACGCATGCCGATGTGGCAACTTTGTTTTGATTCAGAACATTGTCACTGGCAATGACTTTTTTGGTGAAAACAGGAAAACTGCACATCGCAACGAAACGGCTGCTTTTTTGATCTTGCAGTATGTCTTCAGGCTCGGCGGCTTTTTAGAACCAGATCGTTCGAGGTGTGGAAGAAGCAAAATTGGAAGTGGAGGCCAGGTTTATATAGGTGCTTCTGTGGATGAAATGGCGCAAGCCCGGGACCTTGGTCGGTTTGCAAAAAAGGTTGCGTATTGTGATGATGGTGATGGTGATAATGACGATCAACGAGACATGTACAGAAGCAGCTGCGCGAACCGCGAAGGAAGGAACTACCTCGACTGTAATGACAAACGCACCTGTTGGCTTCTTATGAGCGCACATCGTTGGTGACAGCTCGCTTTTTTGATCGCACAACATGTACCATGCACAGGACTATTTTTGATCACTGTGCAAAGCGCTCAACTGTGTGGAAAGCGGGAAGTAGAACAGAAGTAGGTTTATATACGCCGAGGTAAAGTTTAGATTGAGAGACAGACAACTACAGAAAGTGGCTGAGGTAGACATGGTGATGATACTCATCATCACATTGCTAGTGTGCGTGCTGAAGGCAACATGACACGAGGGGGTTGAAGATTTTGGATGTGCACCCATTGACAGCTGGGGATGCAATTTTTGACTGACTGCGACTTTTGAGCACAGGCATGTAAGGCGTGAAGAGGAGACGAGACCAGAGAAGGTAGAATTTATATCTGGACCCAGACACAGGGCGACGCCAGAAATGAAGATTCAACTGTGAGATGTTGATGGAGCTGATGATAATCATGACCGGGTTATGAATTACAGGATATTATTCCCGCTATTGCAGGATACTACAACACATGTTGTAGGGTACTGAAGTTTTTGTATCTAGTTCCATACACTGGTCTCGTGTTTGTTTTAAGTACACGAAGTGACCCAAGTGTGGAAGAAGAAGGAACGTGGCGGGGTAGGAGAGATTTTATAGGCACAAACTGGCATGAGATGATCTGTGCACGACACAGAACAGATCTCGTACCTGAATAAGATGGTGATGGTTGAAATGATGATGATAAATAGATCATCAAACTTACCAACTTCTTTACATTACAAGCGGGGAAGATGTGATCAATCGAAATAACCTCATGCGCACACTTTAAATCTTTTCGAGTTACGCAGGGAACAAAGTCATGATCTTGGCCCGTTTTCAATTTTGACCCCGAGGCGCAAAGTGTGAAGAACTAGAAGCTGTAGATGAACGGAATTTATACGCAGACATGAAGATGGGATGCTCAAAGCGATTTTCGCAGATGAGACTTGAGAAAGTGCATCGATGACGAACTCCATCACCACTTATGAAAAGAAGAGAAATCAAATCCCCCGAAAAGTAGAATCACCGAGGTCTTGGAAGATTATGATGATGATGACAATATGTTGATTATCAGATATATACAAAACACGAATATGCAGCGAAGCGAAAGACAAGAAGACGACGCAGCCATGTTAACCCACTAATCCCGGAACTAACAATCAATGCCGCTCAACACCATAATGCACATCATCACCGCTACGACACTCACATTACAACCTACTCTCAACATGCAAAACATGGCCCTCCCATCTCTCAGGCCACACCTTCGCAAGACCCTCCCAGATGTTGCTCACAAACTCGATGCGTAGCCCGCTCAACACCTCCTCGGGCAAGTCTCTCACATCCTTCCTGTTCTGTTCAGGCAACAGGACTCTCTCCACACCGGCCCTCAATGCGCCGATTAGCTTCTCTTTGATACCGCCGACAGGCAACACGCGTCCTCTCAGACTGACCTCACCCGTCATGGCTAAGGTGGGCGGCACCGGCTTTCCAGAGAACAATGAAATGAGCGCAATCGTGTGTGCGAGACCAGCAGACGGGCCGTCCTTGGGTATAGCGCCCGAGGGGCAATGCACGTGGATGCTGCGATTCTTCATGATATCCTCGTCATCCGAAGGGGTGAGACCTAGCTCGAACGCGTGCGCCTTGACCCACGAGAGTGCCACTTCGACACTTTCTTTGAGGACGTCACCCAGCTTGCCGGTGAGCTGCACACGTCCTTTACCAGGCATTTCCGCAATCTCAATGAAGAGAATCGACCCTTGTCCACCTGTCGAGTAAGCAACGAGGCCTGTGACAACGCCAGCACGAGCATGACGTTCAGCAAGCTCTTCAGAGAACTTCTCGATGCCAAGAATGGTGTCTAGATCGTCCATGGTGACGGCGGGATTATAATTTGAAAGTGCAGCGGAGTCTGCTGCGTTGGCGAATTCGACGGCTTTGGAGCGGCAAACGGAGCCGATTTCCCGCTCGAGGTTGCGGACGCCGGCTTCGCGTGTGTAGGCCGTGATGATCTTGTCGAGGACATCGACAGGGATGTTGACGTTCTCGGTGCGGAGGCCATTAGAGATGATCTGTTTGGGGATGAGGTGGCGATTTGCAATGTGGCGCTTCTCGAGGGTAGTGTAACCTGAGAGCTGGATCGTCTCCATGCGGTCTAGCAGAGGCGCTGGTATCGTGTCAAGCGAGTTGGCGGTCGCGATGAACAGCACCCGCGAGAGGTCGATAGGAATGTTGACATAGTGATCTGTGAAGGTATGGTTCTGCTCAGGATCAAGAACCTCCAGCATTGCTGCGCTAGGGTCTCCGTTGTAGTTTGCCTGGCCAAGCTTGTCGATTTCGTCAAGCAGAATAACCGGGTTAGCAACGCCGACCTTCTTCAACCCGCCAACAATGACTCCAGGCATAGCCGCAACATAGGTCCTGCGGTGACCCCTGATCTCAGCCTCGTCCCGTACGCCGCCTAGGGAGATGCGGTGGAACTTGCGACCAAGAGCCGTGGCGACAGACTTTGCGAGAGAAGTCTTGCCGACACCTGGAGGCCCTACAAGCAGAAGAATAGGCGATTTGTCCACCATACGCTTCTTCTCGAGCAGTTTGAGTTCAGCTTCACTAGGCTCCCTGACGATTTGAGTTGATGTGGTCTTGGCTTCTTTCGAGTCTTCCTGCTGAGCCTTCTCCGGCTTTACGTCAGCGCCCTGCAGAGCCTTGATCTGGTCGTCGATTGCCTTGTTCGCCTGCTCCTTGAGCTTCAGCACAGCAAGATACTCTATGAGCCGCTTCTTGACTTTGTCTAAGCCGTAGTGATCATCATCGAGCTGCTTCTGGGCCCTTGCCAGAGTCTTCGTGTCAAGCTGATCCACAGTGGTCTTGGTCCAGGGGATCTCTGCAAGGTTCTCCAGGTAGTTGCGGCACACCTGGTATTCGGCCTGCACAGGGTTCATCTTCTGCAACCTCTGCAGCTCCCTTTGAGCGACCTTATCAGCTTCCGGAGACAGTTGGGCATCCTTAAGTTTCTTCTTCAACAGATCGATCTCGCTTGCCTCTTCTTCACCCTGACCGGCCTGGCCAGGTATTCCACCCGTAAAACCAGGTAGGCCGTTGCCGCCCAGAAGTCCACTGCGCTTGAAAGCCTCTTGTCGCGCTCGCTTGAGCTGCTCGAGGGTCAGCTTTCCGGCCGGCGCACTGCTGTTCTCGGAGAGTCCGCGGAGCTTTTCCTGCTGCGTAGCGATACCCCGTCGTACTACCTCGGTCACTTGGATGACCCGTTCTTTGGCGTCGAGTGTTGTCAGAGCCCGGAGCTTGTCCTCATGGCTGCCGGCCTCATGTACCATGAAGTCGGCAAGGAGTCCGGCATTCGAGAGATCCATGCGTTTGACTTCGTTTTCTGAGCGGCGGTAGTGTCCCATTAATACTTGTGTGCGGGACACGATGGAAGACAGGCGAAGTAGAGCAAAGTATTCGCGGGCTGCCTCCTTGAGGAGGTTAAACTGTTCGTCCAGCTCGGGATCACCGATATCAACTTATCTCCGTTAGCAAGCGAGCACTGTAGCCTGGACGGACAGGCTTACTGTGTTCGTCGGCCTTCATAAGCTCTCCCTCAAAGTATGGCCTCTCTTGGAGTACATCTACTATGCTTACTCTTTCGGTTCCTTCCAGGAGTATGTATGTAGCCCCCCTTCCTTGTTGTTCGTAGCCTAGCAGTCGTGCTACACATGCATATCCATAGAGATCTTTCTTCGTGGCCGTCAGCGGATCACTCTCAACCACGACTCGGCCACTCTTCTCTCCCTTCTGTCCGTCTTCGATGAGCAGCTGCCCTGTGGGCCCCATCTGGCTTGATCCCAGTGGCACGCATGCGACGGTAATGTTGGCCACGGCGTCTACCGCCTGGGCCTTTGAGAGTATTGCGACAATATCGGGGCGGGCATTGATGGGGACTTTGAGAATGGTGCGAGGGAAGAGCACATCGGGTGTTGCGAGGGGGATGAGAGGGAGGACTTTGACGGATTTGGACGAGGACCGGCCCATGGTGAGGATTCGAATTGTTGGCCGTGGCCAGTCGAGGGATGTATAAGGAAGTGCACAATGTACTGCGCGGTACGGAGTGGCGCTGTCACAATACGGATGCGATGCAGCGCGGGTGGGGGCTACAATGAGTGTTGAACCACCTTGTTGTCCACAGGAATGCAGGTACGGCGGGCTCGAGTAGATATAAGGCGGAGAAGAGTCAGGAGACGGGTATATGAAGAGGCGGAGTCGAGGGTGGCACGTCGATGTTCCAGAAGATGCGCACCACTTCGCCAGCCCAGGCCGAGGTAAACACGACGCCGAGCCATGACGACAGCCTATCCCCGTCCTTCACTCGATAAGATAAGAATCACGTGATTGTATGCTCAGTGCATCGCACTACACACCAAGATATAGGAATACCGCAACTGCCTTGGGGCTCAAGTGACGGTGGAATTCGATTGGACTCTGTATAGGTTTTGACATCTGGAATCTCACGGTGAATACAGTATCACGTGCACTCGCGAGCAGCGGCAGCCGTCCCACTCCCGGGGAATCCTCGGACTCATCCCTCCCCCAGCGTCATTGCATTGCAATACGCGTCAAGCTCCAAAGCTCTCTTCAAGCTCCCCAGCGTCCGGGAGAGCTCAAATCCGCCCAGAACAACATCTGCCATGCCTCCGAATGCCGACTGACCTCCATCATGGCCTTCGACACCTCCTCGGGCTATGTTCCCGGCCAGGAGCTTGACCCGTCACAGCCAATGTTCAACATCGAGCATGTCCAGCTGCAGTTCGCCATAGCTTCGGATTTCGTGGCCGCTGAAGTCGCAAACAATGTCCTCATTCTAGCACTCTCCACAGGCCGTATCTTGCGCATAGACTTGGACCAGCCCGCCGACATAGATGGTCTGTCACTACATGTACTTCTTCACCCCCCACACCGCTGATTGCCGTGTCTTCAGATATCGACCTGCCCAAGAAGCCCAGTGAAACCGGCATAATTAAACGCCTGTTCCTAGATCCTTCCGCCTCGCATTTGATCATTACCACAACCCTTGCCGACAACTACTATCTCCACTCTCAGTCCCGAAGTCCGAAAGCGCTGTCGCGATTGAAGGGTGTTGCCATTGAAAGCATTGCATGGAACCCATCGCAACCCACGGCTTCGACGAGAGAGATTCTGGTGGGAGCTGCGGATGGCAATGTGTACGAGGTATACATAGAGCCGTCATCCGAGTTCTACAAGCGGGAAGAGAAGTACCTAAAAGGCGTATACAAGACAAACGACGGGCCTGTAGTTGGATTGTGGACAGACATTATACCTGCGCATGCCGACTTTCGGAGGGTCATCATTGCGACCCCTGCGACGTTTCTCCACTTTGCGGGCAAAGTAGGGCGACACGGTTACGAGGGCAGCGGATCCATCTTCTCAAAGCTGTTTGAGACGGAGAGTGCCACTATACACGAGGTTGGGAACGTTGCGCCATCCGTGCGGTCACTGCTCGCTATCTCCCCGGAAGCCCCAGATGCGGCCACACTAGACCACACCCATACAGAGCGGATATTCGGCTGGCTCACGTCACAAGGTGTGCTCCATGGAAAGCTGTACCTATCGCAAGACCCTTCTGAACTGGGTGGGAAGGTGCTTGCGGATTCAAAAATGCTGCCCAGGACTGCCATTCCTCCCGCACAGACTGCCAGCGGTCGCACCAAGAAATCGCAGGACCCGGTCAATTCAATGATCCTTACCCAGTGGCACATAATCCAGTTGGTTGAGGGGAGGGTCGTGGTCATCAATCGCCTGGACGAGACTGTGGTGCTGGACCAAGTAGTACTCGAACCAGGCCAGAGCGCTCTCGGTCTTGTTGCCGACCTGAAGAAGAACACATTCTGGCTGTTCACAAATCAGACCATTTTCGAGATTACAGCGCCCGACGAAAGTAGGGACATCTGGAAGATTTTACTGGATGCACAGCAGTTTGATGCAGCTTCGCAATTCGCTAAGACATCTGCGCAGAAAGACGCAGTCGCTACTGCGTCGGGCGACTATCTCGTCGGCAAAGGACAGTACCTAGAGGCAGCCACCGTGTACGGACGAAGCACGAAGCCCTTTGAGCAGGTTGCTCTGGCCTTTATTGATAATGGCGAACAAGATGCCTTGCGCAAGTACTTGGTCACAAAGATCTCTACGCTGAAGAAGTCGTCTGTAATGCAAAGAGTGATGGTCGCGACTTGGCTGGTGGAACTGTACATGGCCAAGCTGAACATTCTGGACGACACCATCACCACCAAGGCGGAGTTGTCGGAAAGTATGAACACGGCCGAGTCACAGGATCAGCTATCAGTCATCCGAAAGGAGTACCAGGACTTCGTAACAAGGTACAAGGCAGATCTGGATCGAAAAACGGTATACGAGATCATCAGCAGCCATGGACGCGAAGAGGAGCTGCTCTATTTTGCGACGGTTATCAATGATTATAACTACGTGCTATCATACTGGGTACAGAGGGAGCGATGGCCGGAGTCCCTCGATGTCCTCAAGAAGCAGACCGACCCCGAGATCTTCTACAAATATAGCAGCGTGCTGATGGCACACGTACCCGTTGATCTAGTCGAGATCATGATGCGGCAAACGAATCTCGACTGTCAAAAGCTCATCCCCGCCTTCTTGAATTACAACAACATAACCAAAGCGCGCCTGAACCAGAACCAGGCGATCCGCTACCTTCTTTTCGAAATCAACAACCGCCAGTCCACCGATGCCGCCGTCCACAACACCCTCATCTCGCTTTACGCTTCGGCCGACACCGAGGACGAATCCGCCCTCCTATCATATTTGAAATCCCAGTCATATGCCCACGAACAAAACTACGACGCCGACTTCGCCCTGCGCCTCTGCATCCAACACAAACGCGTACAATCATGCGTCCACATCTACAGCTCCATGGGTCAGTATATGCAAGCTGTCGATCTCGCTCTCAAATACGACGCCATCGACCTCGCCAGCAGTGTCGCCGACCTCACAACCACCGACCCACCTCTCCGCAAGAAGCTTTGGCTCGCCATCGCCAAAAAAGTAATATCGCAATCCTCAGGCATCAAAACCGCAATCGACTTCCTCCGGCGCGTCGACCTCCTCCGCATCGAAGACCTGATCCCCTTCTTCCCCGACTTTGTCGTCATCGACGACTTCAAAGATGAAATCTGCCTCGCGCTCGAAGACTATTCCCGAAAAATCGACGAGCTGAAAAGGGAGATGGATGATAGCGAGGAAACTGCAAGACACATCAAAGAGGATATTAAAGCGTTAGAGCAACGCTATGCGATTGTTGAACCTGGCGAAAGGTGCTATGTGTGTGGTTTGCCGCTTTTGGCGAAACAGTTCTTTGTGTTTCCTTGTCAGCATGCTTTCCATGCGGAGTGTGCGGCGGATTGGGTGGTCAAGCTTGCAGGGAGCGCAAGAGGGAGGAGGATCAGAGAGTTGCAGGTTGAGGTGGGCAGGGGAATGAGTGTTGGTGGGAAGAGGGAAAGGGCGATAAGGGAGTTGGATGCGCTGGTTGGGAGTGCATGGTAAGTCTTTCCAGTGTATATATGGGTGGCTGTGCTAACTTGTCTAGTGTGCTGTGCAGTGAGATGGCAGTAAAGTTGGTAGATGAGCCGTTTGTCAAGGAGACTGATGACAGGGAGGAGTGGGCATTATAGGTGTGCTCATACGTGGGCTTAATGTCATGTGTATATCCAGGAAGGTGAGTATAGACGATTTTATTGTATTGAAGCTGCTGCGGCACAGCCAGAAATCCTCGCAAAAGGCTCAACATCCCCACCCGTACAAGTCCTCCTTTGAAGCCAAGTGCACAATGAAACATACAGATATTTTGGGCTATGCCTGGCCGTTCAACAAACCGAGACAAAATGCGTTGTGCTGAGACAGTTGATCACTGCCTGCTGCATTGTGCACCTACGTTCACAATGCCTGCGCGCTTGACCCAGGATTTATAACATCCAGTTCTTCCTCTCGCAAACTCCATCATCCATCGACTCGAACACTCTTCTCGATCAGTCACAAATTCTCTAACCCTAAATATGAACGCATACACACACTACAAGGCCCTGGGGTTGGACCCCAGCGCACCCGCCTCCGTCATCAAAGCCGCATACAAAGCACTAGCTCTGGTTTATCACCCAGACAAGACCCTCCATCTCGAGCCAAACCAACGCGCCGCCTACGCTTCCACCTTCCGCTCCATCCAAACAGCATACGATGTCCTCAGCAACCCAGCCCTCAAAGACGCATACGACCGCAAACTGAACCGAGAAACGCAGCTTTCCCGCTCCAGCACCCCCTCCTCAACATCCACATCCACATGCACCACCCGCACCCGTTCGACCACAAACACATCAACACGCCCACCTCCCGCCGCCCCTCCATCTTCACAACCACACCCGAACAAAAATCCGCCATGCGTCTCAAAGCCGCCATCCTCCTCGCGCACTTCCAGGCCGAGAAAGCAAAACGCGATGAACAAGACGCGACACTCGATCTCCCTGGTCTGCGTCTCACACTATCCATCTGGCGCGACCTCGCTCAAGAACGCGCAAAACTCGGGGATCCGCATGGCGTGCATCACTGCACGCATATGATCCGCGAGTATGAAGAGAAACTCGCGCTTCGTGAGAAGGAACATGAGGATTGGTTGGCTAAGATGGCGAGCCCGAAGACGGCTGTTCCGCGTAAGACAGCTGCTGGAAAACCCGCGACAACTTCGACTCTGAATAGTATTAAGGAGGCGAAACGTGCGAATGAGCGTACGAATGCGAAGAAAGCCGCCGCAGCCGAGAAACGCGCACAGGAACAAGCGCGCCACGCTGAACTCCGCGCGAAAGAGAAAGCGCGGAAGGAGGAGGTGAAGAAAGCAGAGGCGGAGAAGAAGGCGGCGGATGTACGGCGCGAGAAGGAGAAGGTGCGGAAGTTGGCCGCGGAGAAGGAGGAGGCGGAGAAGGCTCGCATTGCGAAGGCACGGGCGAAAGCGGCGCCGAAGGTGGTGAAGACTGAGAAGACGAAGGAGGCCCCGCGTATGGAGGAGGAGAAGACGACGGTGGTGAAGCGGGATTCGCTTTGTGGGTGGTGTGGGGATGTGCATGCGTCTGTGGGGGAGTGGAAGCGGTGTGGGCTTCGGGCGAAGGAGGAGGAGGAGATGGATGAGTTGTCGTTTTTTAAGACTTGAGACGGGCTGGGTCGGAGTGGTAGGATCTATGTCTGAGGGACTGTGGCAAGGAATAGAGGGTTAGAGTAGCTGGGCTGCTCTTGCTTGGCTAGAATGTCCAGGGATTGGGTTTGGAAGGCGTGGAACCCTTACTCGAGCAAAACAGTGCCGCGTCGGGGGGCATGTCCATGTGTGAGGTGACTGCATCTACAAAGTCATTAGATAAAAATTGTCCGTATCATAATCAGGTTTTCTTCTAAATAAGTCAAGTGCGTGCACGATATCGTTCCCGAGTCTAGAGGAGGCCGTGGTCGTGTGTTGCTCCTTCTGTTGATTGTTCCATATTTGGGAGCCGCTGTGCCCGAGTTGAGATAGGAGCGAGAGGACATATCTGTCTACCCTGAACTCACCTCCACTTCTCTGTTCTTCATTCAACCGTACTACGCATTCTCTATTGTCATCGGCCATCGCACTGCATCTACATTGTTTTTTAGCACGTCCGTCATGAATGATTCACCCAACCCAAACGAGCTCGAGCCAGACTCCCCGTCCCATACTCGGAATAGAACTTCCACCGGTTCGAATCCCAATACAGTCCCATCGCCCAAACCTGACGGCATCAATGCGCTGTTGGAGGCCTCACAGCTCGACCTGGACGAGCCGAGTCACCAAAACGCGTCCCAAGGTCTAGGTCTAAACACAACTCCTGCATGTTTGTATCCCAGCCCGTTTCCTTAACGGCTTTGACTGATTTCTAAACAAAGCAGCCACACACGCGCCTCTCCAACCGACTCTCAACTCGGACGACAACCATGTGAGATCCCCCGGCGCAGCTCCCGCGTCAAGGACTCGAGTGCCAACTCACCTGTACAGGCCACGGATCTGGGGGCCCAGACGACGCCCGACAAACCAAAGAGCCTTAAAAGTTCCAAGGACACTCCAACGGAGGAGGAGGCGAAGCGCGAGAAACAAAGGGTGAGAAACAGAATCGCAGCTCAGAAGTGCCGGGACAGGAAAAAGCAGCGATTCGAGAACCAGGAACAGCAGCTTGACTTGCTTCGGCAACAATGCCGCACGCTGATGCAAGAGAACCAGAACTTGGCGAATGAGAACCGGCACTTGACGAATGAGAACCAGTACTTGACGAATGTGAACCAGAACTTGACGAATGAGAACCGGAACTTGACGAATGAGAACCAGTACTTGACGAATGTGAACCAGAACTTGACGAATGAGAACCGGAACTTGACGAATGAAAACCAGTACTTGACGAATGTGAACCAGAACTTGACGAATGAGAACCGGAACTTGACGAATGAAAACCAGTACTTGACGAGGGAGGTTACAGCTCTCATGAAGCTGTTTCGTGGTGCGGCCATGCAGGATCTGACTGAGGATGAGAGGATGGCGCTGCTGAACGCGGACGCTAGACATCCCATCACATAAAAAACTGGTCTGTAGATTATACTAGGTGTGGGACCTCTTTGGGTGTCTTCTTACGATGATCCACTTGCCAGGTTTGGCCGGATTCGTTGCAGTTGGACAAGGCTGGGTGTCGGTGTACGGAGTTCAGGGCTTCATTGCAGCTCTTTTTCATTCTTTAGTTTTGCGCTTCTGCTCATTGGATTTGACTTTTGTTAGGAGTTAGTTCACATACCTGGTTATTGCGCTAACCACCGAGTGCATTGAAGTGGAGTCGATTGCGACAACACAGATGAACCGCATAATCGTTGCGTGTTCACTTGTGTTGCGTTATAAACATTTTCAGGATCCGTATCATTGCATTTCCCTTTTTTTTTCAAAAGCAGTGTTATAATCATTGAAGGAAAGGATGTCATTAATGCGCCACTTCGACGGCAGGCGCGGCAGCAGTCGCTCAATCTCCTTCAGGTCAAGACCAAGCCTCCTCCATAATGATGTCCGGACAACCTAGGTACATTGCTCCGGCTCTTGCAAATCCCCTGACCAAGTTCCCGGCTCAACTGTGCATCAAAACTGCATAGACAACTTAACTCCACCCCACTATTACCAGTTCCCTGCAGCTGAACTCTGTACTCAGATTTTGTCATTGTAGTCCTCATCCATTCCGTCCTCCCCGCTGACTGTGTTGTAGCCATTGATACCATGATCCTGGCCATCATGCAACTCGGCCTTGACGGAGGTCGGGCTGTTCAAGGGGACCACCAAGCTTGTAGGAGCCGCACGGCGGGGCTTGCCGACGCGGCCGGACTGTACAGCTTTGCAATGTCAGTATTTTCATCGATTTCCAGACAGAGTTACTGCAAGAAACCTTACATCCAAGCACACCTTGAACACTTCCGCCATCACTGATAACGGCATCCGTGATCCCGCTCCCAGACTTGGCTCTAGGCGTCTTCGGTGTCTTCGGGGTCCTAGGCGTCTTCGGGGTCCTAGGCGTGGCAGTACCCTTGCGAGAGGGAGTGGCAGTCAGGCCGCCGCCGCCGCCGTTCTGGGCTTCGTCTTTGAGTTTGTTGGCCAGTCGCTTGGAACCCCGAAGGCAGTTCTCGATGGTGTTGTAGGTGGCGCCCTCGCCGAAAAGCTGGGCGACTTTGGCGCAGTTGATCTGGCTTTGTAAGAATTTGAGAGGGCTGGCTGAGGAAGAAGGAGGACCACCTTGCCGTCGAAGCTCGCGATGATGGCCGCTAGGAGGCGCTCCCGGTTTTGGGCGTCGCCCCAGTTGATGGGCATGATGATCGGTGTCTGGAAAGTCGGTTAGCTGGGCCGTTTGTAGATGCAGTACTGATGCTGTGTATAGGAGACTCAAGCGTGCGCGGCTCGTGGTGGACTGTGAGAGTGGCGTGGTCGTCGTAAAGAAGGTGAAGAATGGACAAAAGGTAAAAGAGCCGGGCTGTGTGACTTACTGGCGCTTTACGTGTTGGGTTGAGAATGTTTGTGTTTGGTTGGGTTTGTGTGTGTGAGAAAGTTGAAGGTAAAGGCGGGATATAAGAAGGAGGGAAGAGAGGAGGACCGAAAAACTTTTCAGGACTTGGCTGCGTGAAAGCAGTGAAAGTGAAAGTGAACTTGCTCAATCAGCGGATGGGGTGAGTCGCACGTCCGCAGCACTATACTGCTTTAATCAGACTGCCAAGAACTGACAAGGTCCTCTGCGGCAGGTGAGTGTTCGGAAAGGTATGCGAAGTGGGTGGTGCAGTGAGAATGAGGTATATATGTGAGTGAGAAACCGTTGGGGAGTTTTGGGCTAGCACAAGAGTCCACAGCTCAGCACGAGATCGCCTAACTCCCAACTCAGGTTTATATTCAGATAAGTAGAAAGTATTAGTCCTGCAGTGTTAAATTACTCACGACTATGATTTAGAGGTTACGCGTTCAATGAGTCCATGGCTATACTTGAGTCATTGGCCAGCAAAACGCATATGTACAATCTCAAATGAACCTGTGCATTGGCCGAGCCTCCGCGCGCGTCCCAGATGCTCCATGTGAGAAGGGTCCTTTTCGGGTGAACTTCTTTATGACTTCCTGCTTCTTAGTCCCAACAAAAGGGGGACAGGGATGGGCATCGCACTCAAAAGCCTGAGTAGTATAGCACCAGCAAACCCATTCCTCCAGGTTCCGCTTACACCGTGCGCACTTGTCGACCCCTCTCAATACAGTCGGCCTGCGTAGCCTCTTTGGTGAAAGCATCCCCAACGAATTGGGCCTCACCACAACACACCATTTAGACTCATAAGTGCCCTCCTTAGAGATAAACCTTCCGGAAAGGTCCATCCTTATTCTTCCGTCGCTCATACAACTCATGTAGCAGTCGTTGCAGTGCGGGTACATAAATCTGTCTTCGTGATCTCGGTCCTCGTATTTTTTTAGCATGTCTATCTTCGTGGGAATTCGGATTGCGCAATCCTGATGGTTGTGGTCAGCTTGCTGTACGCGCTCGACGGCCATGCTTCAATATCAAATAGAGGCGGCACAGCTAGGATGCTTACGTCGCAAAGACTCTGGTTACAGTACCAGCAGCTCCTCTTTGATTTCGGGTTGCAACAACGGTCCATAAGCTTTGGTATGCGAAAACTCCTGTCAAAAAATGGGAATACGGCTTCTCTTATGAGCTTGCAGGTGAGGCTGAGATTGCGAAGGTCCTCATAACACAAGCATTCCGCTATCGAAAGCAGAATATGCTCAATGAAGAGAAATCGCAGCGGATGCCAGTTGGGAACCATATTTTCCACTGAGGGATAGTATTTTGGGACCGCGTTCTTCTGTAGGCGACTTCTCCGCACGAGGGCTCCAATATACCGGGGAACGAACCTAACTTTGTCGGCGGCGGAGGGCCTCGGAACGTCCAGTCCACCAGGCCTTCCCGGAGTTGGTCTCGGGCAGAAAGGTGAAGTGCGATCCGGCGGCCTGTAGTATGTTGGCATTTTGAGCATCGACGCATGAAAGCACTTGCGGCATTGCCGGTATATGTTGAATCCGAAGCAGTCAGTTGCTAAAACTAGGCGAGCAAAGCTCGAAAGGACATTTCCTGGGGTATTGCGTTGCCTAGGTAGGACTCGGATGCACCGGCTGGTCCACATTTTGGGCTCAGCAGCCATTCGAAACTCGGAACGTAACAATTGCACGTCGATGATGCGCTAATGTTCCTTAGTTCCGCGCAGACCTATAGGAAGCAGATAATGTGATATATTGGCCTACACGCAATGTGCTCCTAAAATGGTGACGCCAACGAACTACATTCCCAGGTGGCATGGATCTTCGCAGGGCTGTCCAAGAAGGGTGGAGGTAATTCCGCAGTATATGGCCATGTCATACTCTGCGCAGCGTACATGGTATGCCGGGAGGCGATGGGTTTGCGCGACAAGTTCGAGAGTGAGAGATTCGGGGAGTGATATGCGAGCGAATGTGCCTGGCGTCAGTTCTGGCGCTACCTAGACAGTCCAACAGGTTATCAAGGTACCTTGGAGTTTACCTACTACCTAGACCGATGCCTTTCTTGCCTCGGGTATCCTTGCCGTCGTCCCATTCCCTTTTGGATTTCTTTCCGGCCTTAAGTTCTTGGGCTCTTTCCCGGGGGTCAATAACCACAAGCTCTTCTTCGTTCTTCCTCTTCCATTCTAGGTCTTTACCCAACCGGTCCTTTTCGAAAGTCAGGGCATGCGACATCCACCCAGTGTCATCATCTGAATCATCCCGATCCTGCTTGTCCCACACTTTGCACGACTGACATCCGACTATGAAATGTAAATCGCATGGTATCTCTTCTTCTTCCGCGGGGGGTTGCTCGGTTCCATTGGTGGCGGGATGATTAGGTTCCGAAGTGCTGCCATTCTCTGGCGACTTAGATGTGACAGCCGGTTTTGCTGACTCGAGTTTTGATTTGAACTTCGCTAGGAGATCCAATGTTGCTTTCTCTGCTGAGGCGTCACTCGCACCCGCACCCCTCTTCCGGCCGCGCGTTGTTGAGGGCGGGACCATCTCTTCGAGCAATGACTTCTTCTTCGTACGCTCAGTGGCCTGAGTGACATTGGTACGTTTCATTGAAGCCTTAACAGCCTCTATCTGCGCATTGACGCGCTCAAGCCGTGACTGGGGCGGGGATGGCTCCCTCGGCGGAGGGGTTAGGGAGCGTCTTTTCTCCTTGAGTGGAGATGCAATGGTGCGTGGAGGTGACGGCGAACGAGGGGATGTTCGGGACGAGTTCCGAATGGGCATAGACGTCTCTCGCGGCGCCTTCGATATAGGTGTCTTTTGGGGCACAGACGGTGTATCATCCCCGGCACTTACCAGCGCCGTGTTGAACTTTGGTTTCTTCTTGACTGGAGCGGAAGCACCCTCTTCCCCGTCATCGCCACCGAAGCTCAGCAGGGTCTTCCCAGCCTTTCTCTTGGGTTTCTTTGCCTTTTTCTGTTCTGGCTCCGTCCGCTCAGCGACCCGCACCCTTTTGACCATATCCTCGAAAGGGTTGATGATAATTTCAGCGCCTGTAATCTTGGTTGGATAAAGTGGTCTCTCCTCGCTACCCTCAGCTATTTCCGCTTCCGCCATCTTCATGAGGTTGTAGATGGTGGCTCCTGCAACGCGACCAAACATTGTGTTTTTCCCGGTCAATTCTGGCGTGTTTCCTAGCGTGAAAAAGAATTGACTGCCATTGTCGTCCGGCTTCCCGGAATTGGCCATGCCCAAGAGGCCTCTTCGGTTGAACTTCAGCCTGCTATGGAACTCATCTTCGAAGGGCTCACCATCGTAGCTGCTTTCTCCACCCTGGCCAGTCCCGGTGGGGTCGCCGCCTTGTATTATGAAGCCCTTCACCAGTCTGTGAAATACAGTGTTGTCATAGTAGCCATCTAAGCAGAGCTGGAGGAAATTGCGTGATGTCTTCGGTGTTTGCTTCGCAAAGAGCTCGAGCTCCAAGTCGCCGGTTGTGGTTTGGAGGAGGACTTTCGCGGTCGGGTTCGGTTCGAGGTTGTATGTGGCGCTCATGGTGACAGTAGTGGCACTGGGCCATCCAAGGACTGGTGATATGCGGTTGTGTCGTGTTTTTGTGATGTTCGAGAGCTTAACTCGGAGCTGCTGATGATTGATCGACGCGGGAGAGCTAAGCCCTTTACAGACTAGCACTTCAATTTCCATGTCCGGCTACCAACGTCATCGCAAAAGAAACCACACCACCAAACACTCACCACTCAGCTCCACCAAGACATTTTGCTCCTCAGAAACTGATATAATGCTGAGAAACACGTTATAGCCCTTGTTCCATCCCCACCGACTCGTTTCATAGCTCACCGTCGAGTCCGAACTTGCCGCAATGCTGCCCTACATCAATGCTCGTACGTGACCACGAATGTTGGAATATCGCTAGACTGGGATGCTAATCATCTCTTCAGCATTTGTGAAGGTTGGAAGTGCATTGGGCACGTCGGCGGACGACCGTAAGAAGCAACTCAATCACCAAAAGCTCAATTCTGACTATTGGCAGTCAAGCTCGTCTTCTCCTTCTACCTGTCCTATCCGCTGGCCGGGATATTGAAGCGCATACCTGATCGTGAACCCTGGAAAAAGAACATCTTTATCATAAGGTATGCATTAGCCGTCTCCAAGACGAAACACAGTCTGACTGTGCAGCGTGTCATTATTTTATCTGATTGGCCTGTTTGACCTCTGGGACGGACTACGGACATTGCTCATAAGCTCTGCCGCAGCCTATGTGATATCGGCCAAAATCAAATCTCCATATATGCCATGGATCGGATTTGTATTTCTCATGGGCCACATGTCCATCAACCACATCGACAGACAACGGCGCAACGATGACTCGGTCGTTGATATCACAGGAGCCCAGATGGTCATGATTATGAAGGTATTTGACCGCACTTCTTATTCAGACGTATACTAACACAATCCAGCTCACTGCATTTTGCTGGAATGTTCAGGACGGCCGGCTTCCCGACTCAGAGCTTTCAGACTTCCAAAGAGCCCATGCGATCCGCGAACTTCCCAGTATACTCGACTACGCCGGTTGGGTCTTCTTCTTTCCTGCGCTTATGGCCGGTCCAGCTTTTGATTACTGCGACTACAGAAGCTATATCACCACCACTATGTTCTCTCTGCCTCCTGGAGTGGATCCCGCTAAGGCTCCGCCGACACGAAAGAAGCGCAAGATCCCGCGCAGTGGCACTCCTGCCACATTGAGAGCCATCCTGGGGTCTGCATGGATCTTCGCTTTCTTGAAGCTTTCCGCGTGGTACAACAAGGACTTGCTGCTTAGCGACCAGTTCACCCGATACGGCTTCCTGAGGCGTGTCTGGATCCTGTACATGATGGGTTTGACAACACGAACCAAATACTATGGGGTCTGGACACTCACGGAGGGTGCTTGTATTCTTTCCGGCATTGGTTATAACGGCATAGATGCTGTAACGGGGCGTGCGAAGTGGGATCGCTTGACCAATATCAAGCCTCTCGAAATCGAGCTCGCCCAGAACACCCGCGGCTTCGTCGGGTCATGGAACATCAACACGAACAACTGGCTGCGCAATTACATGTATCTGCGCGTTACGCCCAAAGGCAGGAAGCCCGGTTTTAGAGCGACGTTGGCCACCTTCGTTACCAGCGCATTCTGGCACGGCTTCTATCCCGGATACTACATGGCCTTTGTACTGGCTTCTTTCGTGCAGACGATTGCCAAGAGTACGTTCATTATCGCCTTCCAATACCTATCATATCTTAACATGTCCTAGACGCTCGCCGCAACATCCGCCCTCTCTTCCTCGCCCCCGACGGCAAATCCGCTCTCCCCTCCAAACGCTACTACGACATCGCCACCTTCCTCATTACCCAAACCACCTTCGCCTTCACCGTCGCCCCCTTCTACCTCCTCGGCTTCCACGAAAGCATGCTAGTCTGGGGTCGCGTATACTTCTTCGTCCTCCCCGGCGTCGCCGCCTCCTTCGCCCTATTCAGCCGCTCCCTCCCCTTCCGCGCTTGGCTACTGAACACCCAAGGTCAACGAGCTGGAACCGCGAGCACGACGGCAAAGACAGTGGACGAGGCGAACACAAGCCTAGGATCGAAGAAGATCGAGCATGTGGCTAGAGATGAGGTCAAGTCCAGAATGGAGACGCAGCGCAGATATAGTCCCGAGGACGAGGATACGATGCCGATTTTGGGTATGTCGGATGATGCTGTCGCGGATCTTGAGGAGATTGTGGCGGAGGTCAAGAGGGAGGTGGAGGAGAGGAAGAGGGGGGGGAGTTTGGTGCAGGGGTTTGATGTCAGGAAGGCTGTGGATGAGAAGGTTCGGGAGTTGAAGATGAAGGGACGGAGGTCGCGACGGGAGGATGGGGTGGCCCAGTAGATTTGGGAACAGGAGATGGAGGACGAGGTACCCTAGGAGGATTGAGACGAGGAGATGGTGGATGCGGAACCCATTAGGATCGGGATGAGGAGATGTAGTTGAGCGATTACACCGCCATGGTGGCTTTTCGGCGTTGTGGATATTAGGGTTGGAGGGGTCATGTGGGTGGTGCGGAAACCTTTGAATGGTCTTGGACTTGAAATTGGCAGTGACAACTCATTTATATCCCCCTCACGATGTACATATTCCCACCTGGGCTTCCAACATTTACCAACCCCGCCAACGCCACCCACCTCATCCCCTCAGAACCCCTTGATCAGAATCTCACTCGCCTTTTCCGACAACATCATAGTCGGCAACACCGGAAACGCCCCCGGCACCTTCGGAAAACTACTCGCATCCACAACCCTCAACCCCTTCACGCCCCTGACCCGAAACTTACTATCCAGCACCGCCATCTCATCCCCATCAGCTCCAATCCGACAGCTACTACTCGCATGATGACTATACGCCTGCTCTTTCAAATACGTCATCTGTTCCTCATCACTACACGTCTGTTTCCCAATCACGCCTTTACACGGATGCAGTTCGTTGAATGGTGCGAGTGAGTTTTCGGCTGTAGGGTCGACTTCGGACAACCAGGATCGCACCCATTGTATTCCCTCGAGGATTGCGCGGATGTCTTTGTGCGAGTCCGGTGTGGCGAAGAAATTGAGGTTGATGTCGGTCATGTCGCGTGGGTTGGCGGAGCGCAGGGTTACGGTGCCGGCGTGGGAGCGAGGGTTCATGTGGACGAGGGCGCATTCGTATTCGCGGGGTCCGTAGGTGCTGTTGAAGGTTGGGGGGAGGTTGGGGAAGCTGGGATCTTTCGGTCAGACATCTGAATGAAGGGTTCAAGGTGGCGAGTATACTCACCCGGGCCAGAAACCCTCGAATGCAAAGCCTCCGCACCACATGTAGATATCCCTGATCTTGCCCTGGGTCGTCTTCCAGAATGATGGAAAGATGATGCTGGGGTCAGCGACGGGACGGTTCGCGAGCGCGATGATGCCGGCTTCATAGTTGTCGGATACGGACTGACCGACGCCGGGGAGGTCGACTACGACGGGGATCTTGTGCTTCTTAAGCTGTTTGGCGGGGCCGATGCCAGAGAGCATGAGGAGCTGGGGTGAGTTGAAAGTACCCCCTGAGATAATGACTTCCTTGGATGCATATGCGACTCCGGGGATGCCGGGGTTGGAGGCGTTGTACCGGGGATCGGCACTGTACATGCTCTTGCCTTGTAGGAACTCGATGCCGACTGCTTTCGGCTGGCGTGAGCCTTTCTTCTCGAAGATGATCTTGGTGGCTAGGGTGTCGAGGGAGAGTGTGATAGGATACTTCTTCTCTGCAACCGTATCACGGAGGTAGTAACCAGGCGAGGATCTACGATTGTTGGGGTGGATGTGGCTGACTCCACCGAAGGGTCCGATGAGGTTGTCGCGATTCTCCTGGTCGCCGTTCATGTCTCGCTGGAGAAGTGCGGGAGTGTCTGCCTTGGAGTAGCCTGCTGCTTCGGCTGCAAGTTCTTGGAGCTGTCTCATATCTGGCTTGTTGTATCCGGGGTCGAGCATCGTCATGTCCAGCCAGCCGTCAGTGCCGTGTTTGTACGTGCTGTTGTAGTGTATTCTTTCCAGCTTGACGAGGTACTTGCGCATGTTGTCAGCGGACCAGGAGTCGTCGCCTGTGGTCGCTGCAATGTCGTTCCAGTCAAGATCATTGGGGTTCATGGTAAGGCATCCGTTGTGCATGGCGCAACCGCCCAGAGTCCCTGCACGAGGATAGTACTGTCGTGCTGTTGGCGGAATCCCCCAAATATGCTTAGGGCGAACTTACAACACCGAGGGGCTTTGCGCCTGCAGGCGGATCGAGGCCAACGCAGAAGCTGCCATCAGTCTTTCGCCATGTCCTGTGGATGTACCTCGCCTCCTGCTCCTCATCATTGGAATGCTTCACGAAGAAGTCCCACCTCGTTGCTGGGTCGTTACCCGCAGCATTGAAGTTGAACCATTGCGAGACATTCAAGTTCTCAGTCTGGTCATCTCCTGCCTCGAGAACAAGCACCGAATGCCCAGCTCTTGCAAGGTTGGCAGCAAGAGGTGCACCTCCAGGCCCAGTGCCAACTACAATGTAGTCGTAGGCCTTCTTGTTGATGTCGGCAAAGGCGCCTGCCGCAGCGGACACTGCCAATGAAAGGCACGCTGCCACCAGATGTAATTTCGGCGCCATTTTGAAGGGGCTGGCATCGAAGCAAGCACTAGCAGTTGGCGCCCCTCATTATATACTGTGCGTTTTGAGTGGAGTGATTTGTTCGAAGTCCACCTCTCATGTCATTGAATTAAGGTGGCCTTCGTATATGCAAGGTACTCCTGGGCACCGCCATAGGGCTGCCAAACGGGATCACACAGCCCATGAAGGCGGCGGTAAGTTAATCAAGGTCCTAGGGCAGGAAGTCTCTCAGCCAATTAGTGAGTTTGTGGTTCGCAGTCTTGGTAGAAAGCTTGTAAGGGGGGAGCTCCGCTGGCACCAACCTTGGAAGTGAGTCCAGCCCTATGCTGCACAAGGCTTTCGGCGAAGCTCTGCCATTGGAGCGGTAGATGTATTGCATATGCAAAACCACTCACCCCTCGGTTGGAAAATATCCACATCGATGTCCTTTCAAATCTTGTAGCTGAAGGTCTTTCCAATACACTGAGTGCTGAATCGTTACGCGTCATGTCTAGTCGAGGAAGCAGAAAGTCATTCGGATCAAGGACAGCCGACTATGAAGTATGCTGTGAATGCGACTCCTTATGGTCCTGATCATTGCACCCTTGGAAATAAGACAACGAGGTAACCGATATGCTTGCGATCGCTTCTCCTTCAGGCGTCCAGTCTTTCGGGCTAAATTGTGGGACAGGGCTTGCGGATCAGCCCGCCCAACTACCGAACGGCCGGAGAAATACTGTAAGAACGACACTCCACGTGGGACTTTCAGCTGTCTGAGAGTGTGCCGTGGCGTCCTGTAAATGGAGCATCACTGCTGTTCCCCAATCCCGAATACCTAGCACAGCAGCGCGAAACACTGTTGTCGGGAGGAGCGGGACCCAAGGACCAAGTAAAGCAATTCCCACCTCCTATAGTCGAGACATGCTTCGTGGGGTCGTCGTTGTCGCCAATTGACGGGATAATATATATTGACTGCAGGCTGACATGTGGGGTCATACTTGGGGAGTCACCCTAGAGTACGGTCCCCACATCCGGATTGTGTGTGAGTTGTTCCGAGGATTGGTACTGCATTGAGTATAAGACGCGAGTCCTGACACCGGTTTGCAGAGGTAGTGTGTAGGTCAGTGGATGAGGCTGGATGGGTGCCATCAATTGCATGCAGGTGTGATCAGAAATCTGGCTTAGTCACGCTAGCCTGCTTACATATGGACTATGTACTGAAGTACCTACCTAGGTACCTAGGTACGCACATAGTGTACCTTGGTATATGATCATCATATCTCGACAGTGCAGCACGACGCTTCAAGTGTTGAATCAAAGAGCATTGGGCTTGTTATATCTCTCTCTCCGCTTCGACGTGCTGATCCATGTGCGCGCACAGAGTGTCGGCGGACGATTAAGTTCGTCCCCAAAGGGATGCCAACAAAGGAAAGGGGGCGACAAGCCACCACCGAACATTCAAAAACCAATAACGCCGAGCCACCGATAGTTACCCCTTTGACCATTGGTTATACAAGGAAAGACTGGACCTCACGTGTCGTCCTGTTCTTCCAACAACTCTTAGGACGCATCTTCCTAAACCAATTCCAAGGACGCCCCAAAAAAAATTAAAACAAAATCCATTTGGGCTCATACGGGGTTCCCATGTGCGGCGCGCAATCTCCGGGCAAGCTGTATATCTTTCTGTTGAATGGTGACCCGCTTCGCATGGATAGCGCAGAGATTCGCGTCGTTGAAGAGGGAAACGATGTAGGCTTCGGTGGCTTCTTGCAAGGCCTGTAACGCTGAGCTTTGCCATCGGAGGGGGTCATCAGGACTGAGATTGATGCAGATTTCGCGAACCTATGTCTCCATTAGCTTTACGGCACAACCGTCAAAACATTCAATTTACATACCAGTCTGTGGAAAGGTGCCTTGAGCAACAACAATTTTGTCTCCCTTTGATACTTGCGGATCTCGCGAAGAGCGACAGTACCTGGCTTATACCGCTTTTTCGCCGACTTTGGTGCTGGCCCGGGATGATCGGCTGTGCGGTTGTCAGTTGCGCAGTTCAGTTCGAAAGGTATAATTCCTCGCATACGTCGTAGCGGCGCACCACGGTACGCTCCTGATGACCTCCTTCCTCCGCGGCCACGACCTGTAGCTCCTCCTCGCGTCGGCACGGCCACATTCCTCGCTCGACCTCTCGTCGGCACGGCTGTATTCTTCGGGGGCATGACTGCGGATGAACCCTCGGGTTGATAGAGGGGCTGCCTCGGAGGACGAAGTGTATGTCTCAGATGGTACAATGTCGCGGGGAAAGCTTGCGACGCAACTAATGCTCGGCTGCGCGACGCGCCAGGATTGTGTGGGTCCAGGTACCGGCCGATTCGAGATAGTCTGGAAAGCTTAAAGAAACGTAGTCACGGACGACAGAGAGTTGTCGCAAGAGGGCGCAGAATGATACGACGGATGAATAGCAGACATGCTGTGACTGCGGCGTGAGGGTTTGCCAACTCGGGAGGTTGGGGAATGTGAGGGGTGGCTGGGGCGCGAAACTATCGCCTGTCACGTGCTGATAAGGCTGGCTTATCTGGCTTGGCGCCGCTAATTGTGGATACCTGGCCAGTTGCGCCGCAGCTGTCATAGACGAATGCATCATCCTCAATCTCTTAATCTCGGCTCCTAGACCTCTCCTTCGCCTTCGCGCTCCTTCCCGAAAGATAACAGGTGTTCGTACGGAGTTCCGGTTGACAATTCCGCTAATTTCGGGACTCATTCCTTCGCATAAGGATCCTACACTCCTCTCCACGCCCGTGTACCTACCCATCTTCCTACCCCGCTACGAAACCTTGCGCACTTGGAAAGCTGCAGCATGGCGAACGCATTACCCGGCGGCGACGGGATGATGGGCGGCTTTCCACTGGAACAGTGGTTCTACGAGATGCCCGTTTGTACTCGATGGTGGATGACGGCCGCCGTTAGCGCCAGCGTACTGGTTCAATGTAAAATGATAAACCCGTTTCAGCTGTTCTACAGCTTCCGGACAGTCTTCTTCAAGAGTCAGGTGAATAATGCATACCTTGCCTTTGAACATCCGCTAACCGGCACAGTATTGGCGCCTTGTCACAACATTCCTTTACTTCGGCCCTTTGAGTCTCGACCTACTGTACCACATCTTCTTCCTGCAACGGTATTCACGCCTCCTTGAGGAGTCGTCGGGACGCTCTCCAGCACACTTCTCGTGGCTCCTAGCATTCGCGTCGATATCGTTGCTTAGCCTGGCTCCTGTGCTCGGCATGGCCTTTCTCGGTTCCGCACTATCGAGCACGCTCATCTACATCTGGTGCCGGAAGAATCCAGACACAATGCTAAGCTTTTTGGGATTGCTCGTCTTCCGTGCCCCATACCTGCCCTGGGTGCTCCTGGCCTTCTCCTTGATCATGCATAGCACCGTGCCCAAAGACGAGATAGCGGGTATCGTTGTCGGCCATGGTGAGAGTGCTCTTCTTTACGTACGATGACAGCAGCTAACACTCAGAAGTTTGGTACTTCTTCAACGACGTCTACCCTCCCCTCCACAACGACCACAAGCCTCTCGATCCTCCGGCCTTCTGGATCCGCCTTTTCGGCGGACGCCCCGTCCAGGAGACTGAGGCACAAGACGTTGTTCCCGACATTGGGATGGATTTCGTGGACGTTAACGCGCCGCAAAGGTAGGCGCTGTAGCCCTACACGCATTGTTATAAGGCGTTTTGGGATTTTTAATTTTTTTTTGGTGCATAGAGATACCCGGGTTGCCCTCGAGGGCGCGTATATCACCTAGCCGTGCGAGTATATGGGCCGGGTCTGTGCGTTCTTCCTTTCTAGACATGGAGTTTTTGCTTTAATCTCAGGTTCTGCATATGTACTGGTATAATTCATATCAGGTTCTTTCCAGGAAGCGGAGCACCTCGGATCCAGCACGGGGTTCACCTCTGCATTGGATAGCTATCTCGCGGCTTGCGACATCAATGATACTCACGAATCCGATTCCGTCGATCCAATATCTGCGACGCCACACACAACATCCCCAGGGGCCATGGCATCAGATTCTGTCATTCGAACTATAAGCCACCGCCGTCCTCCATCTACCTAGGCAGCTTCCCTCGTCATACCCACTGTCTCCAAATCTCGCGATTCATACGGTACTCCCCAATGTAGCTCTATGGCTGCTTCCTGAATTATGCGGCAGTGCAGCTACAGTCGTTGTCTGGGACAGAAGGCCTCATCTAGCTGGCAGGCGCCTTGCCAACGCTATCCAGCGCACAAAACCAGGACTTCTTTCTTCCGACGACCATCCACTCTACAACCTCAACTCATCATTCATTATCAGTCACATCTTCATCTATATCACTCATTCATTCACGTCCTCAGAAAGACATGGCGTACCCACCACAGGACCTAGTCAACGAACCCCCTTTGACGTTGGACAACCTTGGAGATCTCCTCTCACATCCGCACGATCACCCGGCTCCCGGCACACCAGCGTACAATTCATGGGAGGCGGAGCGCAGGAGAACCCTCAGAGCACAGTTGTGGTACCACGAAATTCCCTTGAGTGCCAGTACGCCGAGACCAACACCCTTGGCGATACTAGAGTCGCTTCTAGTAGCCCATTTATTTCACGGTGGCAAGGTACGCACTCCAAATACTACCTTTTTGCGTCGGGTTCTAATTGCGAACGCCAGCTCAGCGATAATGCGCCGCGTATTAGAAGATGGCACAGAGCGGAAGCTTGGAGGAGGCGGAGAGAGAGGTGGGATCGTTTGTGGGCTTCTGTCAAGAATACCTTCAGACGGAACCGTACCTTGATGCCGTGATCCTCCCAAGGTACCTTAATGTCGCCCTTCCTAAGACTAGCGGGCTAGTTCGAGGCATATTTGGGCTTTTGTTTTTTCTTTCTTTGGTTGTATCATTCGTTGTCACACGGTTTCGCAATCGTTCCACCAGGCGCGTCGCGAGTTCGTTCAGGGGACATTGGTAGGATTGGAATATGTTTGTATTGCATAATCCGCTTGAAAGTTCATAAGAGGCTGTTTTCATAGCTTATTCTCTTTCAACGACTTTGCAAAAGAATCCAACAGTTCGAAGAACTCCTTCGGTTGCTCTACTGCACCCAATGACCCGCCTCTACACCCTAAAGCAGTTGAAGAGAAAGGACAGTGGAATAGCGGACTATACTATGATTTTGGGAAAGGGAAATTGACTCTCCTGTCCATGTCCTCGCTAGCTGTTTCCTCCAGCACGCGCATATACTCCCGCTCTTGTTTCTCCGCCTCCTCCTCTTCAGTTTTCCATACCTTCTTCGCCATCTCATACTTCATCAGTTCTGCCTGAACACCTCGCAATTGGGCTCTTAGACGCTGCTCCTGTCGCTTGACGGGAATCATTTTGTCGTCCTGTTCGTCCTGCTTTTCCATGGCATACCTCTTCTTTTCTCGACACTTTTCAATTTCAATTTGGGCCACTTTTGTTGGGTCGATGATTTTACCACCAAAGGTGAGCGTACCACTTGACTGTCGGGGCACCGTCGGGGTATCGTTTCTTTGAGTTGTCTGGGGCTGGGGTTGCAGATTGTCACTGTTGTGATCGTCCGGGTGCGGACTATATGTCGGTGGCGCTCGAATCTCTGGTCTGACACTGCTAGAGGGCATTGAAGAAGTGGTTCTGAGAGTGCGAGTGAGTCGTGTAGTAGACGCTCCTGAGTTTGTCTTGTTTCTGCGAGCGGTAAGAGGTGTGTCGTCGTCAGAAGACGGTTGTTCTGCGGTAAGCAAGTGCCTTGGATTGGGACGGGGAAATGGCGGCGGTGTTCGTTTTCTCTTGCGAGGACGCTGCAGGGGCCGGTACAAATCTTCCTCGCCATCTGAAACATAGTCGGAATCGTCCTCCTCTGCACTTGGCTGACTCTCAGTAATGAGCCCTTCATCAGCATCTTCACCCCCTGGGGCCGCACCCAGGCTCAGCCTCTGAGTATTGCAAGGAGATGTTGACTTGAAGTAGCGTTCGAGCGTTGGAACCAGCTCCAGCCACGTGTAGGACTTATAGGGTGTATTAAGTGCAGTTTCGTCTCGGATCTTTTGCCGAACAATGAAACACAGTCGTACAATGCACTGCAGTCTTTTCCACGCAACTGATATATCAAGTGGGTGGCTGCCTGGCTTTCCAAAAAAATCGCGGAATGGATCCTCCAGATCTGAGTCGCCGAAGCATAGCTGGCTCATTGTCACAAGTTCGGTGCCCAGGTAGAAAGAAATTTTGCCAGCTATAAGAATCTTGTTGGGGTCGTTAGGGTCTCTATCCTGTTGGTATTTGATGACTACGCCCACTAAAGGCAGACCTTCATGGGTGCCAACGGAAAGACCTATATTGCATAGGCCGTAGATGCCCTGTAACTCGACGAACTCCACATCGTGGATGAGCTTCCAGAACTGCGCGTTCAGATCCAAACTGTTGAGGCTGTTGAGAATGTCCTGCTCATACGGCGTGAGGGGGTAGATAAGACTCTCGCAAAGTCTCTGTAAGCTTCTGCGGAAGTGGTGACGGGGAGCCTATCCACGGGTTTCATAGCGGGAGGTTGCTGACTTCTTTCCTCATCAACGGGGTGAGGAGTCGACAATCCGGTAGTCAATGTATTGAGAACCGTAGATGCAGTCATGGTAGAAGTCGAAGAAACGGGCCTGGAAGTCCTTGCGCGAGCGGAAGTTGTCCCCATAGGGCTCGTAGGAGACGTGGACACCTGAGTAGGAGACGGGTATGCAGGAGTAGAATTTCCATCAGGAAATCTTTCGTGTGCAGAGGTGGGACCCCAGGGCGGTGTGGGTCGAGGCACCGAAGCACGGCAATTGACGGGACGAAAGGAATTTGGAATGGAATTTGCTGGATAAGGGTTGAGAGCGGCGGTCATACTCTTGAGACGGTTCCCTCCACTTATAACCTTACCCGTCGGGGTAGTAGGCCTAGCAGGAGCATCCCTACGTAATGCAGGTTAGTTTCAAAGTATATGTCTTGCAGGAAGCATTAGGAGGCACTTACTGGAGATTGACTGGTGTTCGATTTTGGAGGCTCATGGTTTCCCAAGGGTTCCCAGATGGAGCCAACGGCGTATGCTGACTTTAGGTGGAAAAATCGGCACTGTTGGAGTCGCGGTTTGGGACGAGGTACGTAATCCGGAATGAGCCAGAAGGTACTGCCTCGCAAAGCCGCATAGGATGCTCGCTGACCTGTAAGCGCCTATAGTGAGTAGTCAGTATCATAACACAAGCCTGTTCAAAGTGAGTTGATCTCTGTGATCTGTTTAAGGCTCGAAAATCTGCTTTAGTTATATTTAAGTCGACACCGCGTTTTAGGAAAACAGGCTATTTGTACGGCTGCGATCTTAGCTGCAATTGCTGCCCTAGGGTGCTTAAGGCTGAGATTATTTTGACTTAGCTGCTATCTTGGCTAAGATTGCTGTTGAGGAGATCTTGACGAGAAGATCCTGTTAGCCCTGCTGCCTCTGTTGGCGCTGCCTTCCGCTGTTGGAGTTCTGATGTTCTTATAGCTTGTCATTACTTGGCGTTCCTCGGATGCATGTGTCGCGTAGTGCGCTGAGCATCAACACTATAGAGCTGCAGACCGTGCAGGTGTAAGTTTTATAGCAGGTTTCGGCTATGGCAGGTTGGGTAGCAGGTCGGGTGGCAGCCTTGCAGAGATGCTGAGAGCATTGCAGTGCATCTGCCTCTGCCTTTGTACAAAGGCAGGAGAACGCAGGCACGAAGGCAGGCGTAGGCAGGCGCGTAGGGCTACTTGTAGGAGTTAGAGCTGTTAAAGAGTTGTTAACGCGCAAACACGCTGTTGAAGCTAACAGCGTCTTCCCGCCAGCACCGCGTTTTAAACCTTTACACAAAACAGCTGTTAGCTCTGCGAACAGCTGTTGCGTGACTAACAGCCTGCTATTAGGCTCCTATGTGCACATTCACTCCCCTATACAAGCGCTTATGGGGAGGCTAGGGAAAGAGGCGGCGACGTGTGGAGTCAGAGAGTAGTCAGCGTAGGTTTGCAATTGGCATCTCACAAGAAAAAGGATGTGAGAAGAAGGAAGGCTGAGGGCCGAGCAGCGGACCTTATATACTGAGTTCTTCTTTACTCCAAGTTATATTACGGATGGCGATCCCGATCGTGCTTCTGCTGAGTTTGTACCAACAGGAGCGTGATAAATGGTCTCACTGACTGTCCCTCAGCCTACTTCGTGTCTCACATCCCGCGGGCTTGTGCATCTGCAAGATGTGCTGTAAGGCGTTCTACGAACAGTCAATTCATATTGCCCGGTAAGTGGGTCTGTGGCACGCCGCCTGGCGAACACACTCTTCGTGTGGTGCAACAATGCAATGGCATCGGAAGTTCGTACTGGCATTGTTCACCACAGGCAGGTACCATAGCGCGGCCGGGGACTGCTGTCTACCATATCCAAAGCCAATAGTAGCCATTCAATGAGCTGAGCGGGGAAGTCTACGCAGGCTCCCGGGGCTGCAGAACAATTCGGAATCACACATGAGACCGCCACTTGGCGAGTGAACGCTGAGTGCATGGAGTAATACAACGAGACGCTAGAGCCAAGGCGGATGAGGAATAGGACGCAACAAGGCAAGGCCCTCCCGTCCAGTAAGTACCTCACAGTAGGTATTATGGCATGGCTTCTGGGAACACTGATACTCGGGTGTGCGGTTCGCAACTAGACCATTTGTAAGCAATGGACAACGAAGCTTCAGCACTTGCCTTACTGTAGATCAAAGGCGACCATGTCGTCTTGTTGACTGAGCACACGAGGGGGAGGCCATGATACTAGGACTTATGACGCCTAGGTAGGTTTGCTGTGACCTGTACCTGTCACTCCGAAGTCTGTCTATGCTGCTCGGCTGGGCTCAAAATTATACCCCTGTATGTACGCCCACGCCGCGACAATGCATGCTCCTAGCAGGTAGGTCTGTGGCTCACACCGTTTGCTGCCTCTGGAGATTGGAAGCATGCCCCTGCACAAGCGTGCAGGGTGGTCTGGCACTACGTCTGGATGGGAGGCTCATGAGTATTGTCCTACTTGATTTCGCTGAATATATCGTACGTCCATCAACTGGGCTTAGCTGGCCCAACTGTTCAGTTTTGCTTGCAGAATAATGGATAGGTAGAGTTGTGAATAGCGCACAATGCAGGTGCGCAGATCGTGGAGTTCTTGTACTACTCAACCGCCAAGACTAATTACTGGGAAGGACCCACTTATCCTGCATATGTAGCAAACAGCACTGAGGTCAGCCGTGAACTTCTGGACACAGGAACCAGTTGCATGATGCCTTGAACTGTTCGTTAACAAATGCCATGGTAGCCGATGCTGAAGACGCGAATGAACTAAACTTTCCTTACTTTCACCCCAACATGGTCATCTGATATCACTTAGAAGCTTCCACTACCCTAGGTAAGGAGGTAGCGACGACAGTCAACTGTCGCGGAAGGAACTGGAAACACCGCAAGAAATCCCGACTTCGACCGCTACTGCATAGACCCACTGCAGCAAGCAAACCGCAAGCCACACTGCCGCCGTCATGCATCCATCATTTCCGACATTTCGCCTATACCGAGACTCACATTCACCGTTCAGCGCCCCGCCACATGATTTTCCCAAGAAACCGCAGCTTCCCGGTGGCGTATCAAACTGCCCAACCGCCTAGACAACATGTGCCCAACCGCCCAGACAACAAGTCACCGCCCTCTCGAGCAACCGATGCTGCAACAGACCGTAGCCGATGCTGCAAGTCGCCTTCTCGTCTCACCTCGCCGCTCGGAGGCACCTCCTGTGCTCTCTCTCTCTCTCGCCGCGCCACAATAACAAAGGAATCGGGGATGCTCAACCGTCAACCGGTCAGTGACACCTGGCCCCAGGGCTAATGCACGTCGCCAACGCTCTGAGCTGAGCGGAACATGGCCAACCGTCTCAGTGTCTGAAGCTGCCTGGTACCCGCTCTTCGTGCACGAGAACGAAGAAACCGGGGATGCTCAACCGTCAACCGGTCAGTGACACCTGGCCAATGCACGTCGCCAACGCTCTGAGCGGAACAGGACCAATCGTCGCAGTGTCTGGAGCTGCCTGGTACCCGCTCTTCGTGCACGAGGTCGAGACTGCTCTCGTCGCAGTGCATCTCCGATATCGTAAGACAGGAAGGGCGAAGGTACCGTTGTACCTGCCTCAAACCTAGGTTGCAAGGAGAGTGCGAAGAGATTCATGCAGCGCTAGGGACGCCCTTGAACGGACTGCAGATGTACGAAACTTGGTGTGTAAGATAGTAGCAATGGTAAATTCTGTACCTATCCCGACACTGGGTTGCAAGGAAAGTGCGAAGAGGT
>MU006590.1:0-226959 GCA_010093795.1 Sporormia fimetaria CBS 119925 | reverse complement strand
CGAAACTTGGTGTGTAAGATAGTAGCAATGGTAAATTCTGTACCTATCCCGACACTGGGTTGCAAGGAAAGTGCGAAGAGGTTCTTTGCAGCGTTAGGGACGGATAACCTTGAACGGACTGCAGATTTACCTCCCCGAGGGTCGTTATGAGTACACTGAACCTGACGGATACCGTGGTCAAAAGTCCGAGAAACAGTCTGCGCAATATGTAAAGTAGAACTTGACTATCAATAGCAACCAACTTTCTTTCTAGAATGCCGCTTAGTACTTAGTCTTAGATACCTCTCTTCATGAAATTTCCTTGGTTTTTCTTTTATCATACAAGCCTGCATTACACTTCTCTATGCTTAGGCACCGGTCCAAATGTCAAGCATGGATGACACGGGATTGCTATGACACACAAAGAAGACAATATTCTTCTGTAGCTTAATCACAGTCCGAATTTCCATTCGACTTCATGTAATCTTGAAGCGTGCACAACTGAAAATCTTTCTAGATAGGGGTATCACAACCGTTTCGTTCCATATAATAACGCCGTGCAGATGCATCTAAATACAAAGTACGTGTATGTGTGATATGCAGTTGTAAAGATTTCAAAAATCGGGGTATCTCATTCAAGTCTTGCGAAAAAAGTCGGCAACAAATGGTCCGGCAGCAGGTTGCGTTTATACAAGTGGGAAGCAAAGATAGTAGTAGTGGCGGTAGCAGCACAAGATGGGCCCGAGGAGCAAGAGCAGGACGCTGCTGCCAAATATCTGGGTACAAGCTGGGTGACAGAGCCGAGAGGTCGGTTGGTGCCCAGAAGCGTGTTCCTGCAAGGTGGCGGCGAGTAGAGTGTGTGGAGAACGGTTGCGCTGATGGCAGATTGTTTGGAGAAGTGTAAAGTAGAATATTTTCAGCTGAAGTAGTTTCGTGTATGCCGGGTACCCGAGGAACTCTTTGCCCGAGGGCGAAACCATTTTTGCGCCATGCCCATGCATCCCAAATAGTGAAGAACAAAACCGTAGGCCAGGCTTGCAACGGAAGTAGTATGTATTACACAAGCAGTTTGATGAGGAATGGTGAAGAATGTTGTAAAAGTAGTGTGTGTGTGGGTGTGTGTCAGTGTGCCTCGGTGTCCTTCTGTTTCTTCGTTTCACGCTTCTGGCGACGGCACGACCGGCCCCTCCAAAAGCTTTTCTGCTTGTTTCTGTCCCACGAGTAATAACCAGTCGGCAGGTCTACCCGAGAAGCAGCATCTGTATCTTCGGCGGACTGTCCATGATCCGAAGCCTCCTAACCGTTCGAACGCCGTGATCGCTTCATATCTCGCTGAGCGGGCGGTTCCTCGCCGGGACCTCGCTTCCGTCCATCTCCACGGCTGTCCCGCGGTTCATCCCGTCGCCGGTCACCGCGATGTCGTGGTTCTCCTCCTCGGCCGTCCGCTGGCCACGCAGGTGCCTCAGCAGGCACTGCCGGTAGTCCACGTCTCTGTCCCATCTCTTCACCCCTTCCAGATTCTCTTCCATCATCTCGCCCATTGCGATCCCGTCGTTCACGCGATTCTCGCACAGTTAGGTCTCCTCCCTCACGATCCCTCTCCCGCCTTCCGCCTTCTCGGTCACCAGCTCTTTTTTCCTTACCAGATCCACGGTCCCGCTCGCCCATTCTGTCCTGTTCCTCGTTGCGGCCACTTCTTTCTGTTTGACCGTTGCGAGACCCACGCTCATCGGATTTCTTATCACTGCGCTCAGTTGATCTGCTTCGCTGCCCCCCGGACCTGTCACTTCGCCTGCCTTCACGATGGCCACGGCTGTCGTATCTAGCATCCTCCGGATGACGAGCATCTGTGCGAGAAGTTTCGACTCGGTCGGATCGGTACGCGGGCGGCTCAGGTCGCATCGGATTCGGCGTACCTGGAAGGGAAGACCCGCCCGCACTTCCCGAGTGGGGGGTGTCAGCATACCCACCTGCGCGAGCAGCACCACGGCCACGTATCTGGGGTGGTGGGCCAGATGTGCTGGTATCAGTGAAGTTGCCACTAGGGGGCTGTGGTTGAAGGACGTTGTTAATGGTGCGCAAAGTATGGCCAGCCGGGTTTCTCGTGTTTCGGTCACCAGATGCTGGCCCGGTTGGAGGCCCACGAGTAGCGGGCGGTTGCGCAGCTGCGGGACCTGTCGGCGCTCTACCTGGTCCGCGAGGCCCGCTCGGTGGATTTACCACTTCTCTTGATGCTGAGGTCTGCCCGATATTGGCCATCCGACTAGGATGAATGCCCTGATCGGCGGCAGGCCCTGTTGGAGTGACCGGAGGTGCTGTATCTATAGGATCGCGACGTGGAGGGTTATCGCGGCGGTCGGAGGTAGAACCTGTATTATCTTTAGGAGCTGCGACAGGGGCGGGTGCGGACCGCTTACTTCGTGGCCCAGACGGGATGTTCTCGGACGGCTGATTCAGTCTACCATAGTTGGGGTCTTGTACTGGAGGAGGGGCTCTGGGAGTGGCGAAAGTGTCCCTGGAAAGTCTTCCAGCTGCTGGGTCGTTCCGTCCTCCACGTGGGCCGGTAGGAGTTGAGCCAGGTCCTGCTTCCCTCCAATCCTTGTTGTGCGGAGGGTAATAGTTGGGCGAAGTGCGTTCATGGGCAGGGCGCTCGTAAGGCCTCTCGTCGCGGGGGTCCCGCATCGGGTCTCCGCGACCAGGATAAGGAGGCGGACCTCGACGAGGGGAAGTAGGTCGGGAGCCTCGCTCAGGGCGAGTGTCTCTGTCCGATCTGTACCCTTCAGTCCTAGGTCTGTCGTCCATCATTGCAGCACGCTCGGGATTGATAGGGCCCCTATCGCTAGCGTGTGGTGGTGGGCCTCCGCGTGGCAGAGGGACATGAGGTAGTCTGTCCATGGGATCGCGTGGCATGGGACCAGAGGCGCGGTCGGCAGGCTGCTGTGCCTGAGGAGGGTAGTCACGCCGATAGGAGCCTCGTTCGTCTGCCGCCATGATGGGAGGTCCATGAGTCCGAGGGCGAGTATCCGCTGGCAAAGGTGGCAGAGGGCCCCGAGGATCTGCGCGATCCCGTCCATCCCTTGGGTCGCGAGCATAGGGAGGTTCAGCGGGGTCTCGAGGTTCTCGTGGATGGAAAGGCGGCGGTGCCGCGCGCGCATCGCGGGGAGGCGGTCGCATGCGATCATCCTGATAATCTCGAGAGTCTCTTGAGCCCCACCCAGGGTCGCGACGCTCTGGAGTTCTTCCCCTTCGCCGGCCTGGAGACATCTCCCGACGGTCACCGAAGGGTTCCCGCTGAGGATGTTCACGAGGAATCTCACCTCCGCGATCAGGGCGTCCGAATTCGGGGAGCCCACTGTTGCGTATATCAGCACGATTGGAAGAGGGGTACTCTGGCTGCCTATCACTGTGCCGTTCAGGGAGACGAGGACGGGAGGCTTGACTCTCAGGCCGAGCAGGGAGGTTGTGTCTGTTGGGAGGCGGTAGCGGCACCCTGCCTTCCGGTCGAGATACAGGAGGAGCAGGCAGTTGCGTCGAAGGCGACATCGCTGGTGTGCTCTGCTCAGTGCTCCGCGCACTGTTGTCTCGGTTGTTGCGTTGGTGTGGCCCAGAGGATCTCGGCTCCATGGCAGGTTTGCTGAAGCTGTCATTCGTCGGTCGCGCGTCCTGGACCGCTTTTGCTGTTTCTTCCCGTGCGGCTCCAATCTTCTGCGTGACCTCCTCCTGTGATTTGCTTCCCGTGGCCGGGGTGGAAGTGCCATTGGTGGCAGCTGTCGTAGGCTTGAACTCCGGAGCGGTCGCATTCAGCCGTGCGGCTGCTTCTTGAGGCTGGGGCGTTCCCGACGGTCTTCCATCAGCACGAGCCGGAGCGGGTGCACTCGCAGCCTTTGCGGCCTTATGGTCGATACGGAACGCGTCAGCGGACTTCCTATGCTTTTCACCCTTCTTGATATCACCCGAGACCGACATGGCGGCGAGCTTGAGGTCGTCCCTGGAATCATTCTCCGATATCGTCTGCACGAGCTGATACATTCTGTCGCCCATCGTGTCGACCCTGGGAAAGCTTGGTGAAATCGCTTTGAGCACATTGATGGCATTCCGGATATGCATATACTCATCGCTTTGCAAGCAGACTTCGAGCGCTTTGAGGATTTCTTTGTGCCACTTGAACAGGACCCTGCGGAAGTCTTCGAAGTCAACAAACGCAGATGGTGTCCTATCGGGGTTGAAAGCTCTGCCGAACCCGGGCAGCGTCTTCTTTGGCCCATGGGCAGACTTGGTATAAACGGACTGATCCGCATGCCAGACGTTCAACTCTTTGAGAATGTCGTTCAGGAACCGACCGAGATTGGTTGCCTCGCGTTCAGTACACATGAAGATGATGTTCGAGAGCAGCTTCTGTCTGAACAACCGGTCGAGGATCTTCATAGTCCTGAAGCCTGGAACTCCGATTTCATGCATGTACCGTAGCATGGCGCCGCAGAAGAGCGCATCTTCCGGTGAAAGTGTGATCCTGGGGAGGAAACAGTCTTGAAGAATTGTGATATGGAGTTCCTCGGATTTTGCGTCCATCATGGGTATTCCGGCAAACCACTGGTGCATCTCTTGCTGCAAATACTTGCGCAACTTCAACACTGTGCTCAGGCCCGACTTGTTCTCCTCTCTCAAGGCAGCGCTTTGATCCTGGAAGCCCTTGACCTCGGCTGTCCGTCTCTGTCCCGCTTCCCGGTTCCCATCCCGCCGGTCATAAGGCGCGAAAGGCACTTTAGCGGCCTTGTCCGAGTAAAACTTCCAAGCCGTGTCGTACTCCTTATAGGCTTTCATTGGAGTGACTGTGTAGACGTCGAACAGAGAGAGCTCCCAGAAAGTGACGACAAACTCCAGACAGATATGTCTCCCATACTGCTCGGGAAGTGCAGCCCTCAAATCATTAGCAAGCTGTCCGACATGTGCATTCACGACACCCTGGGCGGCCACTGGTTGGTAACTGCTCGAATCTTCCATGACGACATCGCCTGGCGTGGATGTCTCTTGTGTGACTTTGTCACTACTAAGCTCCTTTGTTTCCTCTGCATCTTCAGTTTTCATTGCACCGTTGGCAGGCTCCGCTTCCACAGCGTCCTTCATCTCAGCGTCTTCACCAGATGGCTTGATTTCCGCGGGGGACTTTTCCTTAGTCGGTGTTGCGGGTGTTTGCGCTCTCGCAGCATTGGCCTGGAGTGAGAGACTTGCCCGGCAAATGGTGAAGGCAATAGCGGGGCCCACACCATATTCAGCAATCAGCTCCACTGCATTAGGTACAAGCTCATCAAACTCTGCCATGGTGAGGGAAGTGCGGAGGAAGTCCAGGTACTGGCCGAAGTTGGAATGGAGTCGGTCGAGATCGGTGCCGATAACCTTCAAGGGGGTGCCGGCTTCCTCAAGCTCAGGGCGGTAGACGAACCGCTCAAGCTCGATAGCTAGAGCGACGAGGATCTGGGCAGCCAGATCTGCGTCTGTAAGGGATTTGATCAGTCTCTTGGAGCTCATCTTCGATGCCTGTCGCTTGTCTCCAAGATAATGCTCCAATGTGAACGCTCGGAGGAGCGGGCCGGCGGAGAGGCCATAGACTTGTGAGTCTGTCAGAGATAAGACTGGCCCAATGCCAGCCATATGCGTGAGGATCTGTTCAAAGATTTCCATCGTCGACAGATCACCGTTGAGCAAACGGCTTGCAATGAGCTGTAACACAGGCGTCGGATCCAGCAGGCTATATCGCTTGTACGCTTTGGCGATAAAATACGCAGTGTTCTTCAGCCAGGACTGGGTGAGCATCCCGTCGCCTTGCCTGGTTTCTCGCTTGGTCATCAAGGAGTTGATAAAGGAGAAGTTGAGGCAGTCGAAACCGAGGAAGGTAAGGTATCGACAGCACTCGACGAGACAGTCTATCATGTTGGAATGACTGATGGCTCGCGCGAGGGACATGTTGAAGACGAATCCAGGGTTAGCGATAGCAATTTTAGCCATGGCTCTGCCCATTTCGCGCATGTTCTCAGAGCTGATTCTGCCGAAAAGACGCTTGACGTCGGACTTGACTTGTCGCACTCTGGGGACCAGGGTCGGCAGAAGTGGATCTGCAGCACTGGGAGCTTTGTTGGTCTTTTCTCCGAACCAGTGCTTGTAGAAAGAGTATCGCGTCTGGATATCATAATGTGATAGAAGCTCCCATGCCTCGTTGACGATTGCCGCATTCTGTTCCGTAAATGACAGCGAAGGTCCTATGAGGGAGTGGATGAGATTCAGCCAGCGACGTTTGTTGGCTGGCTCTGGGTCGTCCTTGAGACTTTTGAGGCCAATCTTGATGAGCTTCGTCATTAGAGTCTCATCCTTTCCGCATTCAAAGCCAATGAACTTCAGCAGGGTCTCACATAGTCGGAAGACGTCATCCACGTTTTGGCATATCGGTACGTGGTCAGCCCAGTCTTCCCAATAGAACCGATAGTCGATCCCTTCTGCTGCATCTTGTTCTTCAAGCTTCGCCCAACGCAGTGTGCGCCGGGGTGTGTAGTCGCTTGCTCGCATAGCGCCAGCCTTCTGACTGCCCCTACCGCTTGGGCAAACCTCGGGTCCAGTTGTTCTTGCCCATTCATCGAGCTTACTGAGCGAGTAGTGTGCGAGTCGGAAAAGATATTTGTGAAGGTCCGGGTACACCTCCAGGAGCCAAGGGAAGCGGCCAAGGATGAAGAAAGCATCAGGTATGGCCCCGATACACAGCAGACTGCGCAGAAGTGCAATCTTCTGGTCATCGGGCTCAGGAAGTTTACTCGCGGGTTCGGTTTCTGGCGCCGGCGTGCCACGCTCCGAGCTAGACTTCGAAGGAGCCTTACTCTCCGAGTCTCGTAGGCGGGCTAGAGGTCCTGGTGCGGGTGGCATCTCGTCTGGGAGGGCTTCGGCCATCGAGAGTGCGTTCGCCGGCGTACCATAAAGCCTTTCTTCCCGTTCACGCTTGGCTTTGAGTAGTTTGCTGCGGTGTGAGGCCATGTTCTCGTCGAGTGGATAAAGGTGAGGATACAGGTCGGCCAAGGAAATGAACCCGATCTTGATAAGGAGTGCTGCTAGGTTGATGAGGTTGTCCGGTAGAAGGTCGTTTTTATCGCGGGCATCCGAAGCATAGAAGCGGAGTTTGAAACCAAGCAACTGCGCCGCTATTCGATTACCCGATGGGGGCAAAGTTTTGGTCTCAGCCATCCATTCCCGGGTCCACTTCTGAATCTTCTCGAAGTCAGCGGTCTCTGCAGTCTTCTTCTTGGAGGTTCCAATATCTTCAGCTGTACTGTCGTTTTCCTCGGGGGGGGGAGTAGGTGCGCCGCTGGTGATCCGACGTGCGCCCAGCTCGAAAAAGGCTTTGATCCCGATTTCATCAACCCGCTTCCAGAACTGCTCGTCACGCAGTTGCCGCAGCCGCATTTGCTCTTCCTTTTCTTCATCGGTGTAGTACCACAAGGGACACCCAGGTGTAGCCCATCGTGGCAAAGCAGAGATGGCAGGCTCTTCCCACTCTATGCCGTGCGGTGTGTTCTGCTCCGGCCACCATGAACTGTCACGAAGCATTTTAACAAAGAACCTGTTGTGTTTTACCAATAAGTTGGCAAACACGTCCAAAGTGACGTCCAGGACCCGGCCAACATCCAGATCAAAGGCACCGATGAGAGCCTTCACACGCTGAAACGTTTCCGTGGCCACTTCTCCGTTCGGCGGGTGGTTCTGAACAGTAGTGAAATATTCGGTGATCAGCTTCGAATAGCCCTCTGACTCTTCACGAAGGAGGTTGTAGTTTGATTGCCGGTATAGGGCATGTGTGGCCTTTCGAATAGCCACCCGTGGAAATGTTGGGCGTACCAAGTCGAGACCGCTGAGCAGGTTGTTTTCAAAGTCACTCCTCATGCGTAGAGGATCGATTCTGGAGGCGCGGAGTAGCGTCTTCAGCTGCGCAGGTACAGCTCCCATATCCGCGAGCGTGCTCACAGTATCGAGAAAAAGAGACGTTGCGTCCAGTGCATCTGAGGATGGACCGGCGAGGATGTCGGCCACCAATGATCCCACCTCTTCTGCCACCAGAACATGATCGATTGCGGCGTGTGCAAGCTCTTCAAAAAGGATGCAAAGAGTGAGAGCATCATCCCCCGCAAGTGCTTGTGATGCAATATCGAAGACTGCTTTCCGTCCCTGTGTAGCCCATGTGTCCACTCGCGGTTGTGTAATTATGCGGTTGGTCTGTGGTGCCTTCGAAGAACCCGTCGGGCCGTTTGGCTGCGAGTTTAACGTCGGCTTGGGTGCAGCGGCGGAAGTGGGGGTGACAGGTCGAGACCTGTTTTGTAGAGCGCCCGTCGGCGGTGGTCCCATTACCGTAGGCGATGCTTGCGTAACCTGAGGGCTGTTCGGTGTGCTGGCCGTAGAGCGGTTGGACGCCCTACTAGGGCGGCGACTGGAAGCATTGCCATTCGACTGCGGACTTAGCTGTTGTTGCGTATGAGCGAGGTGGAGGTTCTGTGGGCGATGGGGAGATGGCCTGTTTCCACTCTCGCCTGTGTCGCCACGATCCGGCTTCTTGCGCTTTGTGCCTGGTGCCATGTTGGCCCACTCTCAGAGTTGAGAGATGGCAGCCGTGTGCAGTTCAGCTTGATCGGCGCGGTACATGCACTAGGTTCGACGCGAGCGCTGCGGCGGCCTTAAAGAGAGGTGTTTGGAAGCGCAGTCTGCGCAGGAGTCGAGCGGGTCTACCGGTTTGTCTCAAAACTGGCAAATCGAGACAGGCAGATACCGGCGCAAACAAGATCGGAAACGGGGGCGTCACTCGTAGTGGTGTTGAGGGCATTGAACGTTGTCGCAGGTGAAGCATGTATGATGTTTCTGGCGCCTTGGCCCCCGCTTATGTGATCAAAGCTGTGTTCTGCGCACGGACCATGAGAAGCAGGGTCCGAAGTAACACCATCACCGTCAACAATAGCATTGAATGGGAACACCATACAAAGGGAGAACGACACAGATACGTGGCATTGCTGGTGCTAAATGGCTATAGAAAAGTTGCAATCAACAAGGAGGGCGCAATCAAAAGCGGACCTAGCTCTCTCAAGCAGCGGCACTGATGGCCTGCAGTGTGGCCTCATGCTCCTTCTCCAGGACAGACTCCAGAATAACCCTAGGATCCTGGCCACTCTGCATCTCCTTGAGAATGACATCGACTCCAAGCTGGTGGTCGGTCCAAAGGGGCTTCTCGTCCTTCTTGCCAGGCTCGCCAACGCCAATGAAGCCTCCCTCCATCTCCCACTCACTGGTGCGCTTGATACCGAGCTCCTCCCAAACGCTGTCAACAGCTTCCACAAGGTGGTCGCGGTATTCGCGCGTGTGGCCCGGCGTCGGTGTAATGCGCAATCGCTCTTGGCCCACAGGCACAGTAGGATAATTGATGGCCTGGACATAGATGCCCCAGTCGTCCAGCAACATGTCGCTTGCCCGCTTCGCGATGGCGGCATTTCCAACCAGGACGGGGATAATGTGGCTGGAGTTGGGGATGACGGGAATATCCCGGGCGTTCAGAGCAGCCTTCACAGCGCGCGTGTGAAGCTGTTGGAGGCGTCTGTCACCTTGGTAGTTCGCCTGGTACTCTATGGCTGCGCGGGCACCAGCCATGGTCGCGGGGGGAAGCGAGGTAGTGAAGATGAATCCGGGAGCCAAAGACCTGATGGTGTCGACTAGCTTAGCGGAGCCGGCGATATAACCACCAACACAGCCGTACGCCTTTCCAAGGGTGCCGGTAATGATATCCACCCGGTCCATGATAGTGCCCTGGGGCCTGCCATTCAGATGGGCCTCATAGTCCAGGTGCTCGGCAACACCAGCGCCGTGCGGTCCGTACATGCCAACAGCATGAACTTCGTCAAGGAAAGTGAGAGCTCCGTACTTCTCGGCCAAGTCACAGATCTTCTCGATCGGCCCAATCGAGCCGCACATGCTATACACGCTCTCGAACGCGATGATCTTCGGGTATTCTGCAGGAATAGATGCAAGCTTCGCTTCAAGATCAGCAACATCGTTGTGCTTGAACACCATCTTTTTTGCTCCGGAGTGGCGGATGCCCTGAATCATGGATGCGTGGTTCAAGCTGTCGGAAAGAATGACACAGTTGGGCAGCTTGCTTCCGAGCGTTGCCAGGGTGGCATCGTTGGCAACATAGCAAGAGGAGAAGACAAGTGCCGCCTCCTTTGCATGTAGCTTTGCGATGGTCCCCTCCAAGGCAACGGCATGCTGGTTGTGGCCAGAGATGTTCCTTGTGCCTCCTGCGCCTGCGCCGTACGTGTCCAGAGTCTCGTGCATGGTCTTCAAAACGGAGGGATTGCGGCCCATGCCAAGGTAGTCATTGGAGCACCAGACAGTGACCTTGTCCTCTTTCGAGGCCATGTGGGCGCGGGGGAACTCCTTGGCGAGACGGTTGATGTTATTGAAGTAGCGGTACGACTTGTCTTTGTGCTTCTTCTCGAGTTCATGGTTGTAGAAGCCCTCATAGTCGAACTTGGATGCCTGAGCTTCGTGGTGGGATCGTCCGTGGGCGTGGTGAGTGGGCGCATGGTGGGCAGGACGGGGATAGTGAACTGCAAGAGTCATGTTAGCTCGTCTGCCATATCTAGTCAAGTCTGCGCTCTACCCTGGCAAACGCACCTGGTTTCTCCTGCACATGCTCGGCCTCGGCGACCTGAGCTTCTTTGGGGGCAGACGTGTGCAACTTGGCCCGATGGGCGCGGCTGTGGTAAGCACGCACACCACCAAAGGCGCCGCTGAGGGCGCTGTTGCCAGAACGCACGCCTTGGACAGCGAGGGCCTTGCCCATGATGGGGCAGCGGCGGGCCAGCACCTGGAGGTTGGACATGCTGCCCGCGCCCGGCGACACCTGGTGTGCGGCCGCCGTGGTGGAGAGCGAGCGCAGGGTGGCGGGCGACGTCTTGTGCAAGAACGGGCACATGTTTCGCGATTGGCGCAGAAGGGCCTCCATGATTGCGGCGCGAGGAGGAGGGCCTGTGAATGTCGAAGTGAGGGGGAGGGCGAGCGAGGGTTCGGAGAGGACAGACAGCGACAAAAGAAGGTTGAGAGAGGCGGAGAGTAGCTGGCTGGGCCCGCTGGAGATTCACTTTCATCTGGAAAAGACAGGCTTTGGCCCGACTGAGGCGGCCTCGGCACGGCAGCCAATCACGGACCCCGCATTTGCAGCAACCACTTAGAGTGTCGGGCCGATGATCGCTACCCTTTGTCGGTACGTACATCATCCATCATCACAGCTGCAGCGCATGCATAACTAGTCCAATTCATACCGATGAGATCGATTAAGACCAACGAAGTCAGGGAAGGGGATACCAGGCGGAAGAGGCAGAACGAACAGAATGTAGGGTATTCGACTAACAATAGCAACCAAGCCTCCATTGAGGCAGAAGAATGGAACAAGGTATGAAGCAAAGCAAAACGGCAGGTAACAATCGTGAGCGGCTCCTCCACCGTGAACACGAGCTCTCCCCCCAAAGCCCCGGATTGGAATCATTCGCGCTGGATGCAGCTTCCAAGCTTTCGGAGGCTGTCCCAGCTCAAGAGGAATAGTTGGAGATCGAGTACGTCTCGCCGAGCTGCAAGTGAACTGCCGAGTCATTGCGGTACACGCGCACTGCATCCTGGCTATACTCTTTCCCAAACGACGCCTGTGTCCCAAAGGGGTTGTATTTGGCCGACGGCGGCGGGGCAGGCATCTCCGTCAACGTTATGTCCGAAGTCATGACCCGAATACGAGGCATTTCAATGTCCTCTTCGAAATCTTCCTCGGGTTGTGGATACAGGTACAGCGAGAGGACGTAGGCGATGGCGACGACGATGCCCGTGCCGATGATGGGCCCTATCACCATGAGGACGATCTTAACGATGTCGCGAGTAGGGGCGCCTCTGCGGAGGATTGACTGAACCCTGTGCAACGTCATGGTCGACGGCAGGGAGCCGACACCAGCTTCCTCGTCGTCGGCCTGGCGCTTGACCGCCGTGCCTGGTTGAACTCGGAGAAAGACGTCCCCATGATGGATGCCATGATTCGACACTGAAGAGAGCTGCCTCCATTGGCATGCGTTCTCGGGACTCTCGCGGCCTGGCTGTTGGACAAGCACAAAGCCTTGCTTCGGGATCAATGATCGCAGGTCGCGGGCGTAGTGTCTCCATTTCGTAGCAATGGCGAACGTCGCCTGTGGCTCTGAAGGTTCCTTGAAGTAGACAACTCGATTCCGGGGCCACACTGCATGTTTGCACTCTTCCGCGGCGACTGATGCGTTATTGACCGCTGAAACTGGAGTGAATGTCGCTGCGAGCAGAGCGCTGCAGAGGGCGGTGAGTAGACGCATGCTGCGGAACCGGGGAGAGAGCCACAGCAAAAAGAATGGATATTGGGGGGAGACCCAACGCAAAATGATGCTATGCAAGTGGTGGCGGAGTGAGCGAGCGCTGATGTACAAGTTGAACATCAAACCATTCGAGCATGGCCACCTCCTCCATCTGGATGTCTCCTTCCTCCTCTGTCGGGATACGTCTTGCTGGAAGCAGAGAGGGGAGGAAGCTGTGATGCAGTCGCACCTTCCCACCATTCCAGGTAGGAAGCAAGAGGCAAGTGTTTTAGACATCCCAACAAGCTCGATAGAGGCAAATCATATATTCAAATACGCCCATATCCTCATCATGCATTCCCAGCCTTCTCGGCCCAATCCACCCACCTCTTCACAACCTCATCAACCGCCTTGACCCCCGCCCTATTCGCCTCAACCTCAAACCACTCCCGATGCTCCTTCCCACAAGCCTCGCACTTCTTCATCACTCTCTGCTCTCCAAGCTCAATATGAATCAGCCGCTCAACACGCTTCACAAACGGCACCTTCCGCACACCCGAGGATTCGCGTCGCATAGCATCGACCGGCCGAGCGCTACCATCTAGCCTTCCATTTTGACCCGAGCGGCGGCGTGCATAGGCAGGCGAAGCATTTGGCGACGGCAACGGTGAAGGCGAGGGTGTCGACGAAACATAGGGGTAGAAACGCACTAGAGAGAGACTGTAGCCACATTGGCGAGTCCATTCGTTCATACGTCTGTGGACGTTGTTTGCGCGTCCGATTTTTAGCATGATGGTCTCTTTGTCGGAGGCTGAAGCTGGTGGGTTTGAAGACAGTCGTCGTGCGCTACTCGATGCCGGGGAACGCGCTTTACGGACCGAGTATTGTCGTAGAATATCTGATGTCTGGCGAGCTTGATCTGGACGTGAGGGCGGAGACAGGAGACTCGAGGCTGTTGACGAGGGTGCTGGACCGGCAGACTCGGGTGTCAGCCAGAATATGTATATGTAACCCTCTTCGTCGTGCGGTGAGATGGGCTTAGTGAGTTCGGCCAGGAGTTGTGAGGCGACTTGAGGTGGAAGAGTCTGTGGGATGTAAGAGAGGAGCTTCGAGGTTTCTGTTGAGCTTCCTTGAGTTTGATTGACTGCATGTCCAGGTGCACCTGGTACTGGTTTTCTGGCAGGTGTGCTCGAAGCTTCCTGGGCAGCTGTAGAGCGCCGCCTTCGTCGTTCAGGCGTTGCGCATGGCGCAGGTCTCGAAGTCTGATCCGAGGGGGCTGATACACGCTGACGATGCTCTTGCATTAGAGGAGCTGGATTTGTTCGCCGCTTATGTCGTACAATTTTGACATGGTCCTCGTTATCTGCCTCTCCACAGCAGAATAGACGCGACCAGAAACTCGGCTTCTTCTGACGCGGTCGCCGTGTGTCGGGTCTCCTCTTGACCAGGTCATTCGGCACTTCCATAAGCGGACCTTGGACGCGGTCCCAGGTCGGTGGACGGTTGACTCTCCTTCGCGGTGGTCTTTGGTCTGAAGTGGTGGCCGACTCCCGTCTCCTCTGCCGTCTCTTCTCTCGCTCTCCAGGCACCGTGTCGTCATTGACATCCAGAACACCCAGCCGTTGCACAAGTGTATCAATACTATCTCTTCCTCGTAAAGGATAGATCCTAGTATCCTGTCTTTGCGGCATATTCGCACTAGCGTTGGCAGCAACGAGTTGTTCAGCTTGGTCCTTGTGCTGGTGGCAGAAAAATGCAGCTGCTTCGATTTCCTCGTCATCACTGTCGTCAATGACAGAAGTCACGGCTAGGACACCATTATCTGCCCCGTTATTCAGCGCACTGAGTTTCAAGGGGTTACGACATGGTCGTCCGAGTTTGGTAATGCCTTTGCAGGTTGTTGCGGGGTTCTTGGAGTCAGAGCGGGAGAGGAGGGCTTCGGGTGTTTGGCCGGTAAAGGCCATGATGGATCAATAGAGAGAAGAGAGGTTGGCGAATGATTCGGTATGTGGGAAGGATTTGAGGTCGAATATCAATACGGTTTCCACTGGGGGTTGCCTTCACTGCGCACGGCATTCACACCTCGAACAGGGGCATTGTGGCAAAACAGTAAAAGATGCGAAGACAATGATAGTACGTGAAAGTCGAATTCATTGCACACTACCGCACAAACTCGAGGCTTGGGTCTGACAATTGAGATGGCGGGGGGAGTTGCAGGCGGTGGCAGGCTGCAGCGGGGGCTAACTAGATGTGGTTACACTGAGGCAGATCTCAGTGAACAGCCACAGCTGCGCCACACTGCGACACCGCGACCGACCTCAGCCACGGAACTGGCACCTGCAACATTGAAGGCAGCTTGCTCGACTCGACTGAAGGTTGCACGGTTAAAAAGCAGGATGTGATTGTTGGCGGGTTGTATAACGGGGTTGTCTTGCTTGCAAAAACAGGTACCCCACAGTATCTTCCTCCGCTTTCCCATGGCCACTCTCTGTCACGGTTGCCACAAGCTCAGTGGAATACAGAAGCATACTACGGCTGAAGGACCACCGAAGCTCAAGCAGCGCAATGTAATTCTTATATCCATGGATACAGGATCAATGTAGCTGTTATCCAATGCGGTTAGCGCCCTGCCAAGCTTGCTAAGCTTTTGCCAACGACCTCGCAAGTGGGATGGTGGGTACTACACAATACTCCGACTACATGAATGTCTAGTACTATGCTCACCAAGTCACGTCAGTTCGGATAGCACGAGACTATCACGCCTCGTTCGACGGTCTTGACGATGGTCAGTTTGAGCCATGGTCGCCCGACACCACATTGACAGACCCAGGCATCTCTACTGCGGCAAATTGTAGCGGGACCCCGATCCAGGCACCCCGACGCGGGTCTCGATCTTTGTTATGTCACAGACAGAAGTATGGATTTGACTTCGTTGCTGTGCAACCTCGTTCTGATTCGCCGTGTCCCATAGTTATTGCTACATCTGGTCCTAGCGGCACTTACCCCCAGCGTGCATATCGCAACCCGCTTGACTCGCTCGTAAGGTGGCTCGACAGCAAGCATGGAGATGACTGGGCGATATGGGAGTTCCGAGCTGAAGGCACCGGTTATCCTGACAGCGAGGTCTACAACCGATGCTGGCACTACCCCTTTCCGGATCACCATCCGCCCCCCTTCGCGCTGATCCCGAACATGATGGCAAGCATGCGGAACTGGCTGAAAGAGAAGGAGAGCAGAGTGGTTGTTGTGCACTGCAAGGCCGGCAAAGGCAGAAGTGGGACAGCGAGCTGCAGTTACCTGATCAGTGAAGAAGGCTGGGAGATGGAGAAGGCACTGAAGCGCTTCACTGAGCGTCGAATGAGGCCCGGGATGGGCAAAGGAGTCAGTATACCGAGCCAACTCAGATGGATTGGCTATGTCGACCGTTGGGCCAAACACGGTAAGATCTACGTCGAGCGACAAGTCGAGGTCTTGGAAGTGCATTGTTGGGGTCTAAGAGACGGAGTCAAGATCCAGATTGAAGGCTTCGTGGATGAAGGCAAGCGCATCAAAACTTTCCACACATTCACCCGATCCGAACGCGAACTTGTGCGGGGGGACATTGAGCCCAGTGGCGGACTCGCAAGTGTGGTATCCGAGTTCATGGGCAAGCATGGGTTCGGCTCAGTTCAGCCACCGAGCAAAGGAGAATCAGATCTCGACGTATCGACGACCGATCAATCGACCGATGAAGGCTCGTTAGGCTCAACCACGGTTTCGCTCGGCAGTCGCGCAAACACAGATGGCGTTGCAGCCTGCAATGAAGAATCTGCTGATCTAAAGACTGGAGACGTTGTTTTCCGCCCGTCGAAAAGTGTCATTCTTCCTACAAGCGACATCAACGTTGACGTCGAGCGTCGTAACAAGACCGCCTTCGAGTTGACTTATGTGACAGCAATCGCCCACGTGTGGTTCAATACGTTCTTTGAAGGCAACGGCCCCGAGCAAGATGGGCACGCCGACGATTCTGGTGTGTTTCAGATCTCCTGGGATGCGATGGATGGCATCAAAGGCAGCAGCAGAAAAGGCATCCCGGCTTTCGACAAGATAGCTGTGGTGTGGAGAACCCACCAGACTGACGGCAAGCCGGGTATTATCATCACAGAACCAAGGGAGGGCGAACCAGTGCCACAATATGCGCCTGCGGATTGGACAGGAAATACAGCTGTCGAGCCCAGCGAAGGGAAGGACATTGGGCTACGGACTTCCAGCCCGGCCACTTCAACAGTTGACCTCAGTCGATCGAGCAGCACCAAAAGCGAGCGCAACGCAAAACCCATCATCACAGCCCCAGACCCTCCGGAAGATACTACTGAAGGCGCCCGCTCATGTGGACCGCAGGGGAACGAACTGCTTTCACCTGCCTCCAGCAGTGGTTCTGCCTCGAACAGTGGTGTTCAAAGCGGCATCCAGCACGTTTCTACAGGAGAACTGCCTGGAGGGGTTCCAGAACACAAAATGTAGGATTCCAAAGAGCACAGTCTTCTGCACGTGGGATCGCAGAAATGGTCTGGCTCGTGAAAGTGAGGCGAGCAGTATGGAAGGCATCCAACAGCAACGGTTGTGGCGGCAATGTGACTCAGCATTACTGCATATCGTCAGTGATACGCCCGCATCTCGGCCCCTGCTGCTCGTGTCACTGGTTGTAAGCCGTGGGGCGTCGTTCAGGCTACAACGAAGCAACGACCACAGCTGGACAAGTGTCTACTTATCTTTGCATGAGATCGCTCTTTCCACGCGCCGGGAGCGAACTACGACTCACAGTCCAGCTGTCACGGTATAGCTGGCATTATTCCCAGGTTCCTTCTGCTCCTGTAGCAAGTGAACGGCGGCTGTGCATGTTCCTGAGGCGGTGAAGGCTGCTATCTCTATGGGGGAAAGTGTCACCTGTCGGTTGTACGCATCCGACTTAGCGCCGGCAACTGTGCAGGCTGCCACGCAGACATGGGTCATTGGATTGGTGCTAGTAACCCACAATGTGTGCCACGAATGCGCATTTCCTTCATGAGGCTGATGCGCTGGTGGGGTATAAAAAGTGCGGGTGCCACTTCGCGCAGGCAGAAACCGCACACCACCCAGCGTTGGACCGTTGGAGGCCTTGCTTGGTCGAATCGCCCGCTCGAGTTCCATAAACCTTCACCGGAGCGCCTCAGCCACAACGCCAAGGACCTATTTTCCGATAGACGCTGGCAGCAGCTGGCTCATGCTGATGAACACCCACATCATCGTGCTCGTCAAACCGACGGACTTCACCGATTGGGGCGGGATATATACTTAGACAATCTACCTGACCGTCTGTCGAGTGTCGTATCTCCCTAACCCCTCACTGGAGACCATCACCACATATGTTAAGAGGCTACTTCTTTCAAATCAACGTCTTCTCAGTACACCCACCCGTGGAGAAGAAAGAGCATTGGACAAATTCATAGCGCTGAACTCATTACTCGAAAGCACGGACATACTCGAGGATTAATCATGGAGGGCCAACGTACGACCAAATCTGCAGACCATAGCTCATCGCCTACGATCGACGCCACACCCTCCTCCTCTGCAGCATCAGCCGCTACTCCGAGTACTGCGTCTGTCGATGGGGCACGCGATAGGGAAGTGGAGCCCGACAAGGCTACTGACACGAAGGTGCCGGCGCCTTCCGCGTCAGGCGCACAACCCGCAGCGGAAGAGCCGCAGGCAGTCAAGGCCAAGAAAACCAAAAAGGCGATTGTAAAGAAGCGGAAGTCGAAGAAAAACAAACAGGTCGTTGAGGATAGCAGTTCTGAGAGCAGCTCTTCTGACGATGACTCGAGCGGTTCTGACAGCGATGATGAAAGCACAGATGATGAGAAGGCAAAGAAGCGGAAGAAGTTACGACTAAGGAAAGAGAAGGCGAAGAAGAAGGCAAAAGTGAAGGCGCTGGCGAAGAAGAGGAAGCACAAGAAGGAACTGTCGTCGAGCGAGGACTCTGATTCTGATTCTGACTCCTCGTCTTCTTCGTCTTCTTCGTCAGGTAGCGACAGCGAATCGGAGGGTGAGCAAAGAAGTAAGAAGAAAAAGAAGGCAAGCAGTAAGGCAAAGGCGAAGGCAAAGGCAAAGGTCAAAGCGAAGAAGCAGAAGAGCAAGAAGCATGAGTCCTCTAGCGACAGCTCGAGTTCTGACTCATCCTCCTCGTCTTCTTCCTCCGATAGCGATTCAGAGTCCGAGAGTGCGAAGAAGCGCCGAAGGAGGAAGAAGAGGAAGAGCAAGGCAAAGAAAGAGAGTGTGGAGAACGACGCTGCACCTACAGACTCTCCTTTTCCGACTGTTCAGAGTACTCAAAGCGCCCAGGGTGTGTATCCGGCGATCAATACCTCCGCTCTACCCGTGGCTCAAGATTCAATGAATGACCAGTTGATGGCGGCACTGAGGACGCTACTTGTGGGCGCTGCTCAGGCTGCGGGTGGTAGTGTCCCTGCGGACGCTGAAGCAAAGAAGTCGGACGATGAGAAGGAGAAGGAGAAAAAGAGAAAGAATGGGAAGCCGGAGTTCAAGCGTGTTGATCAAGTCTGGGATAATGAACTGCGCGATTTCAAGATGGTCGATAGTGCCGAAACAAAAGATCAGGATCTTGATAGTGTGAGTACTTCAACATCGGCTGAGCATCCTTGTCGGCTCTTCTGCTGACATCTGATCGTAGGTGTTCACGGTGCGACGGAAGTTCAGCTATGAGAACGAGTACCGATATACCGTGGTGGACATCAAATCAAAGCTTCTCCAGAGGTCTCTGATCGAACTCTTGAAGGACGTGAAAGGTCTTTCGTTGACGGAGGATACGCCATCAGTAAGTATTAACAATATGCGCTCTTGTTCCTTATTTCTCACCATAGTAGATTGACCCAAATCTTCTCTTCCTCTACTACGACGAATTGCGCATTCACTACAAGAAGACTTTGAGAGCTCGTCTACGTCGGCAGAGGAAGAAGAAGCAAAAGAAACAGCTCACTGATGAGATCGCACACTGCAGGTTGCTTGTTCGCTACATCGACAAGGACTACAAGAGCATCAGGAAGCGACTGAATCCTATGCTCAAGGCGGGAACCGTCACGTATGATCTGGTTTGGGCCCTCTTCAAGCCGAAAACTATCGCCTACACTCCGACGTACGAAAATCAGGAGGACCCTCGCTGCTTTAAGGTCGAGTTCTGCACCGAAGAGGAGAACTACATGGAAGAGAAGTGGTGGGAGGTCCAGGGCAGCTACTTGGAGTACGACGGTAAGAAGTTTGGGCTCGGGGATCATGTCGTCAAGATCGAGGCTTTCAAGGGGACACGCAAGATCACTGCCTTGCCCGTTTACCCTCTGGCATACCACAAGAACCCTGAGGCCATCAAGAAGCAGTTGGTGGAGCGCGGCAAGAAGTTCATCTCGCTTCAAGGCATCAATTATCGGCATTTTGAAGGTTTGGCGGTAAGTCCCTTTTTCTCCGTTCTGTGAATCATGTCTAATGCACGATTCAGTACCAAAAGATCCGAAACATGATCAAGAAGCACAACATCAACAGTCGAGTAATGGTCGATCCCGCCATCTTCCGCCGGATAAACCCGAATTACCCACTATCATATCTCAAAGCCGACGAGGAAGACATCCAGAGCGACACGGATGAGGAGGACGAGGGTGATTCGGACAGTGAGAGTTGCGGATGCTCTGAAGAAGAGAATGAGTACGAGCCCAAGATGCGATGGATCGTGTACAAGACGAAGGCTGGCGATTTCCGGCTGATCCGAGTGCCAGTCAAGCAGGCAGCGGATGTATCCTCCCAGAAGCTCGAACCAACCGCCGCCGGAGACGCTGTAGATGACCAAGAGCCCCTTACCTTCACCGAAGAGGAGTTGCTTATAGCATCGCCGGTTGTCCTGGGCTTTTCGTTCAAGGGGAAGGCTTGGGTAGAGTTCTCACTATCCGGGATCCGCGACATCGAATGGAACAGCACCGCCTTCGAATCACTAGTGCTACCGACCCACATCAAGCAGAACCTCAGAGGCCTCGTCAGCAGTCATCGCTTCTACGCCGCTCAAACCATCGGCGACGTCATCGAAGCCAAAGGGAAGGGCCTCAACGTCGTGCTTCACGGACCACCAGGCGTCGGTAAGACGCTGACTGCGGAGAGTATAGCAGATTTCCTGCGCTGTCCGCTGTACGTAGTCTCAGCGGGCGAGTTGGGCACCAGCTCTCGCACGCTCGAAGCCGATCTCAACCGCATCATGGAAGTCACACATGCATGGGGCGCGATTCTGTTGCTCGACGAAGCGGACGTCTTCATGGAGCAGCGTCAGCCGCAGGATGTGCATCGGAACGCGCTTGTCTCGGTGTTCTTGCGGCTATTGGAGTACTATCAGGGCATCTTGTTCCTGACGACAAATCGGTACGTTGACCAAATGATGCCGTTTTCGTAACGCTAACGCAAGCAGCGCAAAAACTTTCGACGAAGCTTTCAATTCTCGTATCCACATGGGTATCCGTTACGAGAACCTGAATATGAAAGCTCGACGGGAAGTGTGGCAACAGTATATCCGACAGATCGAGTCGTCGAAGGATGTGGTCAGTGCCTCCTTTACGAATGATGATTTGGATGAGTTGAGTAGGAAGGATTTGAATGGGCGACAGGTGAGTCTACATAGTCTATTGAAATTATTTAGTAGATTTGATATACTGACTATATGCAGATCAAGAACGCGATTGGACAGGCACAGTTGATTGCACTGTCGGAGAAGAAACCGTTCTCGATGTTGTATATCAAGAGGACGTTGGCAGTGACAGAGGAATTCGAAATGGATATGAGAGGCGGGGGAAACCATACGAATTTGTATGCTTGATGAACGCACTAAAGGTTGGGCTATGGGAAGAAATGAGTTGACGACGTGGCCTCCGGGCAGGAGATGAGATAATCTTGATACCATCTCCACTCCTTTCGTATATGTAGCATTTAGGCGACTTTGGACACCACTATTGCATTCTAATGTGGAGAATCGATACTCATGACACAGCTTTGATTGATAGACTAATCTATCGCTGGTAATATCTGGAACTGTACATGTACAAAAAGCACTGCACTGATGTATATTCCACGCCATAGAGACACCGCGCAAATGTCCTCCATTGAGCCACTATATATGTATCCGAAGCATTCGTCGTAGTGTGGGCTCGAAGCGAGGATTGGCTACTGCTCTTGCAGCTGCTTTGAAGCTTCGGCGCCGAAATCGTCGCTGGCGTGGGAAATACCACTGATCAGCCAATGGGTGTACGCGTCTGAAAGGCAGTGAGGTAGAAGGGCTTCGTAGACGGTGCCAGACGTATAAGATACCGAAGGTCAGAGGTTGGAAGTCAGCAAGAGCAGTTGCGATCGTGCGGACTCTGGAGTGTTGGAAGCCGCGTTTCGGTGGTCTGACGCACCTGCTGCGATGGGAGAGCTTTGCCACTCTATAACTTACTCATGAGCAGGTGCAACCGCGCTGCTTCCTGGATATGATCTCTTTCTAAATACCCCTCTTTATCCCGCTCCTTCATCTCTTCATGTGTGACTGACGGCACTGGGCTTGCGGATACTACGAATCGTCGCTTTGGCTGGAAGCCAGCTCTCAATGTAGGTACACAGGATAAACTTTCTCCTAAGTACGGACGCTCAGGCGGACGCTTTCACACCAGCACGCTGATAGAGAAACACTCCACTACAAGTATCAATGAGCAACGCAGGGGCTCTGCAGACCAAGCATCGGGCCAAAACAAAAACTTAACAGATGCAAGTCTTTTCTTTAAACCCGTTCGACGCTCTACAACTGTATTTCTACGGGGCAGGGCGAGCAACTTCCAGTACCTCTGCATGGCGGAGCTGATCGACGAGGCACTGCTGGCTAGCGGCATCGACAAGGTTGTGGACAGTTGCACACTGACGATTAACGCTGAAGAGGGACTAAAGAGTCCTATATTCAACAGTAGGTCAGTCATCCTGTACAGATAACAACCACACTAGTCTGGAGAGTTAGCTGAAGTGATAAGGTTTCGTGCCATCACTCATCCTACTGTACAGGCAGCTTACGATCCTCCCCAGCCTCGCACCCTTCAGCTCTCCACAACACCCACCGCCACCTCACGTTTCCTTTGAAAGGTCGATGAGCTGGTATCCACCAGACACGGCGAGCGATCGCACTGATCTGCCGTATCCCCTCCTAGCACCAGCTCCTCGCCCTGGACTCCCACCCCCATGAAATCCGGCCTGATCTAGTCCTTCAAAGAATTGCCGCCGGAACCAAGCACCACACTGGCCTCTCATCACCCTCATTCGCGCCGGGCATTCCCGACGCCCGCACTGCGTCTCGCCACTTGCACATCCCCAGAATCTACCTTGACTTCTTCCGTCTCTCTCGCTCTAGAGTCTAGCCAAAGAGTACCAACACGGAGAAGCCGCGCATCCGCCAAGTAGTGCCTTTCTAGACTTCGAGTCTAATAAAGCGGGAAGGCAGCTTCTAGTCAAAACCCGCATCGCCCCCATCGCTCACAATACCGCGTGTCCGTTCGGGGAAAGACTGGCGGCCTACTAGTCCGCCTGTCGTCGAGCTTTTCTCTAGCCCTCCCTCCCTCCCCGCATACATCCGTAGGCCTCCCCAATTGGTCATTAAACGTTTCCGCCGCCCAAAGTCCGGCGTGCACACTTGCCTGGTTCGGGGTTGGGGGGGGGTTTGGGGCGGTGCGCGATAACGTACCTACCTCAGATGCAAAGGGCAGCAAAATCGTTTCGTTTCGTTTTTGCGTGAGGCTGGCTGGCTGGTGGCTATGATTCAGCGATACTCATCACGCCACTGCTTGCCTCTTCCGACTATATTCTGCTAACAGATACACTATACACAATTGCTGGGGCTATAGACGGAGAATCTCTGCAACGCCAGGCACGCAAAAACAAGTTATAAGTATTGCTTAAACGGCCATTGATGAGAAAGCAGGCCTGTATCGAGCCACTCTTTATCGTACCACCTGCCTATGTCATGTCCAGCATCGCGGTCTTGGAGGACTGATAGGCCGACAGCGTGTCCGTGAGCGCGGAAAAGCGCTTCACCAGAACCTGTTTGTCGGGATGCCTAGACGACGAATAGGGCGCGGGAGGCCGGGGTTTCAAGGTAGTGGGATGGCTGCGTATTTATTGAAAGAGTGAGATTGGGTTTGCAAATAGTAGGGCGAAATGCAAGTGCCGTAGAACATGGCTATTATCTAATCGCTAGTAGGTAAGTCTGACTGCTGCTCTGCTGCAGTTTAGCGGAGTAAGGGCAAAGGTCTCGAGACCATTTTCTCTCTCGTCCAACTGTGGCTCACACTCGCTCTCGCTTTGCGGGTTGTCAACCACTCTTTCTACGCGGTCAGCCTCGCACGAAGGAAGGAAGGACGACGCAGACTGTCGTGCTCGCTGAGAAACCAGTACCCTCGTAACAAAGCACAGCATAGTCGGACGAAGCACAAAGACGGCCACGTGCGAAGAAGGCAGCACAAAAAAAAAGTTTGTCGGAAAACGCAAGGTACAACGACAAGCACAAACCCGGGCTGATGATCCTTCACCTGGGGGACCAGGCATTCGTTTTGCGGCACGCTGCACGCCGGGCGCCTATATATAGCGTGGAGCTTTTGCGTACCCCACTCGCCCGCCTGTTCCCGCGCTCCCGAACCCGCTCCCAATGCGGAAAGGGGGGCTGGTGGTTTTACCCTTCAACCACCACGCAAGTCTTCCCAAGCTGCTGCACACAAGGACACGGGGCAGATGGACACGCAGCAACAGCAGCAGCAGCGTCTGGTTATCGGTGTGGGTGCATTGCAGGACGCGGAGAGATCGACACGGCGACGCAGCAAAAGCCCGTAACTATGTCAGACGTCCGCGTGGTCCAGGTTCCACTACTTTTCGTATTCCTGCGGCCCTCCGTGTAAGAGGGATGTGATAGGGAGCAGGGAGGACAGGGTCAGCCACCGGACGAAGCAGTCTCGGTGGGTCTTCGGAACTTCGTCCTGTCCCTGGTGGTGGAGGTTTATGAAATGCGAAATGCTGATGAAGCAAGGTCTCAGAGCGGCTGATCAGTAATGTTGGTGATAGTCCAGTATGCAGCTGACTGCAGCGCAAGAGGAAGCAGAAGTGGAGGTGCCTGCACTCCAGTAAGCGAGATCCCGAAACGCCAGCTGGATCCTTCATGCGTCCCTTGGTATCAACGAACACTGCCGTTCTTGCCTTGCCGAACTGATCAGTGTGATGTGCAACAATGTAACGATCATGTTTGGCTTTGTGCTTTGAAGTAAAACTCACCTCTAACCGTGCACCTCATAGCTGGCGTTGATATTACGCTTCACAAGCTACGCACGGGCTCACATCGCTAACGCAAACTGTGCTATAGAGCTCCCGACAATCACAAACCACTGGTCTGTCCATAACGGGTGACGGGCGAAGTCCCATACCACGGCCCTGGATTTCACATAGAGGGCTTAGGGTGACGAATCTGGAACGGAGTCAGCGTTTCGCATGAATAACGGAAATGACGCCTTTCCTACAAGAGAAACGTCAGCTCCCCACACTCGAGCGACGTACCAAACTTCTGCTCTCGTGATTTCCAGTCGCCTTGAGACGCTCCATCCTGCCGCGTCTGGATTTAGTAACGGTGGGGTTGGACATTGGCGTGGGTCGGACTCGCGGCATGTTCAAAACCTAGTCCTTCTCTTAAACCCAGGCTGTGTCGACTATAGCCATGGTGTAGGAGGTCTGGTATCTGGCCAGGTACCTATTTTTGAACTATTCGCCGCATTGACTACAGAAACGGCTGCCCATAGCACTATCTCCGTGCGCCACTTGTAAGTATTCCCTGTCTCATATCAGCCAGGGACGAACCCCACGTCCAGATACATTGCATTCGGCGACCTGTAGGTACCAGCTGCCGTCGATCCGAAGTCCATAAGTCCTGGTGGAAAGGTACAAGGCGACCCTTCGTGGACTGCCGTACACCCCTCCTGCTGACGCACTGCAGAGGCTGAGACGCAAGCCTGTGGGCGAGAGTCGCCGGATTCTCGTTGGAGCAGTGGTAGGACTGGTCGATCAGCTGGGATCCGGCGGACTTCGGTCTAGTAACTGCGAGAGAGGGCCACGGTATGTGAAGAAAAGGACAGTGTCAAGGCGAAGCGTATGTATGTCAGCACCACTGTTGTACAGTCAGTGAAATTCCCACACATAGATAGATTGTGGTGCGAGAGGGGAGGATCAGTATGATCGGGCAAGCTCTGGCTGTGCCTGCACTTAAACTTGAACATGTGAAATCGGAAAGACTCGAAGGAATGAGTGCAAGAAGTGGCCAGAATACCAAGCTGTGGTGTTGCGCGGCGGAGTCTGACCTGTACAAGTGGACAGCCGTATGCGCCTGGCAGAGCCCGACAACATTATACCGGGGACGACTGCCGAAGGCGTAATGACAGTCAGACCCTCTAGCCATCCAAGCCGAATGCTTTGACATATCCAGATGACGGCTGTGGAATGGAGGCTAGATGCCTCAGCCACTGCGTGTCTGTGGTATGATAAGGGGGTTCACTGAGCATCGATATCGCTGCTACACAAAGGAGTGACTCGAGTCTGCTGTAGCTGTGCGGAGTGACCGACAACACCTAAGGCTCACGAAAGACCTGGTGGCTCTGTTGCATGCTCATTCGTGGGGAGGGGTGCCTCAGTAGCTGAGCTGCTAAACCATACCGCATGTCAGGCCAGGAACAACACCATATGGATCAGGCGGATGAGCAAAGAATCGAACGATACAGCACCCTTGACGACCTATAACGCTTACTCGCCAGACAGCGAATTGCCTTGTGTGGTGGAGCGGCAGGCTGACTGGCTCAAAGAGGCCGCCCGGTCATGTCAAGCTGTCAACGGCTGGCTGATGTCGCTTCTTGCTTCCTCAACGGCTTGCCAGCGCATCGCGGTAGCGTCGGTCTCGACTTTATGACCATCTGAAGCGCATCTAGACCAGGGCAAGGTTATCCAAAGCCGGTTGTGAAGTCGGCCAGGGACTGGACATGTGGCCGAAGCAGGAGAGCGGTGGGCGGAGCAGAGCGTCATGGAATGGTGTGTCTGCTGTGTGGAAACAGGCTGATGCCCAAGTTGCTCTGTTCGGCGAGGTCAGCGATACGCAAGTGAGTGGTGTCGCGGTCGTTGCAAAGCGGAGCAAACGGTCGCGCCTTGCCAGAGTCAGTCAAACACGGCGATGATCAATGGGGACGTGTGACGTGGAGAATCGTCTATCCCATTCCGAAATCTAGGGAAAGACGATACAGCACACAGTTGTCAGGAACAGTTCGGCGTGTGCCTATCCGCCAGGCGTCGTAAAAGCTGATAACCGCTAGTGGGTTTGCGAAAGTTTGTGGACACGGTCATACATAGGAGCGACATGTTACGAGTGATGGGCGATGGTGGTTGCCTCAATTGTTGGCACGATGGACCGAAGTGGTCGACCTCGGCGAAGTCAGTCAACGACCATAGGCTTGGCGGTGTAGGGCTTCCAGGTTTGGCGCAGACGCCTCGGAAACGGGAAGGCGCACTGCTTGGCGGAGAAGGAGCAAGGCGCGACACCCCGGTTGAGACCAGCGTTTTCCCAATTGGATTGTGATGTGAACGACGGGTAGATCACAGAGATCACTGTGCTTCTGCTGCTGCGGCGGCTGGCGAGATCCGCCCAAGAAAATGATCCGCGTCGGGTACCGCGCTTGGCCGACTGTCAACAATCCCACAAACTCTCTGCGCGAGCAGCAAGTGCGGCAGTGAGCGTTCAACAGAAGGGTCCTGAGCCGAGCGATGACGAGCTAGAGACTGCACACATCGGGACAGACAGCTGTGGTTCTGGCACCCGGGCACCGAGCCTGAGGTTCCAGATCGATAACGGTGCTGTTGCTGCATCTTTGCATGGCGACGCGGCCGAGCGGGACTTTGAGCAGCCGAAGACTTTCAGCAAGGAGTTGAATTTTGGGCCGAGGGCAACAGCCAGTTACGGTCCTTGACGGGCCGTAGGGAGCCGTCATGACCTGCCTGCCCCTTAATCAATAGAGCGCTTTGATCACTACGCTCGATCGCCAACGGCTTGGTGTGGCGGCGCCCTCGCCATAATGCCCACAAGAGGTAACGACCGTTGGGCACGGCACGGGTTGCCGTGTGGACATTCTCGCCTTGCCTTCAGCCTTCAGCCTTCAGCACCCCTCTCGGCCAGCCTTCCCGGCTCCCTAGCTGTGTGTCGTTCGATGCGTAGCGCGTAGCCTGTGCGAATGAGCTCCAGAGTGCGCGCACTTGGTTGTTGGCTGGGCGAGTCGTGGGCGAGAAGGCAGAGAGTGTGAGAGTGCGAGGGCGTCATAATGTCCCGGCGGCGACCAGGATCGGGTGGATCATGGGCTCGTTAATCTTGATCGTGTAGATCCAGCGGCCGGGGGCGCTCCCGCCTGGGCCACGTCCAATTCCGCACAGCCAGTCCCCATCAAGTCAAGACTTCAATAATAATAGACTGGAATTAGTCTTTGCCAGCATCATTTTCGTGTCATCCGTGCCTTACCAGCAGTGGCTGAATCGAGCCGCCTTCCACATGAATTCGAACAGCCCTCACAATTCATTATTGGATTGCACGCTATTGAGCGACCATAGCCTGCGCTGGCTGTGAGATGAAAGCTGAGCCGCCGGGATAGCAGGAGTGCTGGCCAGGAGATGCTGCTGCAGACTCGTGTCGTCGTCGTTGTGACTCAAACATTCCAACGTCGCCGACCTGTATACGTTGCACGAAGACTAGAGAGACACCGTCGGCTGCAGATGGCGGAGAGACAGTGTAACGACCATCGCTGCCGTTCTCGTTACCCTATTGTCGGGCCCCCGTGGCTCACTGTCTCAGACTCTCAGCAGCGGCCCTGTGTTCGTCGTGGCTGTCGGTCATTGATTGAGGTGGGTTATGCGATCATGTGTTGGAGTCCTTCTCGGGGTCACAACTTGCAGAGCGCAGGGGTGAGCCTTAGTCACCCGTCGGCGACTTTAAACGTATATGTATGTAAAAGTATTAAGAATAGATTGGCCGGTATCCTCGGTCGCACAATAGGGGCTCGCGTGGTGCTATTGCTTTCTGCGGGGCCGTCATGGGGCTCTTTCTTCGGAGCAGCCGATAGTATGGCTCTGAGCATGTTCTGTCAAGCCGTAGACATGGCGGCGGTATACGGATAGGGACCTCGGCGCCGCATATGCGTGGAGAATCGCGGCGTGTTTGTTGCAGTATCACCAGACTGGAGCAGCAAGGAGGTGGATTGCGGGTCCCGACGCGGTGGGCTGTGGTGCAGAAGAGAGACCAGACGGCGTGACACCACATGCCATGGCCAGAGCTGGCGCCGCTGATTGGCTGCGCAATGACCAAGAAATGAATGGGGAGCGCAGAGTGGTTCGCATCCGCGCAGGCCAAGTTCCCGTGGTTTGGGTCTAACAACGGTCGTTCCAGCGATGCAAAGAGTAGCTCATGCGCACGCTGTGCCACTCTAACGACCGCGCGACGAATGGTTTGGAGTCGCCCGGGACGATGGCTGCGAAATGGCGCTGCTCTGACACGTTACGGCCGACCCGAGCAGAGGCAGGCTGGCGAACTGACCCGACTTCGAGGTGGTGCCATTTTTTCTTCGGATAACGCGAATCGCTCCCCCACGTGTGAAGTTGGCGCCCGAGAAACGGCCACGATGTCGGACAGCTGTGGGATGGCGTCGTTCACACGGCCACGGTGAGGCTCCACTGCCGCAGCTATTTGACTAGGAGCGGCTATCCCCCTTTCAGAATGTATTGCGAAAAGAGCCGAGCGGAGGGGACGGGTCGTGATTCGCGGCGCAACCAGGGGGTGGGTGGGGTGGCTTTCCAGGAGGCCCAGGGCGAGGAGGGCCAACGGTTGTCCGGGCCTGAAACGGGATAGGGCGCGGCGGCCGTTGGTTAGTTTTGGATAGGCGGCACACGACAAAGTGGACGACGTCGTTGCGCGGAGCCAATTCGGGGAAGACATGCGCTGAGAAGGGCCGCGGGACTAGTGCAATTCACTCTGGCGCACCCTGCGTGGTGATTCGGGGCACCCTCTGCACGCTGCCCCAGTCGCCTGGGTCCCCGCTATACCGCAATCAGGGCTTGTAGACGAGGGCCGCCTGGTCGGATCCTGCAGGCGTGTTTGCGCCACAGCCAGCATCCCGAGGTCGTGATAATGTCCGTGACCAGGCCTCCTTTTGCCTGAATTGCTGTGCTCCCCACAGTTCTGTTTCGCGTGGGAGGGAAGGGATTGCACGGCCAGCGCCCGCTCTGCCGTGACACGGGAGAGGTCTATTTTTGCGATGACGGCGGGACGATACGAGGCTGGCGTGTGTGGAATAGAGTGCCGGTCTGAGGACTGCGCACGGCCGCCGCACACTCGATACTGCTGGCTGTCTGCTGCGACGAACGAGCGCCAAACGCAACGTCGACTCGGTGCAGCGTTTTTCAGTGTTTTCCAAGGTTCCAAGGCCGCTCTCCCGCCGCCGACTTCGCCTGACATGTCCGCATTCGGGAGGCAACGCTATAGGGCGGCGCAGAAAAAGGCAAGGAGAGCGAGTAGCAGGCGTCAAGGACGGTAGTAGCTGTGGGGCGGCCGTCCCGAAGTGGAAGTCGCCTCGGCTGATGGACAGAGCGACGGCAGCTGCAACTGGTGCGCTGCGAAGGAGCTAAGGACGGGACTGCCTCTTCCCGGGCGGGTTAAAGTTTCTGCGTTGCGAATGGCGGCGCTGATTGGCCGACGGCGCGGCAGTTTGATGACAACGCTATCCCGAAGCAGCGGACGCCAGGGCGCTCTGTGCAGGCCATCCGAAGGCTCGGGCCAGTCTCTCAACGGCCGCATCCCCTCCCCAGCGTCTCGCACACTCGCACACTCCCAGGCCTCGCACACAGCGTGTTCCCAGCGAGTAAAGCCTGCGCAACCTCGCAAGCGCGCGACAGCTACTGACAAGACTTTCTGGTCGCCGACCTCCCCCTGTCCGATGTGAGCTGCGATCCTCCCTCTGTGCCCGTACTCTGATCAAGCCGCAACGCCCGTTGATCGCCCGCCATCCGCTCTGGGTTGTGCACGCTGGGAACGCTGAAGGCCAGCATTCGACGTGTGTGGCATAACCCGCGGTCCGTACTTGTAGTGGCCGGCCTATTCTTGGACCCGTCCTGCAAGGGCTGCCAGCAGACAGCAGTAAGGGAGGAGGTACGAGCATAAACAATCCAGGGCGATGCTGCCGGCAGAGCAGAGTCGATGCAGCTGAGCGGCTGGACGACTGCTGGATTGGAACCGCTGCAGTCCGTCGAGGTCGAGGCTGTCGCGAAGGGATGTCTGGCTGGCTGACGATGGGGCCTGGGGGGGGCGGCCGGCCAGCACAGAGGGTGTCAGGCTCTTGAGTTCGCTGGGCAAGGCTGTTGACTCTGTGCGTGCCACTGCGTGGACATGAGTCGTCTGGGAGCAGAGCAGAGCAGGTAGGGGTGTGCGGCTTGAGGCGGCGGTCCGGTCAGGCACGATAGGGAGCGGTCCGAAGCTCGCTGCACGTCTCCCCAAGTTCCAGACTAGATGTGTCTCCTCGTGTGCATGCGTGAGCTGCATCTCCAGCAGACGTCTTCTCGCAGCTCTCCAGTGCTGGCGGCTGCAGGGCCCCGTCCCCCAAGACGCCGCTTCTCCCTCGACGGCTGTGGGCGAGCAATTCATCACTCGCTCATTTGAGCCAGCGTCATCCCTGGGGAGGCGCGCCAGGTGGAGCCAGCCGTTCAAGGGCCCCTTGTTTCTCGCTCAGGCCTGTCCCCCCGGCCGCCCAGGCCAGCCGTCCACAATAATCCCAGGCCGATGCGCGACAAGGACAATCCGGAGATCTGGGCTGGGAAAGTTGGAAACACTGTGCTGCCCGAGCCAGGGCAGCCCCCGCCAGTAGCGGAAAGTCTCCCCCAGTAGCTCATTCCCTAGTCCACCGTGCTCCGTCCATTTGGTCGGTGCCATCGCGCCGCTGCCCGCCTACATCTACACCCCGTCTGCCCCCCATCTGTACATGCCCACCATCCATCACCTGCACTCACGGTCACTCACATCCCTCACAACGCTCGCAACAACTCCTTCACTCACACTACTGTACCCATACACCCACGTTGCTGCTCCATCCACTGCTAGCATCGCTCCTGCCTGATCGCCTGGTCACTCCTGCCCACACGGTAAGCTCCTTCCCCTCACACCTGAAACCAGTCATCATCGCCTTCCCGTTTCTATTTCTCGACTCTTCCCGAGTGCTGTGTTCTCATACTGCCTCTCCCTCATCTTCCATTCCCACCTACCTCTGCACTCCTCCGATATTACGCGATAGTGATACTGATATACCCCCAGAATCGACGCAGCAGCGTCGTTGGTTGACCAGAACAAGTGCTCCATACGAGCCACCACTGCACAGTGACTCCTGCCACAATGGTTGTCCACCGTCGCGGACCGTGGTCACAGGCCGAGGACCGCATGCTCATTGAGCTCGTCCAAAGCCGAGGCCCTCACAACTGGGTCCGCATCTCGCATGATATCAAGTCAAGATCTCCGAAGCAATGCCGCGAGCGCTACCACCAAAACCTGAAGCCTAACCTCAACCACAACCCAATCACTGCCGAAGAAGGCGAGGCAATCGAGCGCATGGTCGCCGAGATGGGCAAGAAGTGGGCTGAGATTGCCCGCCGCCTCAACGGCCGCAGCGACAACGCAGTCAAGAACTGGTGGAATGGCGGCCAGCACAGGAGGAAGCGCAACCCGGAACGCCAGCGTGAGGCCGAGTCTCGCGCCCTGCAGCCTGTCTACCCCTACTCGATTCCCTCACACCAGCACGAGCAGCGCCCGCCACACGCCTCTGCGTTTGCCCATCCGATTCTGCCTCCCATCCGGGACTTTGCTGAGCCTGCACACTACGTCGACTCCCGGCGTCCATCTCTGAACGTCGCAACGCACTCTCCTCATTCCGTCAAACTGCCCCATCCTCAAGCATTTGAAGTCTACCCTGGATCTCGGCCACAGCCGCTTCAGCTGCCCCCTCCGTATGCACATCGTCGTGTTTCGGGCTACGAGACTCCATTGCCGTCCCCGGGGCACTCGATTGCCTCGGTTGATGCGCCTTCGCTCATCACTGACAACGGATCCGAGTCTCGCTCACCACGAGCAGCTCTTTCACCATTCGCTGATCCGTCGTCACAATACGGCCGTTACCGGAGGAGATCTTCTCTGCAACTCCCTCCTGTCTACTCCAACCAAGCACCTTTCCAAGGGACAAGGCTCGCTTTCTCCGAGCCAGATTTCCGTGCTCCAGAAAGGCACCCTCTTCCCTCCCAGCACGCACTCTCTCCAGTCTACCAACACTCGGCTGCGCCTTCACCGTCGTCACGCCCGGCTCCATTGCCCTCGTACCCTCAGTCCCCTCGGCAACCGTGGTCCGCAGCTCTGAGCCCTCCTTCGAGGCAACTGCCCCTGCCGGGGAGCTCACCGAAGCAGGCCACAGAGACACGGAGTGCCCCCGTTACGCCATATACAGAAGGTGCACCTCGCGATAGACGGATGAGGATTGACAACATCTTGTGATCAAGCTTGCCTCGAGTTGAAAAGCATTCTTTCATTTCATTTGTCCATATCAGGCTCCGTCCATTTGGCGAGCATTTCATGGATTTGACCATTTCCTTGGGGCCTGTTTCCAGCTCTCAAGAAGAGATTCTATCTTTTGTAATTTCAGGCTGCAGAGATACCCCACAAATGTTGGATTTCACAGAAGGGTACTGGACTGGTCGGTACATTTGTTTTTATGGTGGCCTTGTGCACTGCGCCATAGCCCCAGCACTGAACTCCCGTGGAAGATTGTTGATAGCAAATTCAGCAAAAAGCTTCTCTACACTTTACACTTGTTCCCAAGATCGTGACTGCACCACCTTGCATTTTTTGTTGATCGCCTTTGGAGCGTCTTCAACGAGGTCTGCAGTGCGGCCGTCACAGCGAGTGTGGCTCCAGGCAATGGTGTGCAGGGCTGCTGCATCTCACTGGCCCTCCCTCCCCAGGAGGGAACAAGGCAGGCTAACGTTCGAGGGACGGAAGTGGTGCTACGCTTTGCCAGCTGTGTGTCGCTGAAGGACAGACAAGTCACTGGTTGACGATCACTACAGAGCCTCCACCGCTGCTTCGTGTGGGTGGACAAAGCACTAGACCAAACTGTGTCCGAATCTGACCATGGATATAGCACTGGGTTGGCAAGTCTAGTGTGTTTCTGCTGCTTTGCTTAGAAAACTCGCGGCGATCGACTCGTGATCAGTAGTCGCCGACCATGCATATCCGGTTGCTCTAGACTGGTAAAGCCGGTGGTGCTATCTGGCGACAAGTCACCGCCCACCAGTCGTGGTAACCATCAGCAAGAGACTTGCACGGCGACGTTCGACTTCGCACACATTGCTCAGCTACTCTTCCCTACGTGTCCTATCTTGAGCGAACCCTCCCGCCGCACGCCCGTATCACGGCTGTCGCAATAGGGTGCCACTCCTGCCTCCCGTCTGCCACATTCTCCAAACTCCGACGCAGGTTTCCCAGGCACCAGGCACGTCCTCCAAGCTGGGCGGGCGGGCAACGCTTTCCGCGATTCCGCCTCTTCCCCCACTTGTCGCGGTCCTTCTCCGCAGTTCGTCGGCCAAATGTGTTCGGCGGGATCGACGCTCTCAATGCCAAGAAAATGGAAGGATTGAGGGAGGAACGTACTCCAAAGCGCGGCGGGGCCCATCCGCTCTCCTTTCAGTAATTTCAACGAGCCGGCGAACAAACCCGCATCCCCCCTTGTTTGCCGGGGACCCGATGGAGAGGCTCGCTGGGCGGGACGAAACGGGATTTGTGGGTGCAGGTGGTCTTTGCTTGCTTAATATCCCTGCGAGCTTGATATACTCCGTTTTGTACATGACAGCATATACGAGGGTTGTTCCCCCCGCTCCGCGCGCTTTTTTCTTGTTCAAATGGTATGCACGGGGCATAACAAGGCAAGCCAGATATCGCGGAAGTCCGGAGTGAAGTAGGTTTGAGATTGGTAATTGGATGCTTGAGGACACGTTCCAGGTATTGCGACGATTCACTGTTCCCCCGGGCGTACTTCTCTGCGTAATCTCGGGCACAGCGACTATGCAGCACGTATAACGTCTGTTGGGAGCAAGGTACATCCTCGCTTGTCTCTACAAACTTCCGGCCTGTCGGGCCACAGGCTCCCAACCATGTCATACTTGGGTACTGTTCAAACCCTGGGATTTCCCTCATAACACTTGCAATATTAAGGCGTGGGGAGCAGCGCTTCGACTTCGAGTTCCGCGCCAACAACGGGATATCGCCCGGACCAATTTCAATAACACGGACGTACTATTACGTTTCACTAGCCACAATTGTTGAACGCTGCAGCTGTAAATAGGCACGTTCCGGTCAACTTGCCGGCAGAATATTGCCAGCGACGTACTGCACGCCACAATGCCGACATAAAAATACTGCAATAGGCCCTTAACAAATGTCTGCTATATGCAAAGTATACTGGAGATGCATATTCGAATAGTCGTGATTGGCCAAATCACATTTATCCGGATGGGGAAGGGGGAACTAGTGCGTCACGTGTGCGCTAGTTTCCTTCCATCATGACGCCGATCAAACTTCCACGGTCAGACCATGACACCTTCAATCATCCAAGCATCCATTATTCCTCTCACCGACAGAATACGCACACCCTTGTTGCGGCACAGCAGCGAGAAATGCGAAATTTCAAAGCATGTGCGTCTCTAGGATTTCTCAAACTTTAAAACTTCGGATATTGAAGCTTATCCAAGCGACAGAGAAATTGGGAATTTGAGTAGTGTTGCGATTTATATCGCCGACTACTACTATGCACCGGAGACAGTATGACCCGAATCTTGGTGATAGATTGGATCCTTATGACACTTGGAGAACGGCATTCCTGGTACGTTGGTGCTTGCTGTATGCTCCTCGTATTGGCATGTCACATGACTTTATACGATTGATCCTTATCCGTTCATTGACCGAGTTTGAACCCGCTATTGGCGGCCTGAGGCGCAGTGCAGTAATGCTGATGTCTATCAGTCACAGCGGGATGTTTCCTTGAACATACCGATCAATTACCGCGTCGGACCTGTGATATCGCTCACTGCGGCATGTTTCTCCCACCGAAGGTATCATCACACAGCGTTTGAAAGATGCTTTTCGAATCTGTTGGATGCCGGTCTCAAGAGGTTTGTAGTAGATGCTTACTGGGATTCGAGAAGGTCTATGTGGGGTCTATGTCCTGTAGAAGTGCCGGTAGGTGATGATGTTGGCACGCGGTTTCGACGGACGATTCGGGGAAGCTCTCTGGACCGCGTCACTCATTTCAATGGAGCAACGAAGGACGACCTTGCATCCCAAGGTTCTCAGGACGGAAGAAACGATACGTACGGGCCTGAACCCAAGGTGTCGACTCGCCAGGGTGAGACTATCCAGCGAACGAGCATACTGTTGCGTTTGAGTCCTGCTTTGATCAGTTATTGCCTCAATGCTTTTGAATACACACCCCATGTTGTACACTCCATCCCTGATGACATGCTGAGCAGCTTTTCAGATTATTTCACTTCTACCACTGACGGCAACCCCGTCCAGCTGGGAAGCTATAGCTGTTCGCCAACACTGACATTCAAGGTACTGGTGGACGTTTTGAATGGGTACATCGACTCAACAGACACAACAACAGCTGCCAGCATACTATCTCTCATCCTCGATATCCACGCCGCTGCATCAGCGGGAGCCCCCGATGAACCCGCGATCCGAACTCCACTGAGTGCTGACGATCATTCCATCAGCGATGAGCTCAAGGGCTCTCTTGATGACAAGCTTTACACTCCTTCCATATTGAACGACGACCGCCGAAACCTGAACGATTCTTGGTACAATACTGACCCGTCCAATTTGCCTGCACAGGGTTATTATCAAGTTTCAAAAGGAGACGATGACATTCTCTTCACGGAAGACGGTTGGCCCACAGAGGCCTTCATGGAGTTCAGCGAGTACCATCGCCTCGTCATCGGCTTTGGAACGATTGACGAACAAATGGCCCACTACCGTCTCTCAAGGGATCTTGACACTATTTTCGCACCGAATGAGATCTTCAGACTTCGAAACACCACCTCCTCTGAAAATGGCACTTTTACAAACGGCTGTCTCTTCAATCCCTCAAACACCACACTCGAATCAATCAACACCACATCCTGGGCCATCACCCCTTTACCCGCTCTCGACCTTCCCCCATCCCCAAACAACACAAACACAACAACCCCCATCTCCAACACCCTAACATGCGGCCTCTCACCCTTCCTCACCTGCCCTTTCCTCGAAACCGCCGACGAAGACCCAACCCCCTACCTCACCCTCTCTTCCACCCAACTCTGGACCTGGGCCCCCAACGAACCCTCAAACACCTCCCACTGCGCCGTCCTCTCCCTCTCACCCCCTCACCTCGGCCGCTGGCACACATCCCCCTGCACTATCCCCCGCTACCTCAGCTGCCAACACTCGCTCAACCCATTCGCCTGGACCCTCTCGCGAACCCGACAAACCTACATCTCAACCCGCACAACTTCCACCTGTCCCCCCTCCTACACTTTCTCCGTCCCGCACACCCCCCTCGAAAACTCCGTGCTCCTCTCTGCATCTCTGGCAAACCCATTCGCGGTAGACGACGGAGACGTCTATCTCAATATCAATGCGCTGTCGACGCGGAATTGCTGGACGACGGCGGGTGCAAACGCGACGTGTCCGTATGAGCCACGGGACGACGAGAATCGGGCTAGAATCGTCGTGGTGCCGACGGTGGCGACGGTCGTGGTTTTCGTGTGTGCGGTTGCGTTTGGGTTTGTTAAGTTGGCGGCGAATAGACGGGAGGGGAGGAAGGGGAGGAGGAGGGGGGGGAGGAGTTGGGGGTATGAGGGCGTGCCTGCGTAGATGGGGAGTTGGGTGGGGATGGATTGGCGAGTTGTTGGTGCTGTTGTACTTTTAATGCTGTACTGCTGTGGTTTTGGTTGAATGACGCTGTTGGTTTGTTGCGAGGGAAAATAATACCATTCAATAGAAAGGGGGATCCTACTGCTAGGTGAGATTCCAAGGTTCATCAGTCAGCTGTGTTGAGACTCAGTAAGCTTCCAGACTTGGAGGTATGTTTACGGTTTGCCTGGAAAAATGCAGTATTTGACCATAACGTCGTTGACCTATCTGAAGCCCTAAGGCGTTACTAGAGATAAAACTGCCTCCAAAGAGCAATAACAACCCAAAATGACCAAAACATCCAGCGCCTTTGCCGAAGCCCAATAAGGAATACAACATCGACGATGGCATCTCATCACCGTCTCTCCCTCCCACTAGGTATAAATCGACTCCGTCCAAGAATTGACCTGCAAGCCCCTCTCCGCCATATTCTCCTTCTCCAAAAACCTCATCGGCATCCAAACAAGATGTCCCTTAACCTTATCCAACTCCTTCCTCACCTCTTCAGCCGACATATCCTTCACATACAGATGCCCCTGTTTATGCTCCTTATCCGTCTTCGGGTTCGGCGTGAACTCGTCATAGTCCTTATATGTCAAAATATTCTCGTCCGGGTCCGCGTGGAACAGCTTCCGGAAGACTTCGGTGTTGATATTCGCTTTCGTCATCCAGTCTTCCCAGACTTCGTCCGAAAGAGGGTCTTTGACGAATTCCATCTGCTCGCCTTCGAGAACGTCGTTGTCGCCTTGGCCCGGAGGCTGTGCGTTGGGATCCTCGCTTGCGTCGAGAGCTTGTGGGGGTAGGAGGCCGAGGTGTTCGCGCCAGAGTATGCTGCGGAGCGTGTATGCGTGTCGACCGGCTTTGTAGGGTTCGCCGTTCATCACTGTATCCACTTGGTCGGTGTCGAACATGACGATTGCGAGCTCCGAGTCGTGGAAGCCCACTTGCGATCGGTCGTTTATGTTCGCGGAACCGCAGATCACGTATCTGTCGTCTATGATGCACACTTTGGCGTGGATATAGAGCTCTTCTTGGAAGAAGTGCTCTTTTTCTTCTTCTGGCTCACCATCCCATTCCTCCGTGCTCGGTGTCTTGTCTGTCAGCATGGCATCATCGGCGATGGAGTCGGGATCGATGAGGCCGCCTCGGTCTCCCTTGCCAACGGATTCCTCGTCTTCGATGAAGAACTTCTTGCGGAGCTCGGCTGCATGTGCGACGGCCTTTTCGTAGCCTCTCTGTGGCGCCGCCAGTTCGTCTTCTTCCGCATTCTGGAGTTCTTCGTACTTGAGCCCGGTCCGCCTCTCATGCTCCCGAATCTTTCTGTTCGCATTGATGCGGTCGTAGGATCGGAGGTTGAAGAAGAAGATGTACCTCCGCGGATCGATACCCTGGGCATCAAGACGTCCGAAGATACTGTGTTCGCCACGACATATGCTCTTGTACTGATAGTCCATGATTGCGCGGGTCCCCTTGGCCGCGTCTTCGCGGAGGTCTCCTGCGAAACCGGGAATAGCGGGTATGAGAATGATGACTCTGAACTTCCGATTCTCTTTCACTGCCTTCACTATAGCGTCGACAATGGCGGCCCCAATTTGATTCTGTATCGGATCTTGCTCTTCACCGGTTGCTGTTTTCCATTAGTGATGTTTGGGCGTATGAGGGTGGAGTTTTACCTGTAATGAAGAACTGGTTCTCAATGTAGACGTAGTGCTCGGCTTGTCGGATCAGCTCGCAGTACGCATTCTGTATGCTCTGCTCGTGCGGCAAGATCCCGCTGCTCCAATCCGATGTGCTCCTTACGATCTGCGCATGGACAGTGCCGCGGTCATCGAGCTTCTTTGAGCTCATTTCGGACAAGGGATGGTGGATATAATGTCCCACAGGGAACCTCGGTCTTTGAACTCCAATCAGGTCTTCATCCTCGCCCTCTCGACCCTCGAGTGTAAGCCAATCATATCGAGGGTCACGCTTGTACTTGTCCCGCTTGACAAAGTTCCAGCGCAGTACGAAGTGTTCTGCAATATCGTAGACGCAAGGACCGATGAGGCCCATGGCAACGTCGTGCCAAGGCATTCGCCCGTATTCCATTTTGCTCAATTGATTTGACTTCCAATCCTCGACCTTTTCGAAGTCCATGATTCGGTTGTTGTTGAAGTCTTGCCCGGGGAATACCTCATTCTGCACGCCGGACGGATGAGCATCGGCCAAAGGATGCTGCTTGACATCTGTCTTGGTCAGCTAGTCTCCCAATTGGAATCCAGGAAGTTATACTCACCCCAGCGACCATAGCAAAGATCTAGACCACCTATGAAGGCCACCTCGTAATCGATAACAATGAACTTCTCGTGATGTGCCTGAGATGGTCAACATGGCAAGATAGCAGTAGCGCGGGCCTCCTTACCCAGTAAAAGGTCATGTCGCTAACGTTCTCAAAGACGTTATGGTCGGGATGTCGCATGAGTCTGATGTTTCCATGGCCTTTTTCTCCCTCTTGGATCAAGTCGTGCATCATCACCTGCTTTGTATGCTGACTATTGCAAGTCAGTGCTGCCGTGACCTGGACCATGTCAGTCAATGTTTTTAAGAACAAGGTGCGATCGTGCCTCCTTGTAGACAATGATGTATATCTTGACACCATCCTCGGCCTTTCTCTTGATAATCTCGTCCAGCCTGTAATCTTGGTTGTAGTAAGGTGGACGGCGCAAGTACTGGAGCTTTCGTGAGTACAGGGAGACGCTTAAACGAGAGCCTTCTCTACCAGTTCAGGCGACAACCACCAATCCTCGATGTATATCGTCTCTTTTGCATTCTCCAAGGCTACAGACACAGCCTATGAGTCTGCGTTAGGCGAAGGATAAAGCCACGTGACGGGATAGGCTCACCCAAAAGTAGTCTCTTCCGTCGACATACCACTTGACGAGGTTGTTGTCACGTTCAGGGAAGTAGGAGTTGAACCTATGGCTATCCCGTATCCGTTGCCTCTTGTCATCTGTCTTCTTCTCATGTTCCTCGTCATGGCGATGGTTAGGGTGGATTATGTTGGCGAATTTGCCGACTTTGTGCTTGAAATGCACCACTTTGGCGGTCAATGAGCTGGACTCGGCTTGCTGTTCATATTTGCCATGACCAGTTGCGAGCTTGTGGCGCAAGTGAGGAAGTGGATGGGCTATCTTCTCCTTCAGCTTGTGGTGCTTCCCCGCACCATCCGCATCGCTCGTCATAGTAGAGGTCGAGGTAAATGCAGAGGGGTCGACAACGTGGTGGAGCTGGATGTGGCGCGGTCGAAGATCCAATGAGGACTATTCGCTCGTTTTTCGCAGCACCGGCGTTTATCTATGCACACAAGCTGCGATGTGTGGTATTCACTGTTTGCTGCTTGGCGGGAGGTTTAGCTTCAAGGAAAGAGCGGTGATTTGACGTACGCCAAGCGCAGCCTTCCTCCTTCCGGCTTTGCATACGCGGCCGGCTGTCATCCTCACACCACGACTCGACGAGGATATTCCTCACGGCTTGCTTTTACAAGTTGCTCCGGGCAGAGTTCACTCAACTCATTGCCGCTTCTGCCAGTCTCTTCAGACCCAGCCGGCCAGCTCGCGATGCAGCATGCAATTGCAGGCTTCAACAATCGAGGTTCGTACTCCACCAGTTCTGCTCGGATCTGCGTGCCGGTTGCTGCAGGGCTGAGCCGGCAGCCGGATACATGCTGAACAATGATGGACTAGCGAAGTGTCTACAGGCCGAGAAACCGTGAGAGCTGTCAAGATATTCACGGTACCTCGCTTGATTTACAAGGCTCAGATGTCGCCTACAGGATGTGTTGTTGACTTCAGTTGAGGCTTACGTGGGTCCAGGGGGGTGGATCGGCTACTCCAGGACGAAATTAGCGGCCGTTGTACCTCTCGATCGCCATGCGCCGTTTCCACCAACTCCCTTGCATGTGAACGACTATCCGACGCGTACCGCTATACCCACTCCTTAGTGAGCGAACAACGTCACCAATTCGCGACAGTATGGGACCGCCCAGCATTGGAACCACGATTGAGTACGTGGGACAAGCAATGAAGAAACTTTCGAAAAATACTTTGGACGCGATCCCTGTCGCAGTTCCACCGGCGCGTTCCCATACTGATACCTACCACCAGCCTCTGCTTCTTGATCATAGGGACATCTGCAGAGAGTTCTTGGATTGGTTCGATGGCGTTAAGCAAGAGAGGCAGATGCCGTGGCGAAAGAATTGGATTGACCCATCCATAACACCAGACGAATACCCACAAGTCATGGCCAAACGCGCATACGAGGTGCTAGTCTCAGAAACTATGCTGCAGCAAACACGAGTGTCGACGGTGATTCCCTACTTCCAAGCCTGGATCTCGAAATGGCCTACCGTGTGGGATCTTGCGCGGGCGGATGAAGACCAAGTGCTTGCCGCCTGGAAGGGTCTTGGATACTACGGGCGGGCGAGGCGACTGCTCGCAGCCGCGAAAGAGACTGTGAAGTCAACACATCCCGAAGATGCAAAATGCCCGTTTCCAGCTTCGGTAGAGGGACTTTTGAAGTTGCCTGGAGTCGGCCGATATACTGCAGGGGCGGTATCGAGCATTGCATTCGGAGAGCCCGCTCCGGTGGTCGATGGCAACGTGATTCGCGTCTTGAGCCGCCAATTGGGCTTGTTTGTTGACGGGAAGGACAAGAAGTCGATGGACATGTTTTGGGATGCTGCGACCCGCCTCGTCAAATTTGCATGCAACCTGGACAATCTTGAGGAATCGCCTGAGATCCATCAGAGCCCTATACCTGGCGCGTGGAATCAAGCACTGATGGAGCTCGGGGCTACCATTTGTACCCCAGGTGTACCGAAATGCGGAGATTGCCCCGTGAAAAAGACTTGTAGGGCGTATATGGAGGGAAAATCACTGTTGGACACAAGCGAACCTCCTGCGCCTGATGAAATTTCCCAGTCCAAATCAAAGTGCGACATATGCGAAGTGTTGGATATAGAAGACCTCTTACTTGTAACGAAAGAAGGGCCAAAGGAGAAGCTGGCGGTGAGCCACAAGAAAAAGAGGCTTGCTGCAAAAGGCACCGGTTCAATCTCCGCTTATTTTTCTCCCGTCAATGGAACTGCTGATAAGAACGGTGCACCTGGACTTGGCGACGACGTCATCAGTACACCTTCGACAGGTTCCACTGATATCGAGGTTAGCCGCAAACGAAAGCGCGATGCTGATGATGGCCGGGATGCTGTGGTCGCAGCAGCATACTGTGCGCTGTTCCCCAAAAAGGTCATTAAGAAGAAGGTCCCAGAGGAGAATTGCGTTGTATGTCTTATCGAACTCCGCCAGGCTGGGAAAGAGTCGAAATGGCTGATTGAGCAGAGGCCGGCCAAGGGTAAGACCTCACTGGAAACTGCCTACAAACAACTGACAACATTTATTTCTGTAGGTCTGCTGGCATCCTTGTGGCAATTTCCTCAATCAACCGTTATCAAGCCCCTTACATCGAACAGTACGAAGACTTACCGGGACGTTGCTCAAGGATTTCTAGACAGCCTCGTCCTAGGCAGCTCCGAAAAGGCTAGCATCCAGGTCAAGTATGTCGCGGATCTAGGCTCGATCGTACATGTGTTCAGCCACCTGAGGTTGAACATGCACGTGCACCGATACGCGATTGATGCGGATGCAGGTCCAGATACCGGGATTCAGTTGACGCACGCAGGTCCCCCCAAGCGCAAGTGGGTAAATACCAATGACATGGATGAGGAGACTCTGTCAACCGGTATGAAGAAGTGCTGGGAGCGAATGAGGGACGGCGAAGCAGGGCAGAGGTAACCCTCTGTACGACCTCGCGTTTGTCTGGACTACCACATACATGAGGAAAGCCACGTGCCGTTTTCGATACTTGCCTGAGCGACATTTGACAGTGAGAGACCTTTGCGACGAACTGATCGCGCCTTGGGCCTGCGAGTAGGTCGACTGTTCGATGCGATGAAAGGTCGCTGACTTCAACAGAAATCCGAACCTGCCAACCTGACAGCTATTTCCTGCTGACACGACAATTTCATTGAACGCATGCTTATTTCCAGTCCTATCTTTTGATATCCGATTTGTATCACAACGCAGTACTGTCCTGTCGCAGTCGTTATCGCCGTGCCAAGTACACGATACAGCCATGCTTATGTTCCGCTATCTCGGTACCGCCGCACCCCACCTAGGAGTCTGGGGTAAACCAGAGATAACAACCTTGGAAAGCTGCAGCCTCTCGCAACTTTCCCTATTCTGGTGAAATCTAATCCCTCGGCAACATCTGTGGCGACAACTGTTACAATCATCTGGACTGCCCAGAAAAGCCTCCTAATGGGCGAATGATAACTGGCAAGCTAACATGCGGATAAGACGCCTGTGAGGGGTTGCAAGCTCCCGGACTGATTGGATTATCGGCGTCTATGCAATGTTGGGTTTATATATAAGCGGAGATACGGACTGCAGCGTTCTTGTCGGTACCTTCAGGACGGTTACTGAGCGCGTTGCTTCAACTTGAGCAAGATGGCGGAGGCACCACCAGCACCTACAGCGATCACCGAATGGCCAGACTACAACGTCAACTCAAAGGGAGGTGATGTCTTTACACAGGACCTCAATTCGCTCTACAATAAAGGGGATTTGGCTTGGGTGCTGGTTGCAACATGTCTCTGCTGGTACGCATGATCCATCTTAACGACCCAAACATGCGCTTATACAGCTCTAGGCAAATTACACCTGCCATCGGTTTCCTCTATGCCGGCATGCACAGACGTAAAGCCGCACTAACCATGATCTTCCAATCCCTCTTCTGCGCATGCGCCTGCGGCATTCAATTTTGGGTCTACGGGTATTTCGTCCCCATTCTCTCCACCTCCGAACCATGATTGACATTGCACAGCTACTCTCTTTACCAATCCCACACGACAGGTCCTTTCATCGGCGACCTCTCCCTAGCCGGTCTCCACAACGTGCTCGCGTCCCCTTCCCTCGCCAATCCAGACATCCCAGACATCCTATACGCCGCCTTCGGCTTCACTTTCGTAACCGCCACCGCCATGATTCTTGCGGGCGCAATGCTCGAACGCGGTCGGCTATTCCCAAGCATGCTATTCCTCCTCTGCTGGACAACATTCGTCTACTACGTCCTCGCATATTTCGAATGGAACCCCAACGGCTGGCTCTACAAACTCGGCGTCTACGACTTCGCCGGCTCAGGCCCCGTCCACATCGCATCCGGCTTTTCAGCACTCGCATGGGCTCTCATGCTGGGCCGCCGAAAAGACCCACACGGCGAAAGCATTCATCCCAAAGTCCCGCACTTCAAACCACACAACCCGTTCCTGGTAGGTCTGGGTACAATACTGATCTGGTTCGGGTGGTTCGCCTTCAACGGCGCGAGCACCGCGAACCTCTCTCTCCGCAGCATCTACGTCGTCGTAAACACCAACCTCGCCGCCTGCGGCGGCGGCATCACCTGGGTCCTCCTCGAATACCTCTTCCACCGCAAATTCAGCATCATCGGCTTCTGCTCCGGCATCATTTCCGGGCTCGTGGGTATCACGCCCGCCGCCGGTTTCGTCCCCGTGTACGTTTCCGCGCTCGTGGGCGCGCTGACGAGTACCTCGTCGTTCTTCACCGTCCGGTATAAACACCTCCTAGGCGTGGACGAGGGCCTCGACATCTTCGCCATCCACGGCGTCGGCGGCTTCGTCGGCGATATCCTCACCGGTTTCTTTGCTGCGCGCTTCGTGCCCGCGTTGGACGGCAGGACGAATACGTATACAGGCGGGTGGTGGGATCGAGAGTGGAAGCAGATGGGGTACCAGTTGGCGGCCGCGACGACGTGTGCGGCGTGGTCGTTTGTCGTGAGTATTGTCTTGTTGTTTGTCATTGATAAGATCCCGGGGTTGCATATCAGGGCGAGCGAGGAGGATGAGATTAAGGGGTTGGATTTCAAGTATTTGATGGATGTCGAGGGGGACACGATGGTGTTGTATGGTGGGGGCTCGGTCACGCCGGGGTTCACGGCGGGGAGTAGTGAGAGGGCGGGGAGTAGTGAGGGCGTTGTAGTGCCTGTTGGCGTGGAGAAGAGGGATTAGGGTTGCTTGCAGCTTGGACTTCTTAGCTTGGTTGCATTGTGTGTTGGATTAGCTGGTATCGAGGGTTTGACTGATATTTGACGTTTGATGTTTTTCTCAACCGTGACATCTGTGGTGGTTAACTCATCATGGCCATGTTTCGGGCTCACTGCAGAAGACTCCGCACCAAGAAGAAAGCGAAATCTTCTTGTTCGAGTACATCGTGGACATAAAGAATATATTTATTTGGGGACCAGCCGTCGAGGCACCAGCGGCCTGTTTCCCACATACAGAGGCCGCTCCCATTCGTCATAGAATAACTAAAGCCAAACACTAAAGCGTAGGTGTGTACAGAAGTGTCGTGAACTGTGTCATGAACAACAAGAACTACTAACACATAGGAGTTGGACGAGGAAGTTCGAAAGCAGAAGCAATAAAAAATGAAAGTGCAACGAAAGCCCCAAAGGGCGAATTGTACAGCAACCATCCTTCGCCATAAAGGCATACCAGAGATAGGGTATCATATAGTACAAAGCCATCCAGTGCATGAACATATCGCACCAAGTAAGTCAGAAGGAGTTGGGAAGTCAACTTTTAGGATAAAGAAGAAGAGGGTCAAGGCAGCTCCTGTGGGCCAAAAGCTCAGGCAAAGGGCGCAGGCCCAGGAGGCGCCGGCAATGGTATAGTTGGAGGGGGTGCAGGAAGCGCCGGCAATGGCACGGTTGGAGGGGATAGAGGAGGAGGCGCTGGTAATGGCATGGTCGGAGGAGGTGCAGGAGGAGGAAGTCCCATAGCGGGCATGGACCGCACAGACGAGACAGTATGTGGCAGCACCGGAGGTCTCAAGGCGGAAATCGAGGTGGATGGTTGCGGGCTGGCCGAATTGGGTGACGAGCGTTTCCCTGGAATGAAGGATGGTGTGCTGGAAATGGCTCTTACAGGACCGGGCACAGGCCGTGAAGAGGACAGAAATGGGGCAGGATCGGACCGAATCCGCACATTTATCGGACGTCGTAACGCTGTTTCTTGCTGAGATGGGTTTGAGCGCTCCGGATTTGAGCGCTCCGTCGAGGACTCAGAGCAGTTGGATGGAGTCATGACTGGCGTTGTCACAGAGCGATTCACCACTACGCCTAATGGAAGGAGGGGAGGTCCAAGCGAGGACTGCCGACGAGGCAGCACATTTGACCCGTCCGTATGGTGGTTTTGAGGGCGAACAGGGATCGGCCTGAGAAAGGGTTTCGGAGTTTGTGCCACGCGTCTTCCAGAGCGAGGCAACGAGGTATCACCAGCATCTTGAAGTATAGATCGGGGCTGGCTGGCGGGCGGCGCAGGCGCAGGACGGTGTAGTGGGGGTGAGATCACGCTATAGCGTGCAGGAGGCGCGCTAGCACTCCGTCCTCCAGTTCGCAGTGGCGGCTGTGTGCTGTACCGAACGTTACGCGCTGTTGGCCGACACAAGAGTGGCGCAAGCTGCGACGCTGGGGGCTCTGGCGGAGCTGGAGCGACGGGAAGTGAAGCGGAACTACTGTCCAGAGTCTTTTGCTCCGCATCGCCTAGCGTGGGTGATGTAGGGCTATAGAAAGAATGACGCTGGGGGGATACAGGTATTGACTCAGGTGATAGTAAGGCGTCCTCGGTAGTGACTGGAAGGGGTTGCATGGATCGCCGACGGTGCGTGGGGGTAGTACTTGGGTTCATTTGAAACGACCTGAGGGACGTCGCGCTCCGGAACGGCTCGGCATCCGCAGATGAGAAAGCCTCTTTCGGAGAAGTCGGAGCTAAGGAAGCGTTGGGAGACGTGTCTCTCGTCCCAGCACCGGATGCCGACGTAGCTGTCGACACGTATGAGTAACGTGATTTGTCCTGGAGCTGCTCTAGCTGCGACTGTTCGCGAAAGATTGCTGTCGTAGGAATGGAAGGAACGCCCGAAGATATACGCTGGTCGCTATACCTGGACGGCTGCACACTATCCGAGTCCGCGGTATGTGCTGTATTATCAGTACGACCGTACTCGGACGCTGTAGTTGTAATCTTTGGAGATTCGGGGTATTCGGGCTGATGCGGGGAATCAACGGGACCTGCTGTACTCATTCGATTCGAGTCTCGCTTCAGGGAATAGTTGACGGCGGGAGCCGTGCCTTCTTGGGATCGCTTTTCCACCAGCTCTTCCGACCAGATAGAGCTCCTCGGCGTAGTGTCTTGACTATCGTTCGCTCCGTTCAGAAGGTCAATCTTATTCCGTACAGCACTCATCCATTCCTCCATATCTTCTGCACTATCCAGAATCAGGAGAAAGCTGCCGGCAGGGTGCTTGATCGGAGTGGGTTGTCGACGTAACCGTGAAAGGAGGGATGCCTTGGGCCCAATCGCCACTGTACCGTCTTCTTTTGCGCTCCGAGAAATCTGGAGAACAAAATGCTTCCCGGGGATGAGATCGCATGCATATGCCACAGACTCTTTTCCTAACCGCAGTAGTCTCTCCGGAAGCCTATCGTGGGCTCCGTCGCCAGAATATTGCAGGACATAACCCATTTCTGTCAGGACAAAGACCTTATCAGTTAACTGTGGGGATTGTGCGCTCATCGTCGTATGGGAAATGAGTCGCTTGTGATTTTTTTCCAGCTTTCGATGCTCGCCTTTATCCAGCGTCAAGGACAAATCGCCGTGGCTGTCCATACGTTCCCTGAACGTCTCAAGTTGTTTCCTCTGGCTCTGGGTTCTCAGCAAAGCCTCTGGGGAGAACACGCAGGATTGTACGGTCGCATGCTTAATCGATTGCTGATAAGCCTCGTCAAGAGGCGGAAGCTCCCAATCGACCGTATTGAGCGGTGTTCTTGGGGTTCGAAAGGAGGTCGGACGGAACATTTGACTGGAGCGTGACCGCCGCACCTCTTGGGCTGGAGAAGAGGGTTCGGGCTCGGTTGTGGAGGGCGATTCAGGAAGAGCCATCGATATTTGCTCTGGAGGAGGCGGGGGTGGTGGTGGAGGCGCCATGGGGACAGCCAGACCGACCTCGATATGACCCCGTGCTCTCTCTACCTTTGGCTTGCTGAACAGATTGAAGAGCGACATTTTTGAACTTGCGCGCTCGAGTTGAGGGTGGGTTACAGGGCTGGTCGAGAGGGCTGGGACTGCAGGTGTTGGCGGTATAGGAGCTTCGGACAGCTGTGGACTGGAGCGGTTGCGACGCCATCGTGAGCGCGTAGAAAGGATGTTGTGTTCGGGAGTCGCCATAGTACCAACACTTCATAGGGTTGCTTGGCCGACTGCATATAACATCGACCAGTTAACAGCCCCCGAAGAGGGTAGGACAATGTGGCAAGGCGTCACGATACTGGACCCGAGGGACCGTGTATAATAGGCGGACTGTTGTAACCCGGGGTGGTCGTCTCCCAGACACGCGGATTGGTCGTGCAGTTATACAATGTATTTTAAGCTTGTGAGATCCGCGCATGGACTCTCTGAAAACCGGGTAATGGATTCGTGAAGCATATAAAAAGTCAAATCTGGTAGAAGGAAGACAATGAAACGGTGGAGGATGTAAGGATCTTCGGCCGTAAGCACGGGATTTCGGATTGAGAGGTGCAGGCTTAATGAGTGTATGCCTCAGGGCTGTGGCAGAGACAGAAACCGATGTCAAACGAGTGTACAGAACATGTGTCCTAAGAGGGGCGGTGTCGCTGCAGATATGCGTGCGGGAGGAGAAGAGGAGAAGACTGAAACGTTTGGAAGACGCGAATTGCAGGGTGCTGTGTTACGCGGGCCGCGGGCGGGCGTTGAGTCCCCGGCAGCACCATGGAGCGTCCCGCAGGGGAGGAGAATCCGCCCGTTCCCAATCCGTGTTGGGTTGGGGCGCCGCAAGGGGCAGATGACGGCCCCTATTCGCATGGCTAAAGCTAAATAGCAAGGATGCAGATTCTCAGACTGCGCGAGAGCAGGGCGCAACGCATCTGGCGGGGGTTGTCACACGAGCGAGTCGCGATGGGTAAACCAAGTGTGAAGACGAGAAGGAGAGGGTAGTGCAGGCTGTGCCATGACCGCAAGGTGCTCTATTGCACAAGTGCGGCGTCTGTGGTGTTTTGTTGCAGCTGCTCACGTTGTTTCCAGTCGCCAGTACCATCAGGATGAACTCGAAGAGAGCGATCTGGATTCATTCGGCTCAATCCGGACGATACTCGATAGCCTTGTGAGTGGGGTAGTTCTTTCTGGTGATCGACGCCGGTTTGCTTTTAGCGGAAATTCCGCGCTTAAGGCATAAGTATCGATGGGAAATGAAGGGGACTGCCTGTTGACGCAGTGTGGTGTTGTCCGTCAGCCTGGCGCCTCGAGAAATTGACTGATTCATGTTGCCATGGGTAGATGAATCAGTGTGTTGGCTCTGTTGGGTATAGAAACAGCCAACACGAAGTCGTGTGTATTTCGCGTCTGGTCTGCAGATGTAGAGTTCGGTAGCGAAAGTGAAGCGAATTCACAAATGGAAAATGCACAGACGATGCCGGATCACGCTGCCATGGCGCCATGCCGTCCGCGGTAGCTCGGGCGAGATCCGGTTCCGGGAGCCGGCATAGGTTAAAGTGAAGAGCCGGCACAGGTTGAAGATGTGCAAGGGCATGCCATCTGCAGTCCATTGATTGAGATGCAAGCAACGAGGGATACTGACAACGACGCAGCGAGGTCCTGGGGCGACTAGAAGATGCCGCTGAAATGGTAGAGAGGCAATCTGCTTGTGTTCGAACGCTCACATGGCGATACGAGGGGATTGCGATCACAACGTACAAAGTCGTGAATTGCTGCCGCATGTGCACTCTGCGGCATTCTGGTGTAGTCCAGTTCCAGTGGATATGACAAACTTCATTGAAGATGGCGGGGTTTGCGGAGATGCCCTCGTACGACGTCCAGTATATTTGCGCTTTCAAGCGGGGTCTGAGACAGCCCAGGCTAGTTCCTTTTGATTTCAAGCTGGATCAAGCAGTGAGTGCAAACAAACAAACAACGGCAGAGCAAGCTGAGACAGGCAATGATGGTCAGTAGGGATTGAAGATCTGCTTTGGTGCCTGCGTCCTGAAGCACGGCGGGGTGAGCTCCGGCCTTGGCGCCCAACGTCATTGGCGGTGTCGTGAGCTCCCCCACGCCCCCACTCATGTCCAGCTACGTTCCATTGACCTCTCTCCACATCACCTGAGTGCTGGTGCTGCACACGACACTTTTATACACGCCCTCGGCGAGCCATTCCTATCTTCCTCTTGCTAGAACCTGCTGCGAACCACCCCGATCTCCAACATGCCGCCAGATCTCAATTCGCTCCCACCGTCCCCTTCACCCTCGTCACCGTCGCTCAGCAGGGTCGCTACCGGAAGCCCCGCATTGTCTCAATCGCCTCCCGTCGCCCACACGCCTCCTCACTCCCTTGCAGCAGCAGCAGCACTGAATGCTGGTATACAGCATGAAGAATTCAGGCGTTCGTCCGGCAGCGGCGTCTCCTCCATGAGGCGGGACGTCGACCGTGCCCGCCGTCGCTCCAGCGTCCGCTTGAACCTCAACATCAACGACCCTTCGCTCCCGGCACCTGGGGAAATGCAGATGAGCCCGCCTTCACGAATGACGTCATGGCCAGCCTCGCATCACGAACGAGCACCCAGCTTAGGGGAGCTGCACCAGGAGCTAGAAGCCGAGCAGGAAGGCCAAGTGGTGAGCACTTCCAATTGCAATCCCGAAACCATGACATCTAGCCTAACATATGTGCCAGAACCGACTCCTCAATATGATCCGCCAGCAACAATCTCAGATCCTGGCTCTCCAAGCTGCCAACCCAAACGCCGGCGTGACTTCCGCCATCGACGACAGTACCCCCACCTCCGAGCGCTCCTTCTCTCTTCCACAGTCCTCACAGATACCTATACCCCCTCTCCCTATGCCGACCGCTAGTTCGCGCTCTCCATATGGCACACCCATGAGCCGCCAATCATCAATTGCCGGCCGCTCTCGGACAAGCAGCCACCATGGCTCACCGGCTCTTCGTCCCATGCCTGCCAACAATTATGAGAGCAGTGAGCTGCTTCCGGGCTCAGCCACAAGTGGCCGCGATGAGAGCGCGTACTACCAAGCAGAGACACAGACGCTAACGCGGGAGAACCAAATGCTAAAGTTGCGTATCCGGGAACTTGGTAAGCTTCACGCTGGCTAAAGGCAAAACACCCGCGCACGTCCTGACAGTGATTGTAGAGCGACAACTTGCGGAGTTGAATCCCACGAGCGCCATTACGCATTCGCCAGTCATGTCTTCTGGCTTGCACAGCAGCTCTTCCACGCCTGTGGAGGATGCGCAAGCCAGCACATCACAATCATAAGGAAGTCATGGATTCCAGCATTGCATTGGGCGGAACATTGTTTTGGGCGTTGATAGAAGGATTGGAGGGCTGGGGCCAAGGGCCGTTGTATATCACTGTCATAAGGGCGTTCGGGTGTCTTCTGTAATTGTCTGTGGTCTACCAGTCATAACAAGGTTGGCAATCTGAGTGATGACTCAAAAATAATATTTCCAAGGCCATGGGAAACCGCTAACCGCTATTGTCACAACCCAGAGAATGCTGATTCTAAACGCGAATAAAATCGCCCCATTTCCAAGGCACTCGAGCAGTGGCCGAAGGCGGCTACGTCTGGCGCTTGCGTCTGCTATGCTTGTTCTTCTTCTTCTTCGCCGGAGTAGATACAGACACCTAGTCTTCACCTTCCTCCACAGTGGCGTGCCGCGGACGCTGCGTGATGACCGCGCCAGGATCTGCGGCTGCAGTAGAACCGGTCGCTTGAGGGGCGTTATCGACGGGGACAGAAGCGGGAGCGGGAGCAGAGGGTGCTGAGGCCGGTGCGGGTGTAGAAGCGCGCGAGCTGGGGGTCGCTGGAGAAGCGGCGGCCGCGGCGTTCTTCTTCGACGACTTGTAGGGCCTGCCCTCTGCCTTTGCCAGTTTCTTCGCTGCTCTTTTCTCCTTTTTGGCCTGCTTCTTCGCTTTGATGTCGTCGGCTGTCTGTGAAGAAAAGTGTTAGCGCATATACAACCAAATGGATCTGGGTGAATTGCCTCCTGCCAGGCCCACACAGGCCGGAATGAATCAAAGAAGCCGACGTCCTCGAATAAGTTCGGATACAACCATAGACCAGGTGGTGCCGCAAACATGGTAACAATGAAGAGGATCAAGCGGAAGATGGCCATGACGAAGAACAAGCCGATGAGGCCGAGCATGCCCATGCTCAGATACCACACGCCTTGCCGCAAAAACAGAGGCCATAGCGGGAACAGTACAATCGCTATGACAAAAGCCACGGCGCCGACTGCGTAGAGCTTCATCTTCCATTGGCTGCCCTCATAGAGCCAGATGTAGTAAGAGTCGTCCTCGGCATCCTGGTGCTGTTCGATTTTGACTGTCCAGAGACCCTTGATGCGTTTCGGCTTGGCGTGGTTGTGGCCCTCATGGGCATGGGCATCTACCTTGGAGACACGGAGGGCAAGCAAAGACAGCGGAAGCTGCTTGAAGGTGTTTTCGGCGGACGCTCGGTCGGTGACGGCGGGAAGGAGGGGGTTCTTGGAGCGAGCTTTCTGGTAGGCAGGTGATTGAAGAGCACGAATAGCGCGTTTGACTGTGACATCCATTAGTAGGTGCGAAGCTCTACATTGCACACAGTGTCGCACCTCTGAACATCTGTTTTCTCTTCTCATCGTGTATCACGGTGCGGTGCTTGAGCTCCTGAGACATGAGAAACTTCGCAACGGCGAGAGCCTCAGGTTTCGGAGGGCCAGGCTGAATGGGCTGAGCTCCAGGAGGGGCTCCTGGTGGGCCAGGACGTCCTTGAGGTCCTCCGCCTTGTTGCTGCATTTGACGCTGCTGCATGGCCTGCTGCCTCAACCGCTCAATGTATTGCTCCGGGCTGAGGCCGTGCTTTTGTGCTTCTGCGGCCAGCTGCTGCTGCATCAGGCGGATTTGTTCTGGGCTCGGCTGCTGCCCCGGGGGCATCATGCCTGGCGGAGGTCCGCCTTGCGGGGGATTGCTCATGTTGTCGCGAATCGGAGATCAATCAAGGGTTGATGGAGGCTGCCGAATAAGCTGGCGGATAGCTGTTTGAATAGCACGAAGACCGGCTGCAGCGGTTCGTGCGATGTAGAAAAGGGAGCGGCAGGCACGGAAAGTTTGTTGTCGGGAAGCCATGATGCCACATCGACATTCATCAACCCCGGCTTTCGGCTCGCAGGATAATCCGCTCCGTGGGAAGCAGCACTCGTGGGCACGTGCTGTTGATTATGTAAGCATCGTGGGTACATCAACCTCAAAATTTCTGCGCGGAGCACGAACTCTCTCTCTCATCCTCGCGCCATCTCATCCAATCCCGGTTTGTCGTCAGCCTATGCTTGAACCGGCACTTCTTCGACAGTTACCTGCTATCAACTGGGCGGTCTTCGAAGCGTTCAACTGCATTGCGGTCAGTCAGCACGGCTTACGTGGAGCTCGTCATTGTCGGTCCTTCGCTTTGTCCTCGGTACGCCACCTGGCTGATGATCCTGTCTTCCACATTTTGGGATGACTGGAGGCGGAGCGAGGACGCGAAGATGGTAGCTCCCGCTGCGGCAAGGCTTGTGAAAGCTTCCGGACGCTTCAAAAATGTCTGAGAGGTGTCGTAAATGTCCTGGGCTAATGCCGTGTCACTGATGCATTTCACGATGTGCCTCAGCTGTCGCAGGTAAACAGTCTTCAGTTTGATATTCCAAGGACTCCGGTCCCGTGTCCTTCGGATGCAGGGTCGTTGTTGGACCCCATCTGAGGTGAGTATGATGACGAGGCACGGTGGACAAGTTCTATGTCGAGCTTCGTCAATCTGCCTTCGTCGGCGTCTTTCTGTCACTTTACCAACACTCTGGGCCTGCTTCACCTCTCCATGGTAAGCCCTATTTTGGAGTAAAGAAGATCAACGACCTATTACTCACCGCGGTACTCTTGCCTCCGGGTTTGGGTTCAGCGGTCCATCATCTATGGTCTACATATGTGTATCTGAGCATATGCTGTGTCAATGCCATCTCGTGCAGTGTTCAAGCTCTTGATGATGTCTGGAACCTCGAGTTCAGAGAGCATGTGCATGTATCTGCGCTAATCCGTCGACATGCTAGCTCACGCGCCCCTCCACAAACTGGTGGAGCATGCCAAAAGTTAAATTTCACCGCCTTCCATCACATGCAGGCCAGTCAGACAGAAATACAACGGATGCCGCCAATCGAAAAGCAGTAATCAACGATAATTGCGGGCCCAAATGCAGACCGGGCGTGTATGACCAGAGCCATGCATTTGCTGCCCAGGTGCAAGGCAGTGAGGCGGCTTGTTCCAAGGGTTCCCAGCAGCAACCGGACGGCAGAGGGCAGTAGCAGCAGGCAAACTGCAGCAAACGAGATGGGGTTCCACACTGTGCTCGTCTTTGTGTGTTGCTGCACCACCCGGGCGCTCTCGAGGTTTGGCGATCAGCCGTTGAGTGGTGAGATGGCTGCAGCCACAATAATGCGCCCCGTCATTCCTGGTGGGCCGCCCAAGAAAGCACCCTGGAACCACCCTTGGAACCCTTGGAGCACCGCGCAGGATGCCGGCGCCAGCAAACCCCGTGCGCCCTTTTCGGATCGCGGCATCGACGACATGGCTGCGAATCCAGACGGCGATCGCGCAGCTCCTCCTCGACCTGGAGACGGTTGCGTTGGCTGAGGTGCCGCCCTCCGCGACTGCATGCATATCACCATTTGTGAATCTACAATCTACCGCTCTCTTTGATACCCACGGCCCGAAGCTGGGAACAGCGACAGCGAAGCGGAGCAATTCCAGGCTGGCGGCCCCAGAGATTATTGCACGCCAATCCCGCATGGGGAGCCTGCAGGCGCTCTAACCCGTCATCTGGAGGCCTTTGCCATCGTCGCACGGCCCGGTGCCAACGTTAATGCTGGGGTCCCCGACGGTCGCTCCAGTGTTGAAGAAAATCGATACTTGATCCATCCATCTCCACCATCTCCACGTTCTGCTGCCTTGTCCTGTTCCTGGCCCTCCCTCTGCACCTCTGCACTCTCCGCTGACTCCTCCGCAACGGGACGCCCTGTGTTCCTGCCCGTCGACCGCCCCCATTCTTAGATCGCTCTCGTCATCATCGTCGGTTGACTGCGGCGCTGCGCCTCTACCTCTCGAAACCCGGCCATTGTGTACCCTCGCACGCTGTGCACCCGTCCGCGAGACTACGACAGCCGCTGTGTCCCATCAAGCGCCCGAAAACTTTCCCATATCTCCAGCTGCTTTGTCCGTCTGCCAGCTTGGCCCGGATTGCGCTTCTCCATCTCCTGCTGGCCTGCGACAGCCAAGTCGGCGCCCTTGCATCCCTGGCACAGACCTAGAAACCCTCCCCCTCCTCAGCCGCGTCGCAACGTCTCCCCACGCAGCTCGCCGCCTGCTGCAACGGTCCGCTGCCCAAACGCCCGTCCTGTACCGACCCGATACCAGACTTGAAGCGGAACCCGGAGCACGTTCCCGGGCTATCTACTGGTGCTGAAGTCGCCCTGGGTGGTGGCAGCAACGGCTACGCCCCAGAGAAATGCATCTCGTAGCAGAGAAGAGTCGACTTCGCAAAGGCATAGGCACGAGCCCTTCTCGGTGAAGGGTGCCAGTCACTTAGAAAAGCCGGCGAGGGGAAAAGAGCTGGCAAACACAATCCCTTCGTCGTCCATACTACACGACTCTCACAGGCTACTGGAATACCTCAGGCCCTGGTGGCTCCGATACGAGGCCTGTGCTCGTCTGTTTCGATTCAGTCTGTCTCGCAGCTCAACATGACGACTTTTCACCCCCACTACCCGCTGTTTCCTCCTCCACCAGGTCTTCAGGACTCGCCCACATCGGTGCAACAACAGTCTACCCTTCCAACTATCTCTTCCATTCTCCAATCCGGCGATAATAACTCGCAACCCCTAGCACGGCAATACGCTCATCCACTGCCCCGACGCACCTCGTATCGCTCGACCGTGCTGGATCTCGAAGATGGGCTGGAAAGATCGTCAGAGAATATGCTGCGACGCAAGACGCCCAACGGCGTGTTGGCGAGCGCATACGATGGGACATCGGTCGAGGAGTTGGACAAGCCACGCGCCAGCAAGCACATCATCTTGCCAGTGACAGCGGCAATGAGCCTAGCGAGCCTCCCCTTTCGCATGGCCGACCCCAGCAATGGATTCGGCACCGCCCAGCAACGACAGCAAGAGCAGCTACGGGCGGACTGGAGCGCTAGTCTGTACTTTGGGATGGGCTCTGGACGTGGGCTGGATGGGTGGCAGGCGATAGGCCAGGCAGTGCCTCAGATTGACTCGATGCTCAACCAGATGACACCGCTCCAGCCGTATACCCACTATGGAGCGCCCTTCTGCATCGCTGGCGCCCCGTCCCTGCACAGTTTCGGCCCGCCGCCCACCGTGTCCAACGATCAGGGTCCATATGGCCCGTACTGGCACGACGGCACATATATCCCCTACAGACCGGCCGCCCTACGCGATAGTCGCTTCATTCCACACCCTCAACACCAGCATGCGCACCTGCACCCGTACTCGCACTCCCTACACGACCAGCAGGCACACGCTGGCTCGCACTGGCGTTCCTTCCCAAACCCAAACCACCCCACCAATAACCATCCCCAACTACAACACCACACCTACAACTCCCAGCTTCTTCAACCACCCCCTCACTCATATTCGCTTCCTCCTCCACGTCTCCCTCATAATGCTCTTCCGGATCCACACGGGAGGCCGCCATATGCCACTCCTGTGCACTCCCAGCACCCGCAGGACAGGATCCCCGCAACTGCCTACCTCCCCGCAGCATCCGCTACCAGAAGCGTGTCGGCCGCTCTTGTCGACTTCACTACTCATCCAGAAAACACACAGAACCGGGATCGCATGTTCGCTTGGGCCCACCGTGTCTACGTCGAGCTACTGGAATATCTGAAGTGCACCCGGAAGCCCAGCTCAAGCAGCCGGACGTCCCAGGGCTACCAAGCGCCTCGTCCGCATATCTATCCTCGGCCTCCACGTCAAGTCTCTAGTGCATCTTTAAGTGCCTTGGACGAGCTGCCGGCGTCTTCGACTGTCGAACACCAATTACAGGACCACCTGCCAAGCCATCGCCACTCAAGTTCGTTGCATGCATACGTATCAGGCAATGGCCACGACTCGAACGGAGCTCCTTTACAGTCCCCGCAGCCACCTCACGGCACCGGCTCTTTGTTGCAAGGTCTCGTTCAACCACCACGTCCATTGAGACGTATGTCTGGAACATCGGTGGCCACAACCAACCAGAGCCTTCGATCAGAGCAACCCTTGCCCGTAATCGCGGCCACCGCGCTAAATCTCATCACTAAACATTGCGAGGATAGCAACTGGAAGTGGATAGACGGCATACTTCTTGGGGGCTGCCTTGCCTATGCTCTGGGTCACTACCAGACTGCCCAGCAGTGGTACAAGCATATCCTGCTGTTAGACAGAGAGTAAGTTTGAACCCATCCCAACTTCAAAGACTTCGGACTGACCACCTGCAGCCATGTCGAGGCCGTGTCCAATTTAGCTGCGACCTTCTTCGCACTGCATCAACGCCGTGACGCGGAAGAGCATTGGAGGAGGGCCGTGAAACTCCGCCCGAGCTTCTTCGAGGCTGTAGAGCATCTAATAGGCCTGCTGTGCGGCGATAACAGGGGCCGAGACGCTGTGCAGATTATTGATGAGGTCGAGCACTCGCTGAAACTCCCGAGGAAGCGAGGGAGTACGACGAATGCCGACGTGCTTAGTGAGCGCTCCAACTCGGTTGCCAAATCGCCCAGTATCTCTGAGGTCTCAGATCGACCCTTTTTCGAGCAGGAAGGCGATCAGGAACCTTTGCCACGACTCGACGACTTCCCAGGTTCAGACCAGCCGGGCTTTGGATCAAGCGGGTACGCTATTCCTGGATCTGACAATGGGCGCATGCTTTCGTTGGTTCATGCAAAAGGCAACATGCTGTACGCCTTGGGAGACAATGCGGGCGCTGCCAAAGCGTTCGAGAGCGCCGTGCTCATTGCAGTAGGACAGGAGTACCAGTCTCTTGATGTGCTCATTACACGGATTCTCTCCGTGGTCGGATACGCACCAACGGATCGTTCCCCAGGCGGTCGTCGTGTCGTGCCCTCCTCGGACCCGGTCTTACTCTACCCTGAACATGCTCAGAAAACCGCACAGCTTTGCTTCCCATCTCAAGGGGCTCTGCCTGGTCTGCAATATGTACTCAATGTTGGCCCGGCTAGGAAGGCGGCCATTTCCACGACAAGCAATTCGCTCCTATCCTTGGCCAAGATCTTTCAGGACGGTATGGCAACCAACTCACCTAAGGCGTCGGTCTTCCAGACGGTATATGGGGTCCGTGACATTCTCGCTCTGTACTATCTTTCGCTTTCATTGCAGCCAAGCCCATCGACCGCCAACAATGTCGGAATCCTCCTCGCCAGCGTCCAGCAGTCGGCACCCTCCCGCACCTTGCAGGCACTTGGAATCCCTGTAACGAATCATCCCGATATTCCAGGCCTTGTCCCAGGTTCGGGCATCTCGCTTGCTTTGCATTACTATTACTTTGGCCTGTCACTGGATCACAACCATGCCCATCTATTCACGAATCTGGGTAGTCTCTTGAAAGACATTGGCCATCTGGATTGGGCTATCAACATGTACGAAAAGGCTGTAGCCTGTGACGGCAATTTTGATATAGCTCTTGCCAATCTTGCGAACGCCATGAAAGACAAGGGCCGTATTCAGGATGCAATTATATACTATAAGCGAGCGGTCCAGGCGAGCCCGGAGTTTGCGGAAGCTGTGTGTGGCTTGGCCAACGCCCTCAACTCGGTCTGTGACTGGAAAGGAAGAGGCGGAATTGCCGCTGACCACGGCGCGCGAGACCGATGGCATGTAAACGACAGCGGCATGCTTCTGGATGCCCGTGAACCAGGTGCTTCCAGTTCGGGCTGGATAAAGCGTGTGGTCGATCTGGTAGAGAAACAGCTTGCGGACGGAGAAGACTGGGGCCGCGGGATCATGGATGACCAATTCGTGAATGGTATCCGCCAGCCGTTACTACTTGAGGAAGGAACACCAGACGACATTGGGGCGAAGACAGCGAGCTTGATGACTGCACTTGCGAACGTCCGCTGTCAGAAATGGGAGGGCGCGCGGCTTGTTCGCCTCGTCGAGCGAGCCACCAGACGCATCACCTGGCAATGGTATCACGACAGGCGATACAATAAGCAGCGACCGCCGGGCTCCTACAGGCGGCCTCAATTGCCCGCCGCACTGACTGTCCCTGCCGCCCCAACTGTCCTGCCATTTCACACATTCACTTGTCCGATGTCTGCGAAACAGATCCGCCTCATTTCTCAGAGAAATGGATTGCGAATATCTTGCTCAACGCTGAAAGCTCCTTGGCTTCCGCGTAACGTCTATCGGCCGCCACCGCCGCCAGCACCGTATCTCAACGTCGGATATGTTTCTTCAGACTTCAACAACCATCCGCTCGCACACCTCATGCAATCGGTCTTTGGCCTGCACGATAAAAATCGCGTCAAAGCCTTCTGTTATGCCACTACTGCCAGTGACGGGTCCATACACCGTCAGCAGATCGAGCGCGAAGCGCCTGTGTTCTATGATGCAAGCTCCTGGTCGGCCGAAGCCCTGGTCAACCGCATAGTCAATGACCAAATCCACATCCTGGTCAATCTCAATGGCTATACGCGTGGTGCACGCAATGAAGTCTTCGCTGCCCGTCCAGCTCCGATACAAATGTCATTCATGGGCTTTGCGGGGACACTGGGAGCGGAATGGTGCGATTACTTGTTAGCAGACGACACAGCGGTGCCGACAGATACACTTCGTGAATGGCGTCGCAATGTTGACTTGGAAGATGCGGTAATCGACGAGAACAGCGGAGGCACTGCTGACGATTGGATCTACGGAGAGAACATCATCTTCTGTCGCAACACCTTCTTTTGCTGCGATCACAGGCAAAGTGCACCCGACTCCCAGGGCCCTCAACTCAATTGGGACAAAGAACAACATCGGCGCTGGGCGATGCGCAAAGAGATCTTCCCCCATCTCCCGGATGATGCCATCATCCTTGGGAACTTCAACCAGTTATACAAGGTGTGCTCTACTCACCTCACCCTTCCTCCACCACGTACTGACTCTGTTAGATCGAACCTACCACGTTCCGCACCTGGTTACGTATCTTGCAACGCCTTCCGAATGCCATTCTCTGGCTGCTCCGCTTCCCCGACCTTGGCGAATCGAAACTCAAGGAAACTGCGATGAAGTGGGGAGGGGCCGAAGTCGCCTCTCGCGTCATATTTACCGACATTGCTCAGAAACACCAACACATTGCACGTGCTCGGGTCCTTGATCTCTTCTTAGACACCCCTGAATGCAACGCTCACACCACCGCCGCCGATGTGCTCTGGTCTGGAACGCCGCTTCTCACGCTTCCGCGATACAAATACAAAATGTGTTCCCGAATGGCGGCGTCCATCCTAAAGGGTGCTCTCCCGAACAACGAAATCGGCATGCGCGCCGCACAAGACCTTGTCGCCCGCGATGATGAAGACTACGAAGAGAAGGCCGTCCGCTTGGGTAAGGACTGTATCTATCGAGGCCACAAAGCCGAAGGTCGGCTCAGCGAGCTTCGCCGAATCTTGTACGAAGAAAGATGGACGAGCGCCTTGTTTGACACGAAGCGTTGGGTTCGTGACCTCGAAGAGGCATATGGTATTGCTTGGAAGAAATGGGAACGGGCTGAGGGAGGAGATATCTGGTTGCAACCTCAACGCCGTTTTTGATGCATGGACATGTTGTCGACGCAATGTTTTTTCTTGGATATGCGGATACCCTCTATCACAATTGGCGGGTTGGTCCGGTAGAAGCCACCCCCAAAGTATGCACTTTTATTCTCGGCGTTTTAGGACGCTTTGGTTACCGCCCTCTCGCTACTTGTTTTGCTGCCTTGTTGTTTGCTTTACATCTCGCTTTCGCTTGTATAAAGCTAAATACCCCGCCTCCTAGGAGCTGCGCGCTTGGTTGGTTGTTTGGATGATGATTACATGAGTATAAGTGAATCGTCGAGAGACGCATGAGGAGGATAGGTCATAATGGTAAACGAAACAAACGAGCCCGTTCTCCCCACCTCTGCTGTCGTGCTGTCACTACAATCTGCTGTGGTCAATCATGATCGTATCGCATAAATTTTGATCCAACCTCATTTCACCAGTCAAAGCAGCAGCTTGCAGATCATGTTTGCTGGTTCCTCCACCCAATAATACCGATCCTTTCCCTAGAAATCCATCAGTTCCGGGCTTCAGCAGAACGCCAGCAAGCACCTGCATCTTAACTCCCCTACTGCACCGTCACACTTATCAGTGACGCATTAGAAGAACAGTATATCACAGCACGATATCATCACGCGGATATCAATAACTGGAACATGCAACATCCCAATGCCCTCGACCACCTCACTCCGTCTCCACGTACGAGGCCGTGGCGCAATATGCTCACCATCAGATTTGCTGTCAAAGCAGTAGCGCGCACTTGATGACTAGTACTCACTCTACAGCGCTACCTAGCCATTCTCAGACTTCACAAAGCGGCAGCAAGTACTCTTTTATGACTTCCTTACCGCACCTTCACCATATTTGGTGACAACAAGTTCGAACAACGCAACATCGTCCAAGGTATAAAAAGAAATCTACACCACCCCCCCACCATCTCCCCCACTTCCCAAACCCAATCTCATCCACAATGCCTCGCAACTCACGAAACCCGTACGATAGAGCACCCCAAATCAGGCGCCCCATCGGCCCCAACGACCGCGCTCGACTCGTCTTCCCCTTCCCCGGCGGTGCTGGATCCGGCTTCCCCTTTCCCCCGCCCTGGCCCGACGGGTCTCAACGTCCCAACAGCGGCGCTGGATCCGGCTTCCCCTTTCCGCCACCGGGCGCTCAACGTTCCCAAAACCCCTCAGGATTCTCCCAAAACCCTTCATCTTCTCAATCTGGTTCAGAAACCAGCGACCCCGGCGACCCCAGCGAAAACCAAGCAGGTCTCCCACCATCATCGCTCCACAGCTGGGACGTGTTCAGTCTCCCCTGCCAACGCACTCTGTTCCGCAGGATGCACGATCTGCGAAACGAGATGGCATCACGCCCGGGCGGAGGGAGTCTTGCAGGACGCCTTCACGGAAGGCTTCAAGGAAGCCCTCTAGGGATCATCGCTGAGCAGCTCGGTGTTCCGCTGTGGGAGCGACTAGGTCGGGGTGCTATTCTCGCGGGCTCTTCGCCCCGTGCGAGGGCGATGATGCGGAACCCGCGTTTGGCCATGTGTTTGGCGAAGTGGGGGGAGAGGCGCGGGTTGGGGAGGTTGAATGTGAGGGAGTATATGGTGTCTGGACGTGCGTATTTTCTTTCTCCCCTACCTTTCTCTCCTACCTTTCTCCCCTACCTTTCTCCCCTACCTTTCTCTCCTACCTTTCTCTCTTTCCAACCAGGGAAACCGGGTTGAGATTGCGTTACACGGGTTTTGGACTGACCAGAAGAAACAGACTATAGAGCCGTTATCAAACAGACGCACAAAACTTGGCAACAACAACACCACGCGCAGTATTGTCCCCCGAGGACAGAAGCGGATATCCAGTTCTTGCTAGATGACTACAAGGATATGCTAGAGTGTCATGCGAGGGGGCCGGCTCCGCCGGAGAGGACCGAGGAATTGCTCAATGCGTATGGAGAGCATTTGACGAAGTGGGCGGAGGAGGAGCCGGAGGGGGCGAGGGAGGAATGGGAGAGGGCGGAGCCGCAGCGGAGGGAGGAGCGCAGGCGCGAGATGGAGGCACATGGGTGGCATCCGGGGATGAATCGTATGCAGACAATGCAAGTGATTAACCGCATGCGCCGAGCTCGGGGAGGCGGGGGAAGGGGTGGGGGTAGAGGTAGGGGCAGAGGTCGGGGCAGCCAAGCGTGATGGGATGGGGTTTTCAAGTGGAGGGTAGGGTTGTGTACTGAGTCGCGGGAAGGCTTCTGACCTGGGACTTTGTACGGTTGACTCCCAGGTAGCACACATGGCAAGCGCAATAGCTTCCGCAGGACGGAAGTTGAGACGGAAGTTGGAGAAGCTGAGATGATGTGGTATGGAAACTTGGAATCGTTGTCTAGGTGCATCTTCGTGGACCCCAACTCCTGAAGCAAAGCATATGCATGTCATCTTAGTCTGTTCTCTCAGTCTAATCATCGGCATCTTGACCACTTACCTTTCCAAACACCTCCCACTCTAACCCCCTAACTTACGGACTCAACCTCTCCACCCTCCACCCCTCCCCCTCCTTAACATACCTCACCCGATCATGCAATCTACTCGGCCTCCCCTGCCAAAACTCCACAACCTCCGGCAACACCCTAACGCCCCCCCAAAACGGCGGCACAGGAATCTTCTCCTGGCCCTCAAACCTCCTCTCCACCTCCTTGACCCTCTCCTCCAACTCCTCCCTCCCCTTCAACACCCTACTCTGCTGACTCGCCCACGCCCCGATCCTACTCCCGCGAATCCTCGTATCATAATAAACCTGGCTTTCCGCCTCACTCAGCCTCTCCACGCGCCCTTCCACCCTCACCTGCCGCTCCATCTCATGCCACCAAAACGTCAACGCCGCCTGCGGATTCGACGCAATATCGTGCGCCTTCCGACTCGTCTCCCAGTTCGAATACACGACGAAGCCGCGGTCGTCGAGCTCTTTCATGAACACGATGCGCGCCGAGATTTTGCCGTCGGGCAGAGAGGCTGTCGATAGAGTTACGGTTTCCGGTTGGTACACATTCGAGGCCACGGCTTCTTCGAACCATTTGTGGAATTGGTCGGTCGGGGTGCTGGCTACGTCGCTGGTCGAGAGCGCCCCGCGCGTGTATTGCACGGCGTGGCCGGCGTCTGTGGAGCCGCCGGTTGGGGCGAAGATCTTTTTGAGCGTGTTGACGGCGCCTGTCACTGGGGCTGTGATGGGGTTGGTGGTGGGAGGTGACTTGGCGTCGTCTTCGGGTTTGGAGGAGTAGGAGGACATTCTTTGGTGGTGTAGTTGGGGCGCTGGGTGGCGGCTGTTGCGTTTGTGGACAAGATGGGATGGTGGGGTGATGAGTCGGTATCTGCGTAAGCTCGCTGAGATGATTGAGGCCGATTGCCGGGCCGGGCTTGTTATCATGTGTTTGTTTGCACGGGTGATGCGAGTTGTCAGAGGATGCTGGTGCTTTTCAAGTAGTTGAAGTCATCGAGGTGGAGGCATGCTGGAATGTACGCTTCCGATCCGGATAGGCGCGGCGTGATGCAATCGGCTTTTAGCGCATCTCTAACACCGCAGTCAAATTCAATGAATGATTCCCATTGGGTCCAACGAGTCGTTCTGTGAAAGTCACGTGAAAGGTTCGGTCAATGAGATAGAATTGATTGATCCGCTAGTAAGAAGAACCGGTAGGTTAAGATACATCAAAGGGAGATACAAAAGAGCGAAAGAAAGTAAGCTTGATAACAAGGAGAATCAAAGACCCCGGAGATCAGAGAACAGTGGTATATAGGAGACAAAACTTCCGCCAACTGACCCCCTCACCGTAGCTTACACCAAGAACAACGCAAATATCAGCTTCCTCCACCAAGGCCACGGCTTCGGAGCCGGCTGGTCCTCCTCGTCAATATTATGCTTCTCTACCACCCTCAGAAACACCTCGTCGAACGTACTCGGGCTAACCGAGTAAAACTCCAAGCCCAACCTCTCCTTGTTCTCCTCCAAGAGCACGAACAACTGTCCGACTGACGTCTCTTTCTGTGTGTTCATTCTCTCGTGCTCCGTAACAGCCTCGCTCGAAGGTGCTGGTAGTGCCTTGGACGGGATATTGAATCGTAATTGGCCGTGGTACGGGTGGCCTTCCATGATCGCACCAGGAAGCGCCGCTTGGATCCATTGCTTCACACCATCCATTTCGTCTGCGGACGTATGAGGAGCTGACGCGCAGATCAACTGGATATGGAAGCCATGGCCGTGTTTGTTGCGCAGGTGCGACGTGGTTCCGATATCGAGCATGCGGGTGGCGAGTATGCCAACGCGGTCGGCGAGATGGTCTGCTTCCTCCATCGAATGTGTCTGTCATGAGTTAGCAGATACGCAGACTTGAAGAAAGTAGAGACTCACAGTCAGTAACACACTCCGCCCAGGCACAAACTTTGTCAGCGTGTTCCACATAATCCGCTTTGCAAGCGGATCCATACCGCTGCTAGGCTCATCGAGCAGGACTAGCTCGGGGTTGCCAATCAATGCAATACCCAAGCTGAGCTTTCTTTTGTTGCCGCCTGATAGCTTAGATGCCATGCTGTTCTTAAACTTCTCCAGACCCACTGCGGCGACAATTTGTTGAGCATTGCGCTTGCGGTCTGCCACTCCTCTGACTCCCGCATAGAATTCAAGATGCTCTAATACAGTCATTTGATCGACCGCATCGAACTGCGGGCAGACTCCCAACCGTACCCGAGCAGCACGGCGGTCTTTTATTGCATCAACAGGTCCAATATGGATCGCAGCGCCTTGCTGAGACGGGCGGATAATGCCTCTGAGCATGCCAATCGTGGTGGACTTGCCCGCTCCATTTGGGCCGCACATGGCGAAGACTTCGCCTTTCTTGACACCAAAGGTCAGGTCTTCCACAGCAACAGTCCGAGGCTTGCCGAAGGATTTGAAAGCCCTAGTTAGGTGTTGTGCTCGGAGACCAGTTGTTGCACGAGCCACACGCTGCTCTTCTTCCATCACCTCCTTCTCCCGAGTGTGCTGTGTTTCTGTATCCTTCAGTTGCGTCGTTTTGGTGAACCAGGTAGCAGCCCAACCATGGTCCACAATCATAAGAACAGTGAACATGATAAGAGACTGTGCGAGGAGATATAGAATGGGCGTCCCATACAAGCTGATATCTCCGGGGTAGTCTGGCGTGCGTGGCGGCGTGCCACGGCATATGTTCGAGAAGAGGTTCATCGAGATAAACAGAGTTCTGGCAAGGGCTCCACTAGGCGTGACGGTGATAAAGACGTAATTGAAGATGTTGATAGCGTTATCGACCTTGCTGGCTTCCATGTTTGATTGGATGTTCATGATGCCAGTGAAGTACATGAGCAGCATGAAAGCCTGGATTCCCGCAGCGATAGCGAAGGCTGACAATTGTGACTTCGCAACAAGCGAGATGATATAGGAGAATAGCAGTGACGCCATTCCGTACAGAAAGAGGACCACGAAGAGGTAACCGATGTGCCACCAATTTTTCGGTGCGGCTGTGGCAAGAATGATGGTCATGATCCCACTTGCGACTAATACGTTCAACCAGTCGAAGGTAAGATATGCGAGCCACAAGGCAAACGGGCGTGCGCCATTCGAATACTGTAGCTCCTTAATTTTCAATATCCGTTCTCGGGTGGGGTAAAGCGCGAAGAAAGCGGGATAGCATGCCATGATCAGGCCGAAGTAGAATACGAACTGGATCTGGTTGGTAGTGTCGCTGGGCCAAGGGTAGCTGAAAGATCTGGGCACGATCAGTATCATGAAAACCAAGTTCGCATAGATAGCCTACCGGAACCTTGTCACAATGGTAGTGTTCGTCAGCAGCATATCCAGTGTGTTTTGCATGAACACCGCAGAGTACAGGCCCAAAAACCCTATGTTGGAATAAAAGCTGAACACAGGCTCGTCGCCCAAGAAAAGACCGCCTGGGGATACCTTGCTGTAATTTGCCCTGATGTAAGCGTTGAACTCATCTAGAGTGTTCACCATGCTAAAGTACTGCTGGAGTGCCCCTGGAGAACTCCGCGCATCACCGAATTGTTCTGGAAGCAGGGATTGGAAAGCGGAAAAGTCGACGCTCGAGAGAGCAGCCGTAGGCCCGACCAACAGAAGTGGGTTGTAGTCGCGATTGTCTTCCAGGGTCTGAAAGTCGCTTTCGGATATCCGCTGAGTCGGGTTGCATCCTGCATGTGCCTTGTTCTTGACAAGGATAGAGATGAGGGCGGTGGCAACGATCGGTATAAGAAATGCAAAAGTATAAGGCAGGTAGTTGCGTTTCAGTACCGTCATACGCTTCCGGAAGAATATCATTGACTGCTGTAGTAATCCCAATTCTCTGCCGGTCATGAGGGCTTCTTGTTCGCTTGCAGCGCTATGCTCTTCGGTCACCTTTCCAACGTGATCTTTGGAGAGGAGGGCCATTTCGAAGGAGGACTGCGAGGTCTTCCTGATCCCTCCGTGTCTGTGTGCCAACGCCTCTTCCTGTCCGGCGAGCTTCATGAACACTTCTTCGATTGTCGGGCCTGTGACTTGGTAATCGGCAATCTTCCGCCTTTCCAAGTCCTTGATTATGCGGATGGCCAACTTGCTGTCGGGCACGGTATATATCATCTGATCGAACTGAGTCTCTTTTGTTATGCCCAAGAACAGGTCATCGATATCGCCAGTGGCTGCGTAGCCAGCCCCCTGCAGAAAATGGAATCGGTAGCCGTCACCCAGCTTCGTCTTGAGCTGAGACACAGAGCCTTCTGCCTTCACGGAACCCTTGGCCATGATGACCATGTCGTCTGCCAGAAACTCTGCTTCATCAAGGAAATGTGTTGTCAAAATGATGGTTCGCGTGCCTCGTGCTGCGAGAAGAATTTTCCAGATCTTCGACCTCGACAGAGGATCTAAACCACTGGAAATCTCGTCGACGCAGCACACTTGACTACCGCCAGTAAGCATCATGACGAGTTGCAGCTTCCGCTTCTGGCCACCGGACAGCGTATACGAGAACGCCCCATGCTTGTGCGATAGGCCGCAGTCGGATAGCAGTTGGCTCAGTTCGGTATTCGTGGAAGGGCCGATATCGATAGACTTGATGCGAGTAAATATCTTAGCGTGTTGCGCAACCGTGAGATGGTCCCAGAGAACATTCTTCTGGGGGCATATACCTATGCCCCCTGAGCCGTTAACGGTGATAGATCCAGCTGTGGCATCGCCCAGTCCTGCGATCGCATTCAGCGTAGTGCTCTTTCCGCATCCATTTGCTCTTACAAGAAGCACAATCTGGCCCTTAACAGGCGCTAAAGAGACATCGTTCACGGCCTCCACTGTCGGCTTGTGGATCCCGAAGACGGGCGCCAGGTAGCGGAAGAACCAGTTTGGACGATAGTGCTTGGTGAAACGAGACAGCACAACCGGTTGAGCTGCGTTGTCGTAGGTCACCGTCCTTCCACGAGTATCCGTGTAAAACAGCGCCCTCTCAACCAATGCCGCGAGGTAAGGATACAGACAGACCTGAACCAGAAAAAACATCCAGAATGCCAGGGCAGGTACACGCCAGATGGAGCTAGGAGGACCTTCGACAAGGTTGGGTGTGAGCTTCTTGTGTTCATGCTGTGCCAACCATATCATGTGGAATACGAAGGTCATGGGGGTGAAGAGAAGACCGAGGACTGCAACTGCGCCGGTAGTGAGGGACTTGGCTGAGATCTGTGCGGCAACACCAAGCACAATCGCGACAACAGTGACAGTGATACCGCTTAGTTGAGCGCGCCTGAATATTGAAGCACCAAGGATCGAAAACGAGTCGAGTGACATCCCGGTGAGAAGGAAGAAGACGACCAAGATCCCAGCATTGGTCTTGGGAAAAAGGCCAACCTTAGCTAGAATGGCCATGATAACCCAGGAGGGAAGGTACACCTAGTGCGTGTCAGCCTGACTCGGATCATTTGAACATTACCACATACGATGGTGAAGGCTATCCAGTGTCCCATTAATCGAGCGGCCTGAGGCTGCCATCGAGCCCTATTCGGCATCATCGATTCGAGTAGCGCGGCCATTCCTTGCTCTCTTTCTGTCGCCATCGTCCCCACAAGCTGGTAGCTCAGACCGATGAAGGCAATGTACCACACTACGGCAATGTATTTCGCGCTGACGTTCTGAATGTTCGTAACGATAGAGTCGTCCCACTCCTTCTGAGTCTGCGAAGTGTACGGGTACGCTTTGATATTCTGCGGGAGTGGCTTTGCCCCTGTTTCGAATCCAACATTGGCAATTGCAGCATCTATGGCGTGTTGCAGTGGGAGAGGGAAGATCTCGACATCGTTGTTGTTATTGTGGACATTGATCTTCACACCCAGTGACCCGTCCACACGGATGGTGTAGTTCCAGATTCCCCCTTCGGATGGTGATGAATAAAACTCGGCAGCCGCATAGCATTTCGTCACACCGGAGAGTGAGCTCCTGCAGAGCGTCAGGAGGTCTTCGGGGTTTGTCAAGGTCTCGATGATTTGGCCGTCATTTCCTCGTGCCACTGCAGTGACTTCTTCGATGACCCGGTCGATGTCGCCCCCGCGAGGACCGTAATTGCACAGCGCGAGTGTCCTCCGATTTCCTGGAGCTTGACTGATGGCTTCGGCCAGAGGTCTCACATTCGCCGGAGTTCCAATGCCATACTCTTCCTTTGGCCAATATACCCGTATGATGAAGGCGATGTAGATAGCGAAGAAAATGGGGAAGGATACAGCTCGAATGATAGTAGAAGTCCTACGCTTCCGACTCAAAAGAAGGAGGAGGTCTTTCTCTGCCAGTGTAGATATCTGGCGTAGGAACAGTGAGCCGGCCATAGCAGTTGATGAGTAGCTAGGCCGCCCTTCGGATTGGAGATCGGAGCAATCAGTTAATTCTTGGAGAGGTTTGGTGTCGGTGTAGCGATGAAATGCAGATGTCGTGCAAGAGCCCTTAAGAAAAGACGATTTTATTAAAAGGGGCTAGGAGTATTCGAGTGGTCAACACCACGTGAAGGCCGATGAGGCATATTTGCCTGAAGCCTTGGGGGCTGTGTAGGAAGGATTGACGACATCAAAACAGAGGAAAGAAGAACAGAATACTCAGAGATTGAATGCGATCTATACGGATGTCGTGTGAGACGGCTTTGAGGCTGTGCAACCAGGGTTTCGTCTGCGGCTGCCTCAGCTGGCATATTAGCGACAAAAGGATACCATTGTATACAATACTCGGTGAGTGGAACGAGTTGTAAACAGTTTACCTCTCATTTTCTGGGAAGCCTCATACAAGTAGTGGCTCCATGAGAGGTCTTCATTCAGTACTTAGTCTGCATGAGATGCAGATTCCTTTCATGAGGCCAAGGGGCCGGTGAAGAAGCGGGATGTCTGGAAGTCAGCCTTCGCTATCCGCCATGGGAAATAAACATCGTTGATTGGTGAACAGAAGACATCCGGGCACCGGTGTAGCGGCAGAGTCGGCGTAGAATACTGTGTCTCGCAGCCCAACATGTGTGGTTCAAGTTTGTGTCTGGAGTTTGAAGTCTGGACGCTTGCCCTTTCTACCTAGCGCCTTGGCAACCGTCGCCGGCCTTAGCTCGCAACCTCGGAGACTCCGACTTTATGGATCAATTAATTTAATCGGAGCTTCGTAGCGACCCCGGACCAGACCGCGTCACCACAAAAGCACAGCCTCCCCCAATACCCCCAGCCGCTCTATTCTTCTCACCTTCACCGGACCTCCGTCGTCACCTCCACGACTGCCCACCTCCCAAACCATGCCGCAACCCGAACCCACCCCATTCGCCCAAACCCTGCTCCGCCGCGCCCTCCCCACCCCCACCGCAGACGAATACTACACCGAGCGCGCCATAAAACGTCCCTTATACCTACGTCCCACCTCTCCCGAGCCTTCCGCCCGAGCCCTCCGCCGCCGCGCTCAACACGCCAAAAAAGCAGCCGCACAAAAACACCGCGCTCTCAAACCAGGCCCGCTATCCGCCGCCAAAAAGCGCAGTCTCGGGTTACTCGAGATCCCAAAATCACAGATAAAATGGAGCACTTACGCTCCATTGCATGAGCTGTGGTTAGGATATATCCGCGACGTCCTAGGCGTTGCAGAAGGGCGAGCTACATACGTAACTCCTGCCTCTGTGGGACCACTGATCGCGAGTGCGGATATGCATGGGGCGAAGATGGAGGTGGTGAGGAGTCGGTGTGTGAGCCGTGTTGGGATCAAGGGGATTGTGGTGCGGGATTCACAGTACACGTTTGAAATCGTCACAGAAAAGGATAAGCTCAAGACGGTGCCGAAAGAACATACGTGGTTTCGGATGGAGATACCGGTTCCGGGTGAAGAGGGAGTGGAGAGGAAACCGTTGGTTTTTGAGATCAACGGGGAGCAGTTCCAGTATCGGGCGCCGGATCGCGCGAATAAAAAGATGAAGATGCATTATCAGGCCGATATATGAGGACCTACGACAACGCAAGAACGTAATTCTTGAGCAGAACGCCACCGAGAAACTCCACGTATGCCAGGCGTTAGTTCTAGGGTCGTGTCCACTTGTTGGAGAATGCCTCGGAGACAGCCCACCAGGAACCATTGCTAAAGACAAACCAACGTCTGGGAGAGCAACCGATGTTGTGTCGGAAGATAGGCACAATTGACGTCTTAGTAGTCTAGGACACCCAAGCTGGAGTCAGCCACGTACATGACGCGTGGACACCTGAGATTCGGCCCATACATGTCTCACCGGAGCAGAGCGCCATGGCGAAAAGTGTAGGCGACTCCTGGGCCATCTTTGAATTGCGGGAAGAAGCTGGGTGGCAGCGTCGACCCAGAGCCCGCATTGAGCAGGTCATGAGAAATGAGTCTGCTGCACAGCCTTTTCAGCCCTGGAGCACTTGGCCCAACATGTGCACTACTGTCTCTCATGGGGATGAAGTCGTGCTTCGAACGAGATAGAACAAACGATTGCGCCTTGTTAGTTGCAATGCTAGGCCAATCAACTGTCACAAACAATCATGACAAGCTACCAAGGTAGACCAAGTCAAAATCAAACCAATTTCAAACCCTCCTTCCTCCCCTCTCCAAACAACAACCACGGCTTCCTATGATTCAAATCCAACACCAACTGCGCGAATACCGAATTCGCCCACGCAAACCACGGCCTCGTATAATCGCCCGCATACTCCACATTGACACTCTCATGTATCAAACCCAGGCGGCTGGCATTCTTGACCGCCTCTAAACAAAGCTTGATCTCTTCATCATCCTCGCTTGTCATGGCCTGCACCATCACGCTCATCGGCCATGCATGCTGCAGTCCAATATGTGGTCCGCCGATGCCCTTGAAGTCTTGACCAGTGAGGAAGTACGGGTTCCCAGACTGCTCGAGGATCATGCGGCGGGTGTTTTTGTACACGGGATTTGAGGTGGATACAAAGCCGGAGAGAGGGAGGGCGAGGAGGGAAGGTAGATTAGCGTCGTCCATGAGAATCGAGGAGCCGTAGCCGTCGACTTCATAAGCAAATACTTCTCCGTACTTCTTGTGGGTCACAACGCCGTGCTCCCAGATACCGGCTTCGATTTGTTGTGACCACTCGCGGACTGTGCCTGCGAGTTGTTTCTTTCCTGCTTTTTGGAGAATGGCAGCTGTACGTTTCAGCTCCACGCTCATCATGGCGTTCGACGGGATGAGAAAGCCAAGGATTGTGGCATCGTCGCTGGGTCGGAAGGCGCTACGAATGAGGCCTGTGCCGGCGTTGAGGGGGTTCCCGTTGCCCTTGAGGTTGAGCGTTTCGGTGCCGGTGTCGGTGCGTCGTTGGAAGGAGTAGATGTTCTTTTGATAGGCTCCTGTGGAAGGGTTGAAGGTCGGCATCGACTGAGAGGTGAGAACATCGAGCAGGGTTTGGAGACCTTCGAGCCAGCGTGGGGTAAGGAAGTCTGTAGATCCGGAAGTGTGGTTGTTGAATTGATTCGCGAGAGAGAGGAAATTTGCTAATGAGTCCAGCTCGTACTTGCATTCGAATACAAACGAGGGCTCGTAAAGAGGGTGGACGACGTCTCCATCGCCCTGGTATGTGGGGTCAAGGCCGCTCGGCGCAGGAGGTTGAAAAGCATTACAATAGGGCGATGCAATGACGTACTCGGCCTGCGTGTTGATGGCTCCAAGTATGAGGTTATACATCTTTTTGTCACGCTTGTTGCCCAAAAGCCATTGGTAAGCTGCCAATTGGTTCGTCGAGTCCCGCAACCACTCCGCATTGATATCGCCAGTGACGATGAAGGTCTGCGGGCCTTTCCAGGCGTTCGGTGCCCATTTTGTCTTGAAGTTCTTTGGCTTTGGAGTGGAGTCGACATGCCACCGGATAGTCGTATCCAGGGTGTTGGGAAATGCATTTTCAAACAAGCGGGCCAAGTCGGGGTCTAGCATGTCGGCCTTGAATTTCTCTATGAGGGCATCTGCGGCTGGGGACTCGAAGGTCCGGCAGTACTTATGTGGGCGCTGGAAAGGCAACCCCATTGGACCCGAACTAAAAGGGGGGCTGCAAAGATGAGCTCAACAAAGCACAAGTATGTAACATGGGTACATACTGCGGATGCGCCGCGAAGTTCTTGTAGTCGGGGCATGCTGCCTTGTACTTGGTGGGATCTAGGTTCTCAAACAGCGGATCCTGCAAGCCCTCATCGTAGGAAGAGACCCGTGATGATAGCACACAGATGGTGGCCAAGGTTGCGAGGAGGTGTAGGGCAACGCCCATGGCGAATTGGAGAAAATCGTGTATCCAAGCGTGCAAATACGTGTCGGCTGGAGTTTCAAGTGCCGTCTAACGTAAAACAGTACAGAAGTCCCGAGGTCATGTCTGTTCACTGCTCTGTTGCTGCAAGATGAAGGCTGAGAGCTGTCAATTGCTAGCCGGACGATCACTGACCTGCCTGGCGGGCCCTTGCGGCACCAAGCCGGCCCCACTGCGCCGGCACGCTTAGTCATCTGCCGCACCTGCAGGGATGGTTCGCGCTTGGCCATAGCTTGCTGCCGCTTTTGGACTGAACCTCAACCACTCCAACAACGGCCTTCCAAGGTTTACAACATCGACCATCCCTCTGATTGCGCGTGTATCTCTCCCCAGCATGCAACTCATTCATTGACATTGCCCTGTCGAATGAAACCCGCCAGTCGACGCTCCATTCTTTTATTCCCTTGGACCCAACTGTCTTAACTACCGCTTTCCAATTCATAACCATTCAAATTCACCACCGCCATGTCACTTCCCGGTCTGAACCTGGCAACCACCCCCAGCCAAACCCAAGTTACAGCTGCTCCGACCTCAGCGCATAAGCAGGAGCTCGCTGCCAATACGGAGTATCGTTTCGAGGCCTCTTTCACACATCCCCTTACTATCAAGCTCCTGTCAGGGACTGCCGAGATTTTTGGCTCCGAACTCGGTCCTTTGACGCCCTACACATTTAGGGGCACGAAGGCAGCTGTATATACCTGGAATGGCTGCAGTCTGGAAATCGAAGGCACCGCTGAGTCGGAATACGTGGCCGAAGAGACGACGATGATGAATTACGCCAACGCACATTTCGCTTTGGAGGGCATGAGGGACGAAGCTGCAAAGAACAATGACTCGGGCCCCAGAGTTCTGATTGTGGGACCCGAAAATTCTGGAAAGACGAGCCTTGCAAAGGTGCTCACGAGTTACGCATTGAAGATGGATCGCCAGCCAATGGTGGTCAACCTGGATCCAAGGGAAGGCATGTTGAGTCCGCCGGGGAGCTTTTCGGCTGCCGCACTTTCCAGCATTCTGGATGTGGAAAAGGGGTGGGGCAGTAGCCCTATCTCGGGCCCAAGCCCTGTACCGGTGAAGATGCCGATTGTATATCACTATGGCATGTCCAGTCCAGAGGAGGGCAAGCTTTTCAAGCCTCTAGTGACACGCATGGCATTGGCTGTCACGTCCAGGCTGGAAAAGGACGTGGCCTCGAGACACGCGGGTTTCATAATAGACACATCTGGAGCTATAAGTCATGGTAAAGGAGGCATTTACGAAAACATTGACCATATCATCGCAGAGTTTTCTGGTGAGTTGCCGATTCTCTGAAATTAAACGATGCTGATGAGAAACAGTAAATCTCGTGTTCGTCCTTGGTTCTGAACGCCTCAATTCCGACCTCACACGCAAGTATGCTAATCGCAAAGAAGAGCCAGTGGTAGTTATTAAGCTCGACAAGTCCGGCGGATGTGTCGACCGAGACGAGGCGTATATGAAGAAGCTGCGCCAATCTCAAATAAAATCCTACTTCTTTGGCGATGGTGGAGAAAACGTGCTTTACCCCACCTTGACCTTTGCGGACTTTACCGACCTGAACATCTTCCAAATCCAACAAGGTTGGCTGTCCCACACGCGTCCGATTGGTAGACATACTCACACATGTATAGCATCGAACGACACCAGCGCGTTCCGACCCGGCGATGACGACGATGAGGACGTTTACGGCTCCCGACCAATATACGAGAAGATGACGCCCACCACACTGCTCCAAAACACATTATTAGCCGTCACCACAGCATCTCCAAACGACAGGCAAGACGTGATACGGGACTCCAGTATCAAGGGATACATTTTCATCGCCGAGGTTGACGAAGCCAAGCAAAAGCTCCGTGTGCTATCTCCTCAGCCAGGACGGATGCCATCCAATGCGATGGTAATGGGGAGCTTTCCGGAAGATGTACCTGGGCTTCTCGAATAGAGTGTACGAGAACCGAATGGATTGGTTCAGAAGAGCGCGGTTTTGGATTCCTCGCCACAGATATCTGGGGGCGACGGGTGGCGGGTCGACTAGGGGACGTCTACCCCGGAGGAGTCAGATGAAGAGGATTTCACTGCTCCTGTATCACCACCAGAGCATTGGTAACGGGTCTAAGCATCAGGTGCAGCAAGACGATTGTTTTACGATCAAGGGTATACGGCTACGCTTCAAGGCTCAAAGTATGTAAATAGCCCACCCAGACTGAACAACTTGCTTAATCAAGCCTCTTCTCAACCTCGGACAGCATCTTCTCCAGAATTCCATTCGTGCTCCTCATACCCCTGATAGCGTTCTCGTCCGATCCTTGTCCAGGTTGGAAGGTCGCATGGGCGAAGTCGATAACCTTAACAGTCGCCAATTGCGGTAGATCTTCCTCCTCCTCATCTTCGTCTTCGTCCGCGTTCGTCTCAGAGAGGTTCGTCAGTTTCTCCTTCGTCTTCTCGTACTCGTTGATATCGCCCTCGTAGACGAGCAGCAAACTCGCAGAGTACATCCTGCTCTCCTTGGCCTCAAAAGCCTTCTGGATATCCCTAATCTCTCCCAAGAAATAGCTCAATATCTCCCTCGCCCTCTCCAACTCTTTCTGCGACGCCTTCTCCGCACCGCCGGGCAACACATAAGCCCAGAACCCCTCCACGACATCCTGTGCGTTGAATTTGCGGCCATACATCTTGTTGTATACCCTGACTCCTTCATTATCCTCGACGTACTGCTTCAGCTCTTCCGGTACTTGTTGTGTCTCTCCACCCATCCACGTCCTCATCCCCGCAATCCTGAATCCCAAACTCCCACTCGTACTCTTCTGACTAACCTCATCCAGCCTTGCTCTCTTCTCTGGCTTCGCATCCTCATCCCACAGCCTGGCTCCGAGTTTCAAATCCAGCACATTCGGCTTCGTAAAGCCGTGCGTGATATTCTCGAGCACAATATGTAACTCCGTATCTAGTTTCTTGCCATGTAGGCGTTCAGTGCCAGTGGCGGTTTCAATGACGCCTGAGTCGGGGACAATGTCCGTAGCGGCGGACTGGTCGGCGGAGAGAGACAAAGTGCCCATGAAGGTGGGTAGGTGCGGGGAGAGATCGGGGTGCGACAAGGTTACGGTTTCGTAGAAGGAGACTTCGGCCTGTGTGCAGGGTTTCACGACCACCGCGCCGCTGGAGTCGGACATTACGCCATCGCTATGAGGGGTCAGGGAAGTGAGAATAAAAGCAGATACTGGAGACGTACTGTCCCGCGGCTGCGTGGCCGAAAGCTTGGAGGTTGGCGGGGTCGAAGGAGGGTTTCGTCATGGTTGGTGGTGTGTGGGGGGTTTACAAGTTGTTGAGATGCAAAGACAAAGTAGAGCGAGTGTTAACGGCTGTGAAACACAAGGAGAGGACGTTCAACGAGTGTGGGATGTCTGGAGAACTGGGCAGTGAGGTGGGGAGGCGGGTAAGGCTGAGAGGCTGACGACGCTGTGGGTCACTTGCGCGTGGTGATTGGGTGTTGGAGAATGGACTGACTCGCGACTTGTTATCGATAAGGTACCTGACGGCGGTGGTAAATCAACACCATACTTGGTAGAATATCCCAACAATGCTATCTATGCATGATCCTGCATATAGTATGGCCGCCTTTTCCTTATAGATTTTATAGAGTTTATTCGTTTTGGAACATGGAGGCACATGACAGCCCTGGAGCGCGTCAACTGGGGCCGCGAAGGCGCCTTCCATACACGTCCTCACGCCTGCCTTCCTGTGGTGAAACAGTGTGTAACTGGAGGGAAAGAGCTATGTACCCACCCGGGGCACACCGCTTGGGCGTTTGCTTTCACGCTCGGCCCAGATAAAAACACCTGCACACCCTCCCTTCTGCAATACCAACAAACTTCCTCCCCCATACTCACCGCGCCGCATCAACAAATAAGCTCGCCGCGACCATGACGTCCCTCATGGCTGCGCCGGTCACGCTCAACAAGTCCCACGAGGCGGAGCACAATAAGAACGAGCAAGTGCCCATCAAGGACGTCGAAGGCGGACAAGATCCACCTGATGGTCGCTTGATTCGTGGTCAGGTAAGGTCACATTGCCAGAATCTCCACTTATCTTCCACAGCGTCTCACTGACTGTCTAGGTTGAATTCTACTTCTCCGACGAGAACCTTCGCACTGATCTCTTCCTCCTCCAATGCTGTTCTGGGCGTGAGAACGAGGGCGTGAGCATCTCTCGCATCTGCGGTTTCAAGAAGATGCGTAAATGGAAGAAGAAGGATGTTGTTGCTGCCCTCCGCCTCTCAAAGAAACTCGAGGTCGTGGAGAACGGCAAGAAAGTCAAACGTCGGGTTCCGCTAGAGGGCAAGTGCCTTCTCGACCCAGACTTTGTGCCAGCGTCACAAAAGCAGGAAGACGATGCGAAGAAGCAAATAAGGAGAGCCACGAAAGAAGGAAATCCAGAGGCCCAGGTGGTTGACACTGTCATCGATGATCCGGAAATCGCATATGATCCGCGTAGCAAGCGGGCGATCGTATATCCGGTGCCAAAGGTGTCTCAGAACAGACAGCGTCTCCCTCAAGGCACGACAAAGAATATGCAGAAGCCAACTGGGTTCGAGGATTCGTATGTCGAAGGGCCCCTGACTCCGGCGGAGGCGGCTGACGAGCTGGCTATGTACGATCCCGAAAAGGCTCTGGTCGAGCGCCTAGAGATCGCCATCCAACGTTTCAAGCAGAAGCGCCGCATGCACGAAATGTACTCCAAGGTCTTCAACAAGTGGATGAAATTCGGGGGTGTTGAGAATGAACCTCGCATGTTCGGTGGTCTGAGCAAGCAGGATTTGAAGGAGATGAGTGCCGAGGAGATTGCCAGAGCCACAGCCATCCATCAGATACCTTGGGACCGCGAGGATACAACCAAGTGGACTCTAGATTTTGTGGGCGTTGCGGAGGCCTTCCTGTGGGTTGAAGTGTCTGAGTTCTAAAGCTTTCATTAACTTCTTTAGCGCATCATACTACCCGAACCATTTCGGCCACAACGAGAGCGAGGTCAAAACGGCGTGTCAGGTCCTCCGCTCCTTCTACAATTACCTCCTCTTCCATTCAGTGTGCGACGAACACCGTGATCGAATCTTGGCTGCACGCGCTCTCTGTGACAAGGCGGAGAAGGAACTCCCGAAAAGCCATCGTGTCGGGATTGCCCTGCCGGGGTCTTTCAATGTCGCGGCGAGTGTGGTCTTTGGTGGCACGGCTGCCGCATTCGCGGACCACTCCACGGGCTGGGCCACTGAAGGCGAGGGAAGCACCGAAGTTCCCGACAATGCGAACACGGCTGAGGCGACGCTGCTTTTTCAGAGCGCTATGGAACTCTATGGGACGGACGAGCAGCGCGTCGCAGTTGTTGACTTGGATCCTGCGACTCTTGGTACCGTCAAGTCCATTGTCACTGGTCTGGAGGTTGTCGCAATTGAGCTCGCCACAGAGGAGCAGCGTACCCGTCATGAGCAGATGCAGAGCGCAAAGTTCTTGGACAAGGACAAATTCGAGCCCCTTGGAAAGTTGATCTGCAAGCCCTGGGCCACGCCCGACTTCAAAGAGTACGATCTCCCTGCGTCTACAGGCCCCAACAAGGACGTGCCGGAAATGACCTACACTTTCTGGATCGAAGAGTCCATCCTCGAAGACTGCTTCATTGGACTGAAACTCGACGCCAAGGTGCTCACAGTCCCCGGGGGGATGCATGTCCTTGACGAGGTCAAGGAGACATTCGTGAGCTTCTACAAGATCTTGCCCAATGAGATGTGGGAAGCGAAGAAGGTGCCGAAACTTCGCTTGCTGAACAGACATCTTCCTAGGGAGGAGCTGGAAGAGCTGGAGAATGGCGAGGGGCAGGAACACATGCCGGATGGTGCCATGTCTGATGATGAGTGAAGAACCAAGAGTCTCAGAGTAGGGACGCCGTCTGTCCCAAAGAGGGAAAGGTACTCGATACGGGTGGTGCTACACACTAGCTTTGGATACGGATGCTCCATCGCCAAAGGATCAGGCCAGTGGTATTATTCCAGGTTCCGCACCGGCATACTGGGGTGGTCTTGAGCACGGAGGAGTATGAATGCGAAATCGACATTGAGGGAGGCCTGCATGTGGGTAGTAGATGGCGTTCCACGCTGGACATACTCACAACATGGAATAACTGCAAATAGCTAGTTTACAAAGTATAAACACTGATGATATGCTCAAGCTTCCCATCATGTCAATCGGCGAGATGTGCTAAGATGCATTTCTATGCTTAGCATTGCTTGTCCGGTGTAAGGTCACCCTGGTACAATCCCCCACACTAAACATGACGTGCGCGGGGTACTCGGGAACCATCGGTCCAAGCTCCGTAAACAGTATGCCGACCTCGCACCATTTATCAGCAAGCAAAGGGCCTACCAGTAGTACAACCACACCTCACGCCCTACCTGCGACATCTCTCCCTTTCCCCTCTTAAATGACCTTCCTGCACCGCCAGTTATCCCGCTCAATCGCCTCCACCCGTCTCTCAAACCTACAATCCCACCTCTCCCACCACCCACTCGCCATCCCTCTCCCTCGCTCCCTCGTCACCATGAGCAACCCATCCCTCCCTCAAACAATGAAAGCCGTCATCGTCGAGAAAACCGGCGACGTCGACGTCCTGCACTACCGCACCGACGTGCCCGTCCCCCAACCCGGCGACGGCCAAGTCCTCGTCAAAAACGAATTCATCGGCATCAACTACATCGACACGTACGTAACTCCCCCCCTCTCCCTTCTCTCTCTCTCCTCAAACCATACTAACACGCAAATAAAACAGATACTTCCGAACAGGCCTCTACCCGACCCCGCTCCCCTACACCCCCGGCCGCGAAGCCGCCGGCACAATCGCAGCCACCGGCCCTTCGAACGTCCCCTCTGACCTCTCCCCCGGCACGCGCGTCGCATACATGGGCGCGCAGACGTACGCCGAGTATACCGTTGCCCTCGCCTCTGCCACGGTCCCGCTTCCGTCGTCGATTTCTACGAAAACCGCCGCTGCGGCACTACTGCAAGCGCTGACGGCATTGACGCTGATCCGCGAGTCCCACCCCGTCCAACGCGGCGACTGGATCCTAGTCACGGCAGCCGCAGGCGGGGTGGGGTTGTGGTTATGTCAGCTCTTGAAAGCCGTGGGGGCGCGGACGATTGCCGTGGCGAGTAGTGAGGAAAAACGCAATCTGGCAAAGGAGAATGGAGCCGAGGTGACGATTGGGTATTTTGAAGACGACAGGGAGAAGATGGCGGAAGAGGTGATGCGGATTACGGGGGAAGAGGGCGTGGCGGCTGTGTTTGATTCCGTGGGCAAGGATACGTTTGATACCGTGTTGAAGTGTGTGAGGAGGAAGGGGTCGTTGGTTAGTTTTGGGAATGCGAGTGGGCCGGTTACGGGGTTTGCGCTTTCGTAAGTTTTTGCTCTCCTTTTTTTTTCTTTTTTTTTTCTTTTTGGGGGGGGGAGAAAGAGTCCAAAACTGGACACTTTGTTTGCATGAGGCGTGTTGGGTGTGGTTGCAAAGGACTAACGGAAGACAGACGCCTCTCTCCCAAGAATATCAGACTCCTCCGCCCGCAGTTGTTCGGCTACATTGCCACGCGCGAAGAGCTCTTGCAATACGCAAACGAGTTGTGGGACCTCATCAATAAGGACAACCTGCAGGTCAAGATCCACGACGTGTACCCCTTAGAAGACGTCATCAGAGCGACCAAGGACATCGAGAGCAGGAAGACGACAGGCAAACTGTTGCTCAAGCCCTGACAGTTCTACTAGGAAGAAAAGGTACGGTTGTGAAGGATTTGATATCACACGCACCCGTGGACAAAGCTTCTCCCGAGTTAGCACGCCCTAGTTGCCGCTGAAGAAGACAGAGAATCAAACTTTACTACATTATCCATCAACTCATATCATCTAACTCTACACATTACTCATGCCCCACATATCCCTCCATATCCCTCCAGAACCGCCATCGAGGCAAATAGAAGACAAAGGTGACGACCCAGCCACCGCAAAATAAGTATATACCAGAACACAGTCCTACGCCTCAACGTCCGCCAGCAGATATCCAAAGATATATCTCGTCTTATCCAGCTCTTCCTTTCGAGTACATAATCCTTACAAGAACATAGCGACCATTGCGAAAACCGCGAACAGCGCACCGCCGGACACGGTCAAAGTGCTTGCAGCGCCCTTCTTCGTGGGCTCGGCAGGCTGGCCACCGTCCTCGTTACTACCACCCTCGCCGCTGTTCAGCACCTGGCCGGACGGCACATTCGAGTCATCGTTTTGCACCTTCTTGAGCTCAACGCCAGTGATCTCGTTTCCGTTAGTTCCGTAGATCTTCTGGGTCACCTTGGTCGCCGTGACAGGCACCAACTTCCCGCGGACGTAGCCATCGTCAACACCGTTGTTGATAAGATCTTCCGCACCCTCAGGAGGCTCAGGAATGTCGAAGTCCTTTGAGAAGCCAGAATCGGAGATGAGTTTCGAATCGCACTTGGGAGCCTTGATGGAGGTAGACGAGGGGTCAGTGGACTGGATGAGCGAGATATCGACCTTGTTGTACTGTTCCTGGAGGTTGGCAAAGTCGGTCATGAGGCTCACGGTGCCGTTGTCGTTGATAGTGACGAGACCGTAGTCGGATTCCTCCTGCGAGTATTCGTAGATGAGGCCGCCACTAAGAGCCGTCATTTCCTCGCCGTAGAGCGCCGAGACTTCGTTAAAGACACGGGGCTGGACTTCGTTGCAGCCGTATTCGCTGAAGAAGACGGGGATCGAGGAGTTCTTGAACATTTCGGTGATCACGTCATAGCCTGCGGTCTCGAAAGTCGCGTCACCTCCGCACCACGAGTAGGAATTGAGGCCGAAGAAATCGGACCTGCTCTTGTCGTCCTGGTCTCCGTCCAGAGCGCACTGATAGTACGCCCATGTGTCTTCCAGGATGGGGCGGACGTCAGCCGCGGAGTAGCCGACGGGGATGGTACGGTCAGCGTGCTTCGCAATGTAGTTCTTCAGGTCGCGCTGGACAGCCTAGACAGCATCAGCACAACAGCTCGGCAACCGTAGATATACTGACCCTGATGAACGGTGGGTTATCCTTTGAACTGGGCACGTCATTCATGACCTCGTTCGCAGCGAAGAAAGCCAGCGTATTCGGGTAGTTCTTGAAGTTCTCGACGACGCCGAAGATCCTCCCCAGGTAGCCCACATGGTAGGAGCCCTCGGGCTCAGCACGATTAATGCTTTCGCCGCCAAAGGGAGAATTGACATCGATGATCATGTAAATGCCAGCGGCGTTGAAGATGCTCGCGCACTCGTCGTGGTTGAGCGTGGGGTCGACATTGTATACGCGGATCGTGTTGGCACCGAGGCTCTGGAGGAGGGCGGCATCACGGAGACACACGTCGGCGTCGGTCAGGGCGTCGCTCCTCTCTTGCGGTTTGTAGCCTGCTTGGCCTCCGGGTTGGCTGGGTGTTGTCAGTACGCGGCAATGGTATGAAAAAAGGCAATTGCGTACTAGTCAACGCCAATGATCATCAGCCGCTTGCCCGTCACCGTGTCGACAAAGTCCTGGCCTCTGATCTCGACGGGCCTAACGGCGAGTGAGAGGGAGGAGAAGAGCGTTGCTCCCAGCGCGAGAGAGCGTAGAAACTGTCTCCATGTTAGGATGTTCTATGCTAAGTCGCGTCGTCTCCGCAATTGAGACGTCCTGTCTTTACTCACCGAAGGCATGATGTTCGCTGACGTCGGGGGTGATCGGCGGAACGGTCGATGCGCGGTTGCTCAGGGATTCCGGGCGGATGCAAGGACGCGGTAAAAGGAGTGACGCGGTGTATGCCCAAGTTATGTATGTATACACAGTATGCAACGAGTGAAAGAGTGCAATGCACAAAAGAGTGAAGAAGAAGAAGACAGTACGGCGGCCCTGCGGCAGTGGGAAGGAGCGACTCGGCGGCTGGGTTGCTAGCGGGCCGAGCCTGGCTCTTTAACAAGATTCCAACAGCCAAATCTTAGGGAAGGCAGGGGTCACCAAACACCACGCCTGCGTTTCACCACCCCGGCCCTGCCCCTATTCGCGAGCGGCACAGTGTCGTCAAACAGCAAAGTCCACCAATCCCGCCTTTCAGTCCACTAAACTCAACTGCAGCGTCTTGCCATCGCTATTATTTGAAGTCACGCTTCTTTTCGCTCGTTTACAAACCTCTACAAACCCAATGCCCAAAACACCATGCTGGAATGATAATGCGATACTACAGAGTGCACATCCCACATGCACCTTCTCAAGCTTGTGACGCGCCCTCTTCACCCGCAGTCTCTGGCTTCGTCGCCTTCTCGGCTGCACTTCCATCGGCTTCGCCACCCGCGTTCGCCTTGGTCATCTCCTCGGGGAAGAGCTCAGCGTATAGGTTGGGCAAGAACCTGTTGACGCGTTTCCATGTCTCGGTCCAAAGCTCCTCCTGCTCCGGCTTCTCGCTTGGTGGAGCGAGATAGCCACCGCTGGACATGACGAGCAGCATGTTCTTCAAGTTCTCCGACACAGCTTCCTCCTGTCATGCATTAGCACCTCGTCCGAGTCTGATAGTTGCATCCACATACCAGGTTATCACCTTGCCCACTGTTGATAAGGCGGTCCATGATTGTGATGATCTTCAACCAGAGCTCGAGCAAGTCTTCGCCTTCGGATAGCATCACAAGGTAGTGCAAGAACACCTTCGATAGCAGCGTCGCAGCCCTTAGTCTCGTCTCGCTCATACCTAGCATGTCTCTCTGGTACACCTCCGGCTTCAAGAGCTCGGCGATCAGCGGGAAAAGGACATCCGTGAAGATTGATGTCCATTCCGTGTGGTCACCGGCAACAAGCTCATTCGAAAGGAGCGTCCGTTGCAACGAGCTGAAAGCCTGCTGCCGAATCTCGCGACACGGGTTGAGACACTGATGTGCCAGTGTGTTAAGTATCGGCGTCCAGTATGCCCTCCATGCTACCGTACGTTAGCCCTATATGATTGACGCTGTACCTTCTTGACCTCACCTTTCGGTCCCTCTAGATGGGACGACTCGATGAACTTCGGCACTCTGCCGGACATGGAGAAGATGATGGTCATTGCTTTGCTACCGCGAACCACAACTTCGTCGCTCCTACTTCAAAGTTAGCGTGGGAAAATCATCCAGTGCAACCCTACTCACTCAGGTTTCTTAGTTCTCGGCGACGCCTTACCCCGCCTGACAGCCTGAGCATGCATCTGTTCCTGCACAGCTCCTATCTGTGCAGCGTTTGCGAACTCATTCAAAAGCTGTATCGCAGCCTCATAATTGTCTGCCGTGATACCCGGTTGCGACGAAGTTGTGAGTTCCTCGACAAGCAGGAACACATCTCCAGCTGCTTCCGGAGCACGATGTAACTGCTGTAATATAACCCAGAAGTCCGGTGAGCTGGCCAGCTCAGACCGCAATCCGTTGGGCCCCTTGCAGCAGTCAGACAGCCCCTTCAAAAGTGGCTGAGCGCACTGTCTCAACAACTCTGCATCGAAATTGGCGAGGGTATGTAGCAAAACCGGCGCGCGAATGAAATCGAAATCCTACATCATTAGCACATTGTTTTAACATGTCATGACTTGAACATACGTTGCTCGCCTTCAAAAGACTCAGCTGGTAGTATACCGAGCGGGCGATGACGACCGGATGAAGCCTTGGTGCATCTCTGATGACAGTGTCCAAAGCGTCTATGACCTCTTTCGCGAGCTCCTGGACAGTCTCGTTGTCTCGTAATGCTAGCACGGTCGCCAATTCGAGCACGAACACCAGGGCAGGGTCGTACACTGGACGGTTGAGCTTAGCCTTTGACCCATTCGTCCTAGAAGTGGGTGAGTTAGGCAGCTCTGGTTTGACGACCATGACCCTGGGAGAGTCATCTTCAGGCAGATGGTCCAAAAGTGACATGAGCAGCGATCGCAATGACTCAACTGGCAGCTGGCTGATGTTGGCTAGGATGTCTTCGAAGTGACATTCCTTGACCGTGTCCACTGTGCAGAGAGTGTACTCTATTTCTTGATCGGAGGGCTCCGGTGGCTCGTCGTTTGCGAAACTGGATACGTACGACGTGAGTGCCGAAAAGATGCCTGTATCGGCCGGACGTTCGGCACGATCTATAATCTGAGCTGGGCTTTGGAGGGGTATAGGAGGCAGCGCCAATGTCTTCTGAAACGACAGGAAATATGGGGGTATCAAAGAGTTAATGAAAAGGTTCACGAGGATGTGGATGAGCTGAAATGTCAGTACTGCGTCCGAAGGATATCAAAAGAAACTCACATGGTTCCATCCGTCACGTATCGAGGCTTCGTTGCCTTTGATGACCTGGAACAGCACCACAGTAGCCAGTTGTGCTCTGCCATCGCGTCCGAAGCGCACGGCCGTCTCACTGACCATGACGCTCTTCTTATCAGCTTGCACCTCTGTATTCAGGGCAGTGCTCGGTGGAATATCGGGTGCCAACGTGCTTATGTAGGCCAGGCACGAGATAATACGGTCGAGACAGTCGCTCAGCTGGTACTTTGCAGCTATTTGGGCACACTGGTCGAAGCCCGTCACTACACGAGAGAAGACGGCATCGTCAGTGGCTGACATGAAGACGTACGAAAGAGTTGCGACGATAGGTTTCCATGTGGCCGCGAACATGTCCGCATCGTAGATGTTGGTGTCGCAGACGATAAGATCCGTCGCGGACTGCACCTTGACCAAAAGGTCCTTCCAGGCGTGGTCATACGCGTGCCGATTGTCGTGCTCTTCAGGTAGGATAATCTCACGCGTCCTTATTGAATCAAAGATTGCCTGAAGGTACTCCGGATCGAAGTCTTTTCCATCGTTGACGCCTCTCAAGTTCTTAGCGAAGTCTTCCACGGCCATACGTTTCGATCCTTTCAGGTTGGGGTTGTGCTGATCGGTGTTCAGCATGATGACAGCATATGTAAGCACGAAGATAGCGTCCTTATTAGCAATGCCTTCTGGTTTGGCCGCGTTGAAGTACTGTTCTGAGAACTCGGTGACGATTCGCTCAATAAGCTGCGACTCGCCAGGTAAGCGGAAAGAATGCAGCAACTGGCGCAGCGCCTCATCGACCCGAAGTCCTCTGAAATCGAACTGTCCGATGAACGCGCTCAGTATAGCTTCATTGGCTCTTTTAGAGATGAACTCGCCAAGGACCTTCTTGTCCACTCGCGTGGTTCCACGCACGAATTCGGCGATGCACTTCGGGTCGTCTGGATCCTTGATGATGCCTTGAGAGGCAAGGAAAGCGACCCCACCCTTTGGATTCTCGTTGAACTTGGTGGCACCTCGTATGATGACCTTCTTTCTCGCCCGTTGTTCCCGCAGGTGCTCAGGGCTGGGGAAGCCCTCGGTCACCGGCTCATCGTCTAACCTGTCAGCGATCGACTGCACGAAGCCCAGCAGGGCATCCAAGCACAACGGGGGCACGTTCACTGTACTCCACGTGGCCGAGTCCGGGAATGCGTTTCGTGACAGTAGGCCGACAATGTCCATACAGACGTCTCCACGGTCCGTCTCGCAGTCGTAGTTGACAAAGAGCTCGGCCATGAACGACGGTATACGGACTAGCCCACCCAGGTTCTCCACCATCGCTTCTCTCGCATCAGGTTTTCGCATACCGCCCTCGAGACCAAGCTTTTGCCGGTCTTTGACGGGCACAGGCGTCGAGCGGCCGCTGCCGGACTGCTGAGAAGGCGCTGGTTTCGAGAGACTCGGTCCCTGTGGCACTCCTTCGTACAGAGCTGGCTCTATGCCAGGTTCCAAGGGTATCTCGACCCTAGGAAACAAGCATGCGATGAGATATGACAGATACAACTCTTGCTGCAGCTTCAAGACGTTCCTGCAAGTTGCGAGAAGGGTACCTGCAACGCGTAGAGACTCGTTCAGAATAGCCATATTGTCTGAGCGGACTAGCTGAAACAGGTGCCTGCAGAGGGTGTCTTTCGCCAGATTGGCCAGGCTAGGGTGGCTTGCTATTGAGGGTCCTGCGACTTCCAACGCCACATCTACGATGCGTAGTGCCATGACACGCATGGTATCCGTATGTTGTCGGTCATGAGGATCCAGGAGATCGACCAGCACTCGGAAGAGCTCTCGAATCGAGGGAAGCGAATATGGCTTGATCTCTACAGGCTGCTGCGCTCCTGTGGCTGGAAGATCCACCGTACTGGTAGCTTGGGGTGCTGTACTGCTCTCCTGCTCTTCTGCGCCTTTATCGGAGTCGCTCTGTCGCTGTGGGTCTTCAACCTTTGTAGGTAATACCTCGTTGTGTCCACTCGTCGTAGGGTCCATGCGCACAGCATCCTTCTTGCCTTCTTCCTCCAGCTCTTGCTCCAGTGCCTCCAACTCCTCCGGCGCTTCGACTTCCAGGGTCTTGAGTCTTTTGAATATGACCTGGCACATGGACACCATAGCAATCTCGGCCGATCGCCGCAACAGCTCCGAAAGCCTGGCCTGGCAGCACATACTGAGTCCGGTCTCCATCATCTCGCACACACTCTCGTCTCCCAAGACCTCTCCCCCAGGCCCAGCGATCATGCCCTCCATGAGCTTCAATATCCGAAGAAGGACGATCTCGTCTGCAGCAGAGTCACTCGCTTCGAATCTGCAATGCGTGATGGCAGATGAAAGCTGCTGCATAGCTTCAGGTAGCCGGGGAGAGTCATGGCTTATGATTCCGTAGGCCAGAAACTTCGTGATGGCAATCAGAGCGAGAGATGTTATCGGCGCCGACGTCGAGGAGGAGCGGATCACTTGCAGGAAGGGGTGGAGCATAGAAGGTGTGTCGAACTTCCTTATGTCTGGAGATGTAAGCTTGGTCGCATAGCATCTTTGTTATAACCTACCTTTGCATCCTTTCAAATCACTCCGTAGCCGTGCAAAGGCGGCCATCAAGGGGTTGTCCTGCAAGCTCTTGCCCTTCTTCCCCCGCAAGCCCCATCTGCTGGGTACAGCGTCATCTTGCTCCCCTTGTACACCATTGGGGTTTCGATCGCGTCGTGGTATAGTCGGAGTTTTATGTGCGGAACCTCCTAGAATAGCTGCTACTGACGAATGTGCCCAGCGGGCATGCTTCCGCATAGCAGACGTGACGGTAATGCATTCTGTCACTACCAGCGCAACTGGATTGACGGCGACAGTGATTGGGCGGGGGTCGACGGCGGTGATTGGACTTTCGTGGGGGTCCCTGGGTATGTAGTCGCTCTCGCTGGAGGACATGTTGTAGGTGAGGTGGTGAGTTGCGTATGAGGTACGGAGCTACTATTAAGCTAGGGTCGGGGAATGCGAACAGCTACACTCGGGCTCAACAAAGCGCGGGGAACGAATGCATGTTAGGAGGCTGAAAAACGGTCGGAGAGACGAGGAATCCAAGAGCTGGGAGCTGGTCCCGAAATTATGGCTGCTGCGAGGTGTTGATGGTTGCCAAGCCGTTGCTGGTCGGTGCATGTGTCTGAGTCTCACAGAAGCCACCGTGGACCCTGGCTTACTCCCGCTGACGAAGCATGAAAGGGGATCAGGACATATAAACATCAATTAATCACAAAACACCACATGGGGACATAGCGGGCTGGCTTGAAGGACAAACATACAAGAATTCGCCCAAATGTTGGTACAAGCGCCACGCCCTTCTATGATCGGGGCGCAACGCGTCGCCATGCAGATGTGTCTAATATATACAAAAGCAGTCGCCTGAACGCCAACACGTGAAAGACAAACGCGTGCATATATCCCCTCGCAAGAAAGCCCAGCTCGGATCCCGATCGCACTCCACACGCCCTCGGACGGGTCCATCAAATGCCAAGGGCGGCGGCCGCTCGTTTATTAGGATTGGTATGCTGATAAAGTGTGCTGCTCTCCCGCTATCTTTCGTCAATATCGTGTTTCTTGCGCGATTTTCACGCAATGTGCCTTGCAATTCAAAACACTATGAGAATCAGTCAATCACCAAGAAAAAAGCATTTCAAACTCACTCTTGTGCTTTAAATGAGTACCGCTATCCACGCGCGTCGTGGACCTTTCCGTCTTTTTTCGGTGATCCCACTTTCGGAACCGCTTTCTTAACCGGCTCGCCGAGCTTGACACCCGCCTTCTCCCCCTCGTTGCCTTTGGCTTCTTGTCTCGCCTGCTGGACCATGTCCTGCACCTTTGCCTTCTCCGCCTTCCAATCACTAGGCGTGTCGAACGTGTTCTTGAGCTTGTCCTCCCGCTCCTTCTTAGCGGCCTCCTCGGCTTCCTTCTTCTTGCGCTCCTTCTCCATTTCTTCCATATGTCGGAGATCGTCCACACTAGGTTCGTAAAGATGCCAGATGGTGTAATGAGGAAGTCCGACAACTGAGAACTTCATGCGTTTGGCCATCTACCGAATGTCAGCGAGAGTTCAAACCATAATGAGCATGAACGTACCTTGCCGAAGCCTTCAGTCTCGGCATGTTTCTCGAAGCTGAAAGCAGGGAAGTGCACGCCAGAGCGGAATACCCTTGCTTTGGCGAGAATGCTCACACCGCCTACACCATCAATCTCCATCTCCATATCAGGATCACCATAGGGGTCTCGTAGATAAGCAAGATGAGGACGCCAAGTAGCGTACTCTGCGTATCCTTCGACAATGACAGCGTCCTCATCGAGCGTATCGGCCAGGGCTAGTGCCGTCTCGGATTCCTGCCATGAGTTCAGGTCATACGGTTGTTCTCCTCCAAGCCAATCCGGCAATGGCCGCCAGACGTCTGCAACCCTATTAGCATGGCCGCCAATACATGAATATGTGACACCTACTTGGCACAATGACGTCCTTATTATGGCGCATGAGGTCCTCCAGGATGGTCGTTGGCGCAGTCTCGACATCGACGTCTCTCCAGTATACCCAGCTGTGCGTAGGACGCAGCGCCGCACTCAGGAGCCAATTGCGCGCCTGAGCCATGGATTTCCGGCGGCCGGCTTGAGCAGCGAAGCCATGTCGACTCTCAACATCCTGGTTGACCTTCTGTCCAAAGTCCTTCTCCATGATAGAGATCTCCCCGAACCGCTTCTTAGGCTCCGGATGCGCTTGGAGCTCCTCGAGCTTCCTGGTCAACTTTTCGAGGGTGTCGTCCTTAGAGTCACCGACGAGGAATGCCAGATCAATCAGGTTGTGCGGGTACGTCATATTCTGCAGATGGCTGAAGAACATGTCCAGATGTGGTGATGCATCTCTTAAGGGAGCACAGAGCAATATCCGCTCTTCTCTCTCCCAGCCCCTGGCCGTTCCTTGGACATTGTTAAGGTCGTAGTACCGCACAGTCTCGAGCTGGGGATCTTCGTTCGAAGTAAAGAGGCTCAGGGGTCCGGATCCCAAGTCTGGTCGCAAGTCGGGGAAGAAGAAGAAGAGGGCGGTGAAGAAAAGGGAGCCGACGAGCAGTAGACGCTGGATTAGCTGCCGGCGTTTCCGTAGTGAGGGCTGTGACCGTGGCTGGAATCTACAGGAACAGTAGAAGTTAGTATCGTGGGGCCACGAGCCATGGCAATGGTAGATTGACGGCAGAGCGTGGACGGTGCGGGCGCGGTGCATTGCGACTGGACGTACTTGTGAGGTTGGATGGAGAAGGTTCCGCCCGACGGCGAATATGCTGCATGCCCGTTTCCATAGGCATGGCGATGCATTTTGCCCTTCGTCTGAGCATGTAAGGGGAGCATCCAGAGTGCTCTGGAGATATGAGGAGGGAGGACGTATCCCTTGGACACCCCCGGTCACCCTCAACCCGCCCGATGACGGAACCGCAGAGTGATAATACGCCCCGGTCTAGTATGCAGAGGAGGCGCTGGGGTGGAATCGGATGGATTGCTTGCAGTAACGGCGATAACGTGGAAGCGAGTGGAGTGTTGCAGCACAGTGGCCCGGAGTTCCTGTTCACAGCACGGCGTCGCAATGTCGGCATGCCTTGGCGCACGCCCGCTAAGGCCACCGTTGACGTCCGGGGTTGCACTGGTGGCACGCCAGGGTTTCGACCTTCAAGCCGACTCGGGAAGACAGCCGACTGCGGAAAGGGGTCATTAATCAGATGCTGGAGCTTCGTGCCTTTTGTACGCATCGACACATTAGGGAATGATTCGGTATGCTCACGCGTTCATAGGGAAACTCGAGTCACGACGGCAGTATATGCTCAATTAGGAAATGGATGCGGTTGTAAAGATGTGCATGTTTGTGGCACAATTGCATTGATTGGTTGCGAGGTGAAACAATTCCTGCGACTAAACCCATATCCCAATATAACACCGAGAATGCCACTGAACCTGTGAACCAGTCAGCATTGTATCACAACTGATACACTTGCTTCATAAGTGGATAGAGCGCTCAGAACAGCCGTTTTAGTCACGCAACGCCGCCTGGCCTCCAGTCAGGGCAGTCCAAAACGAACCGCCCCGTCCTTCGGCTCGAAGACCACAATGACGCACTGTTGCCAGCGCAACTCCACTACTCATCATCCCCGCCTTGCCTAGTAGAGCGCGAGGCTCGTCCTTCCAGTCAAGTACAGGTAGAGTGCGGGAGGGTGACCCGGAAGCGAAGCTCGTTGAATGGATATAACTGGGTTTTCCTCATGGCGGAAGGGAAGAGAAGGGAGGAGCCTACCTTTGCAGATGGCGGCACAGGAAATCTGGAGACGGGTCATATCTGTTTAACAAAGTCAGCGGAAGGTCGGACCGATTGGTATAGACAAGAGACTTTGCGAAGGAGCAATATCAGACAAAGGTAAGCTGGTATAAGTTGTCCTCAAGGGAATTCAGTAGCAGAACTGAAAAGAAATACACACATCATGTAGGCTCGCATGAGATTGAACAAAGTATTGACTTACCAGTATATGCTGTTAGCAAGAGCCTCACTGAGCTTAGCCAATGAGGGACAAGTTGTCACATCGCAGGTACGAAAAGACAGAATCGTGCTCTAGAGCGCGACCTCCCCGAACGGGTAGATAAGACACCTGGTGCGAAAGTCAGCACACATATTCCTCAAAGCAGTTCATAACGAAGCAAAGCTTGAGGAGTAGATCAGACGGTGGTGCATGTTGTTCGAATGCTCATTATAGATCGCCGGAACAAGTTCAGAAGTTATCAATCATGCGAAAAGAAGAAGAAATCAGTAGAAAGGAAGACCAGACATACCTGTGCGAGCGCACACCCGCAACCTTCGCGGTCGATGGTGCGGGTGTTGATGGTTTGAAGGAAGCGGACGCTGGAAAATAATTTTGAGTAGGTACGGAGTCTTGGCGCTTAGTCACGTAGCTCCGAAAGCTCAACACCACAGCGGAGCAAGTGCGGGTCAACTTAAAGATACACAACCAGGATCATAGCGATGAATACGGACAGGAGAAGGACGAATGCGCCGAGTGCTGGTACGGCCGCCCTAGTGTTTGCGAGAACAGTAAAGGAGCCTGGATATCTGCAATCGCTGCGGCCGTCTAGGACACGGGAACCCGATGAACTCCGGAGGATCTGTAAGTTGCATTCTGATACAATTTCTCTGTAAAACTGCTCCCTTTAACCACCTTGAGAATCTTGGCGTAAACCCCATTGACACAATCAGTCCTCCAAACAAACCTAATCCCCTCCGCAACCGGATCCGCCTACTACGAAATCCCCCTCCCCCGCTCCCCCACAACCTCAACACTAATCCCCTCAACCTCGACCCTCAAAATCCTCGCCAGCGTCCAAGGCCCCAAACCGCTCCCCCGAAGCGCCCCCTTCTCTCCCACCCTCCTCCTCACCACAACCGTCAAATTCGCTCCCTTCGCAACCCGGCACCGAAGAGGCTACATCCGGGACTCCGTCGAGCGGGATCTAGGTGTGCACGTGGAAAGCGCCCTGCGCGGTGTCATCATCGGCGAAAGGTGGCCAAAGAGCGGGGTCGATGTTGTATTGACGATATTAGAGGCGGACGAGGATGGCTGGTGGGGCGATGGGAACGCGGGGAAGGGAGATGGGAGTGGGTGGGGGCTGTTGAATGTGTTGGCTGGATGTATCACGGTCGCGAGTGCGGCGATTGCGGATGCGGGGATTGATTGTGTGGACTTGGTTGCTGGAGGCGTAGCGGCAATGGTGAAGAAGGGTGAAGGGAAGGAGGGAGAGGTGGTGAAGGTGCTGGATCCGTCGCCTACGGACCATAAAGATATTGTGGCGGCGTGTGCTGTTGGGTATTTGGCTGGGCGGGACGAGATCACGGAGATGTGGATGAAGGGGAATGTTGGAGCTGCTTCGGATGAGCTGGTCGAAGGGGCGATATATGCTTCGCTCGGGAATTTGGGCGTCATGAAAGAGGTGTTGCTGGAGACGCTCAAGAGCAAGATCAGGGCCGCCGGGCAGGAGGATGTGGATCAAACGAAGGGCTCTCCGCCCGGCGACGTCGAGATGACTGGCTAAGGTCAGGAACAAGGCCAACAGATTTGTTTTTGCATAGCGCGGGCGTTCGGATTTAGAAGGCGGGTTCAATATGGTATTTCGGTGCATGCCACACAAGGCGATGCCGGGACTATGAAAGACGCTCCTGGAGAATGCAATCCATCAGTATCAGCAGCCAGTCCCAGGACGCACTTCGTCTGTTCCAGACACCAACAGCGCCCGCCACCGATGGTCTCAATAATCTCCACATCCTACTCCGGCAACGAGTACGACGAGGCGCAAGATGACAACGTCTCTGCAAGCTAAAGGCCTTCACCATTGACCCCAACCACGACTAGCCTTGCTCGCCACCACCACGCTCACCACCCCCATAATGATCCAGCCATAGCTTCACTTTTTCACCTAAACATCTTAGTCCGCATGTCAGCGATCTCAACAAGAAAAAGAGGGAGAGGGGAAGAAAACAACAATCACTTACAAGAAGCCGCCTCCTCAACGCGCTGCTCCTCCATTTCCATCTCCAACTCCAACTGCTCCTGAACAGCCAGCTCGGTATCCCTATCCCTCAGACTTGCCTCCACCTGCTGAACAGTCGTTTCAAGCTGATGCAGCAAAGTACCCGGGACAACGACTCCCTCATTATCACCCTCGGCTTCTTCCTTAACAACAGCTTTCTTACCACCCCGAGCACCTTTAGCGACAGGCTTCTTCGCCTCTGTCTCACCGTCCTCAGCAGCAGGTTTCTTAGCACGGAGAGCACGCTTGACAGCAGGTTTCTTCGTCGGGGTTTCCGGCTCGCTGTCCTCGTCGTCGCCCTGAGCCTTGTCCGCGCGTTTGCGCTTCGGCGTGCTCTTGTCAGCTTTAGACGGCGTGGTAACAACAGCAGATGGCGCAGCGCCGCTCTCGAACGCCTGTTTCATGCGCGAGTACCGCTTCGAGGCCGCGCCGGCGGTGGGGATGCCGCATTTGTCGGCGATGACGGTCCAGTCTGGGGCCTGTTTTTGCTGTTAATCTATCGGCCTTTGTCGGTGGGATACAATGGGTTGGGACAAGGCAACGTCGTACGTATTCTTTGACAAATATGAATCTGCGAAATAGACACTCACCTTCTCACGCGTACTGTACTTCATCATCAACCACAACAGCTGCTGAGCCGCGGGACCTCCGTCTTTGCCCTCTTCCATGGCCTTCTTGAGCCGCGACCAGCGTTTCGTCGTCGCGCCTTTTTTGAGGTCGAGGGCCGTGGAGACTTTGTCCCAGTCCACCTGTGGTTGGGAAATCAGCGAGGCTTTTGGAAGGAAGGAGAGGGAGGGAAGACGCACGTTGGGGGCGCCATCGTAGGTCAGGACTGTGTAGAGGTACTTGATGTTTTCTTCGTCGCTGGGCATGGTGGCGGGGAGGGGCGCGCGTTTGGGTTTGGATTTGGGGTTGGGAATGGGTATGGGGTTGGGGTTGGGGTTGCTGTCGGCGTTGACAGCGGGGATGGGGCTGAGGATGGGGATGGGTTCAGGTGCCCAAGGCGGAGGTGGGATTTGAGGTGGGTAGACAAAGGTTAAGGTGTCCGAGAGGTTGAGAGGTTGAGGATAGCTGGGAGGGGAGCCGGGGTTTTGTAGGGGGCTGGATGGTGAGGGCGGTGAGATGGAGTGAGGAGGTGAGGGAGGCGGAGAGGGCAACATGGAGCGGTGAGGAAGGGGTCAGGCCTAGGTGAGGTAAAGTTGAGTGCGAGTATGTCCATGGCGGGTACGGAGGCGGTGATGGGGACGTAAGTGTCTTTCACTGTGGGTTGGGGTGAGGTGAGATGGGAGCGGAGCTATGGTGAAGTGATGGTGAGTGAAAGTGGCGAAGGGTGACCGTGTGAGCATCATTTCCTCTGAGCGAAGCTGTCGATGGAAAGACGATTGATGCTGGCACACACTGCTCATGTACGGGCATTCTGTGGCATGTACATCTGATTTTTCAAGCTCAGACTTGCATATCAGTTGGAAATGTATACCATCTGAGTCCCATACTAGACAGCATGAACATATGGAGATCGAGAAAGAACAAATGATTGATGCTTCCCACAAGATATACTGAAGCATTAATTAATTACCAAATGCCCAGTCGAGCGTACAACAATCAACAATCCAACTGAACGCTCAAAAACAGCATATCCAAGCAACTCGAATAGTGTACACTCACTCAGCAATCACACCCAATCCCACCGGCTTGGCCGCCTCCTCTTCTTTCTTCAACCCCTCGTCATCCACGTCAACGACTCCGACCAACTCGGAAAAGTCCAATCCAACCTCGCTCAACATCTCCGCATGTTCACGCGCCTGTTCCAAGCACCGTTTCCACAGCGGCCCCTCTCTCTCGACACTGCTCAGCTGCCTGCTCAGGATACGGTTGAACTCGTCCACGTGTTCTTTCGCCCATTTCACGCATGCAGAGACCAGGGTCTGCGGAAAGCATTTTTGGTAGATGTCGACGGTGTTTTTGATGATGGTGAAGTAGATGAAGGAGAGTTGGAAGATGTAGTCGACGAGGTTGCCTTCGAAGATGCATTGGCTTGTTGAGGTCAGCATGGTTTGTCCATGGCAGAATGTTGGAAGAATGAACCTACCGTGAACGCCGTTTGATGACTTCACTCCTAGCCTCGAGATACGCTTCTCGCGCTCTACCTTCATACCCCAGTGTCACAATCGACGACACATGTTGTTGCACAGACGACGTCCACGAATTATTTTCGACAAGCTGTTTTATCATCACGTTTGCCAATTTCGCAGCGCGTTCGTTGACTTTGAAGGTGATCAAACTTTGCGCTACGTTGTTTCCACGGATATTCTTGGCCAGGGTTTTCAGTTTCTCGACCTTCTTGACCGCCTCGTCGAATCGCTGCAGGGCAATATCGATGTCCAGGTCGTCGAGCTGATTCTCTACCGATCGCACATTCTGTTGCTTGCCGCCAATGTCGACAAACATGCTGGCGCGGTTGTTGGCGACCGTGTCTGAGAGGCTGTTCATGAGGTCTGTTCGTTTCAATACGCTGGTGTCGCGGGTAGCGAGGTAGTTGACGGAGTCTTGCGTGCGCCCGGTGTCCTCACTGCCGGTTTCAGAACTCTTACGCAGGTCCTCTAGCGTCTTTCGAAATGTGGACAAAAGGGAGGCCTTTTCGCTTGCATCTTGAGGGGGGAGTGCAAAGGTAAGAGACTCGTTCCCTGCGCGCACGTTTACGGCGTTGGTGGTTGCTTTGGAATCCTGACCTCCTGGCTTTGTGCGTGAAGAGATGTCGGCCATCTGTACATCTTGAAGCGGCCAGCATCTTTGTGCAACGAGCTCTTTGCCAGAGCCCTTCTTCTCCCGGGGATTTTGAGTAGGGACGTCAGTGCGAACCTTTTTCTCGGCAGCGATGAGGAGGTGGTCGTTCAGAAGAATGATATGGACTCTGCAACGAGCTTTCCAGGTTGCGGCGTTCAGCTCCACCCACTTCCCTGACTCCCATATGATATGTCGTCCGGGTATCGCAGGTAGATACTTCTGCGACCCCTCGACCCTCCTCCATAGCTCTTGCAGATGCGAATTCCAGAGTGCCTCCAAGTTGGCGACGGAGCTACGATTTGCGGCTTTACGAGCAGACATGGTGTCTCCATTGACCCCTGCTGCAGAGGTGGTCTGCGATAGGGTTGTCGTAAGCTCAGACATGAGCTGGCGCAACGTCCGCATCTCCCCTTTCAGCTTCTCTGCCTCCTTACTGATCTTGATGAACTGGTTCCGGTTCCTGAACATGGTCTCCTGGAGATTCGCTGACGTGCTGTTCTTTGCCTTTCGGAGGTCGCTCTGGAAGCGACGGATATCGCTCTCAGACGCATCTGCCAGGACGCTGGCAACATCTACACGCCAGTGTCAACGGGCCGCCGACCCAACAGATGCACGTCACTCACATTGGCTCGGTACAAGGTCGGGATCCTGCAATGCTTTCATATCTAATTCAATTCCACGGCCCTCTCCCACGGCAGACGGCCTCCGATCCCTATCTGGCGGCGGATTCCTGTATTGGCTCGGAATCTGGGGCATAGAGGGCATAGGTTCGCCATAGCCAAAGTCGCTCGGTAGCTGTGTGATCTTCTGCGAATACCTCCTCTTGACCAGCTCGGCCGTCTTATCAGCCCTTTGCGGTCTTTGGCGGGGTGCATCTTGCTTCCTTGGTGCGCGGCTCGAGTCCTGGGAGGGTCGTCCGGAGCTCTGTGGTGTGGCCCCGAGGGGCATCGGGGCACTGATCTGGGCGCGCACTGAGCCATCGTTCTTGGAGCGGTGGGTGCGCTTCTTGCGCAGCGATATGCCCTTGCTGCGCTCTTCAGACATGATGTCGGGCGCCGTGGATCACGGAATCGAAGCGAGAGTTGGGGTTGTCCGTTGCGGAGTATCAAGGCACTCACTCGATGCGGACACACCAGTTACACGGAGCTCGGACCACTTGGGTGTTCACTAAGGTATAAGGTACCGCGGCGAAGACACAGGGCAGCAGCGATCCGACGACGCTGGGCGTATATATCGCCGATGAATGCATATTGAATTCTCGAGAAGACTCACTCTGTACAACCCGGAGAGAGACAGCTGTACCTTCAAACAATCATTAATGTGGCGTGTGCTGTCTCCGTCTCGGTGCCAAGACGCGCCCGGACTTTTGCAGGGACGAGCATGTCCTTCAAAAAGTTCGACCTTGGAACCCGATCCCACGTCCATACACGCGCTCCTCCACCACCACCACCGCCGCTCTTCATCCCACCTCTTCGCCCTCGCCCGCACTATCTCATCAACAGATTTTCCCGCATCGCAACATCAGAATGTCGTCCTCGTCGTCGTCGATACGGCCGGCCACCATCGCCGCCATCACCGTCGGCACCGTCGTGACGGGCCTCCTCGCATATGCCGTCTGGTTCGACCACCGGAGACGGTCCGATCCCGAGTTCCGGAAGCAGCTGAAGCGCGAGCATAAGCGCTCCGCCCGCGCCGCAAAGGAGGATGCCGAGTCGGCGACCAAGGAGCAGAAGAAGCAGATCCGAGCGGCTGTGGAGCGCGCCAACGAGGAGGGCTTCCCCAAGGACCCGGAGGAGGTGGAGGCATACTTCATGCAGGAGGTTGCCCAGGGCGAGCAGATGGTGCAGCAGGGTACGCCGTCTGCGCATGTGTGCCGTGTTGAATCGTGCTGATGCGATGTAGGAGCAGACCACGTAGAGGCGGCGCTATGCTTTTACCGCGCATTGAAGGTGTACCCCAACCCGCGTGAGCTGATCAACATCTACGACAAGACCGTTCCCAAGGTACGGACTTCTCTTCCACTCTCTGGAATCGACTAACGCCGTGTAGCCTGTGATTGACATCCTGGCCGAGATGATCGCCGTGGACACCAGCATCCCCATGAGGGCACCCTCTGATGCCGGCTCGGCTGGAAGCGGGCTCGAGTAAACATCTTTTGGTCAGTGCCGACATCAGCATTCGATGTGACAAGCAACACAGGCGGGCCCTTGTACGATTCGTGTAATGTAAACGAACTACTTTCTCGCGACGGCAGCAGCGGAAGGACTGGAGTTACGGCTGGGATGCCCTAGGAATACTGTTGGACTCGACGACCTGTATTTGTCTGGGACCTTCTTCTACCTATCCAGTGGGTTTTAACATCAGCCATTTTTAGCATCATATAAACGAAAAGAGCATTTCAATTCAGAATGGTCCCCTGCATTTCAGCGACACTGCTTTGCTCTGCGTTTTCCCAGCACTCCAAGGGCTTGGTATACTACAAATTACAGCTCACATGATGTCCTACTGTCGTGCCAGCATGCTCCACCAGATATACTTGCTACCCATACCCAAAACGCCTTGCTAGCAATGGCACACGCTCCGGTGGGGGAGATGGCAAATAATTACAATAAGCTCTAAACGGCCGACACGGGCGCCACCCAACCAACGGATGCCTTAACATGAGCACGAGTTCTGATCCTGGGGTTGGCTCGGGTTGATGTTGACATCGATCACTGGCGGCACACATTAGCACATCCGCACTCACAGTCACCCCCCAACACTCAAAACTCACTCTGACTCTGTCCCTGCTGCGTCTCGCCCTCCATACCCGGCAACGCCTGCGCAATCCTCTTGAACAAGCTCTTGACATTATGTCCGACCTTCGCGCTCGTCTCAATAAACATGAGGTTATTCTTCTTGGCCTCCTCCTCGCCCTGCTGCGTCGTCACCTCCCTCTTATCGTTCAAATCCGTCTTATTCCCCACCAGCACAATAATCACATCATTCCCCCTCTCGCCCCGCACATCGTCCACCCACTTCCGCGTATTCTCAAACGTCTTCTTGTTCGTGATGTCGTAGACCACCACCGCGACCGACGAGTCCCGGATATACGAGGGGATGAGCGAGCGGAAGCGTTCTTGGCCCGCCGTGTCCCAGAGCTGTAGCCGCACGGTGCGGTCCTCGAGGTACATGGTCTAGAGGGTTGGGCAGGTCAGTGGGAAGGGAGGTGCGGAGGGACGGGATAGCGCACTTTTGAAAGAAAGTCGATGCCGATGGTGGCTTGGTATGTGTTGTCGAATGAGTCGTACATGAAGCGTGTGATTAGGGACGTTTTGCCGACTAGATGGTTGGGAGCATTAGTCGCCGTGGTGAGGGACGTGTGAATAGGGCGAAGGGGGATGGGGGGTGGAGCGTACCGCTTTGCTCTCCGAGGAATACCAACCTGCGGGTAGTTAGCATTATTCTGGCGAAGTAACTGGACTCAGATCCATGCAATCCACATACTTGAACTTCTTCAAGGGATTTGAATACCCGGACTGCGCCATTGTGAAACGCTGTCAGTCAAGCCGCGGAACCAAGGAGGAAGAGTCGAAAGAAAGCTCAGAAGCAGAAAAAGAAGACAGAATCAAAAGAGCACACAGCGAATCCGTATGGAGCAACCGTTGTTGCTGGAGCTAGCTGTGCGTGTCAAACGAAGAAGATGCGAGCTGGTCCGTTCTGTCGTGGCCGGGTCTTGATCAAGCACCACGGTTCAAACAAACCCCCCGATCTCCCCAAGCACATGCACCGCCACGACGCCCACGTTAGCGGCAACCGGGGGAGGACGCGGCCCGCACGTGACAGATAGTGGTCAGTGCATAACCGAGCGGTCCCTGGCCCAGAAAATTATCGGACCTCCACCACAGCGGGACGGTTGCGATACAACATTTGCGTCTTCACAGTACAATATGGCGAGCACGGCTTCAGCACCAGCAACGTTCAAACAGCCCTCCCGTAAGGGCAAAAAGGCGTGGAGGAAAAATGTCGACGTGACCCAAGTCCAAGAGGGCCTCGACGATGTGCGGGAGCAGATAGTCCAAGGGTAAGAGATCCACACAGCAATGACAGCGTACCTTTTCAGCTTGTTTTCTAACATATCCTAGTGGCGTCGTGGCCGAAAAATCCGCAGACCAACTCTTCGCCGTCGACACAACGGGCTCCGAAGCCGTCCAAGTCCGCTACGACAAGCGCCACAAACCCCTCAAAGTCGACGAGATCCTCGCCCAACGCTCGGCCGTCCCCGCCGTATCGTCGCGCAAACGCCTGAGCGACTTCGACGCCCCTGCCAAGAAGAAGACAAAGGTTTCGCGGAAGGAGTATGACAGACTGCGCGCTATTGCGTATGGTGGAGACGCGGTGCAGAAAGATGTCGTAGAGACGGGCGAAACCGCGGCTTATGATCCCTGGGCTGTAGAGGAGAAGAAGCAGGACCCGAAGTTCTCGTTCCTGGAAGAGAAGAAGCCGAAGGTGGAGCCGGTGACGCTGAAACATGCGCCGGTTTCGTTGGCGAAAGATGGGAAGCCGCTTCCTGCGGTGCGCAAACCGGATGCGGGCAAGAGTTATAATCCTCTGCTTGAGGACTGGGCGAATCTGATCGAGCGCGAGGGCCAGAAGGAAGTCGAGGCGGAGAAGAAGCGTCTGCAAGAGGCGAGGGAGGAGGCGGCGAAAATCGAACGCCAGATCGCTGCTGCGATGGAGCCGAGTGATGAGGAGGATGGTAATGAGAGTGCGTGGGAGAGCGAGTGGGAGGGTTTCAGTGATCAGGAGGATTCCAACTTGAAGAAGAAGAGGCCGGAACGCAAGTCGCAAGTGCAGCGGAACAAGATCAAGCGGAGAAAGGAGGCGGAGCGGAAAGCGATACACGATGCCAAGATGAAGGAGAAAGAGAGACAGGCCGAGAAGATCAAGGAGTTGGCTAAAGCTGTCGAAGAGAAGGAGCAGGCGAGAGCTGCTGCGGCCGAAGTTGCACGTATTGCAAAGGGCGACGATTCGTCTGAAGAAGCTGAGGAGGTGCTCCTCAAGAAGCGGTTTGGCAAGGCAGCGTGAGTCACTCTCTACCTCGAACAAGTATATGACCACTAACAACATGCAGAATCCCCGAAGCCCCGCTAGAAGTCGTTCTCGCCGACGAACTGCAAGACTCCCTCCGCCGTCTGAAGCCCGAAGGCAATCTCCTGAAAGACCGGTTCCGCAACATGATCATACAAGGAAAGGTCGAGTCACGGAGACAAATCTCGCACGCGAAGAAGGCGAAGGTCAAGGTTACCGAGAAGTGGTCTTACAAGGACTGGAAGTTGGACTAGATGTTTGGACCGGATTAGGAGTCAAATATACCCGGCCACTCCTGTGTTTGGAGTTCGGCGCTTTGCTTCAATGCGATTTTTTTTTTGCAGAGAGGTGTTTTCATCGGTTGCCATTCCGCCACACTCCCTTGGGAATCCTTTCACAAGGCTACCGGTATGAATATTAGGATATAAGAGTATTCGTCCTTGCACCCAATTGACCTAATTAAGAAAAGGACACCCCAAAGGCCCCAACTGGTCTCGCAGACACAAGAAGACCTAGACCACACGAATGATCAAGTGGTAAAACATACCACAACCAACCCATTACCCATTAAAGCCATTAGCTCGACTCGAAAGATATTCAAGTACGCCGGTATCGCAATGCAAAGGTAAAGATAAAAAGACAACGAGGACGGAAGGCTCGATCAATCGAGACCAAAAAACCCACTCAGTACACGGTTTAATAATTCCTAGACATGTAAGCCTTGAGGTATGCCCGTCTCATCCGGTTCAAGAAGCCTATGCCTCGTCAGCGACAACATCAAGCAAACCTGAACACGACTTACAAAAATTGCTTGTACAGCGTACCCTCCCCTCCCTTCTCCAGGTCGATGTTATACACATAATAGTTGCCCTCGCTGGTGACAACCATGACTTGGGGCGTGTTGTTGCTCAGTGCTACTACCGTGCGTAAGGGTCCGCTCCTCAATGTTGCAGAGACGGTTGACGGCTTGGGGATCTTGACCCACGCAAAGTCCCGCGTTGGCTCCCAGATCTCTGCCACGGCTAAGGGAAGATACCCGCCTACAGTTGCCGCAAAGGTCTTGCCCACTCCCTGTGAGGTCCGACGGAGCATGCTGGCAAATGTGGGGTTGAGAGGCTTGCGTTCAGGCGATGGAGTGTCCACTGGGTCCTCTTCGTCTTCGTAGCCCATGAGGTCGTCCTGGCTATTCTGGCTGCCGCTACGGTGGTGTGAGGACGAAGCTAGCCGGCTCGCGTCTCCAGTGCTAGGCTTACGGCTACCAGACTGCGGAGTAAGACGGAAAATGTGTACAGTTTCGGTCGCGGAGGATACGGCCAAAAGTGTAGAGGTCGCGTTGAAGGACATGCTGTATATCCGTGCTGGAATGGATCCGCGCCGGAACTGATATAATTTCTGCCCATCGGGTACACTGAAGACACGGATTATTGTCCCCTTTTCTGATGCTGTCGCCAGAAGTGTACCGTCGTTGTTCAGAGCTATGCACGATAGGGGTGAGTTGTGCGCTTCGATCACATTTGCTGGCTCCAACTTGGTTGCGTCGTATATCATGACGCCTCCAGTACTAGGGGCGGTATTATCGGGTTTCGGAGGGGCGTGGGAGGGCGGTTGGAACGTAACGGGCGTTTGCTTGGTAGGCATAGGATATGCGAGGTAGTTGTTTTCGGACGACGCGGAGAGAGCGCAAATCGCTGCTACGTGTTAGCAACCGGGTTCGGGTAGCAGTCCAGCTTTTTACCATTCGGGTTGGGTGGGGTCTTCTCGTTCTTGAGCATCTGCATGTTGCTTATATCATACACATACAGCTCGTTTTCGAGGACAACGATCAGCCGCTTTCTGTTGAGTCGCATTGCCACGATGGCAGTCCGGAACGTCATCTCGCAGATGGTAGAACTTCTCTAGAACCAAGACATCAGTTGGAGCTCGGTCAGGTTATCAGAGAAACCGACCTTGGTGTTCCGTATCCGGAGTACCCTAGGCGACAGTGTAAGAGCAACGAGCGAGGTCGAAAAGAGCATTTCGAGACTGGAGACATCTCCTTCATCGGACTCTGAGTGTTTGTTAAACGGGTCTGTGGTATAGATCCGGTAGCCTTTGGTGGTTCCTGTCGATCCTCAGTACTGTGTCCCGGCTTCTGTTCCGCTACTACCTACCCACTCCCAGTTGGCTATGATCCTGGTTGAATGTGACGAAGTTCATGGTCGCCATTCTGCGCGCTGGGCCGGTTACGTGGTATCGGAGAGTCGCATATGACAGAGATATTACGGTCAAAAATGGTGAATGAGAGGAAGGGCACAGAGACAGTTGTGCGAGTGACAGTTGCACGGTCGGCGCCGGAAGCTTGGAGCTCTCCCACTTGACGATCACCCGCCGTGCGCCACACCTCGGGAGCCGCACAGGCCGCTGCCCCGCTACATGTGGCTGGTGTGGCTTCGAAAATCTGGAGCAACAAGTCACCATCAAGTCAACGACCCTTTCAGCATAGGTATGGCGGCGAACCCTCAGAAACCAGCTGCGACTGCAGGCCGCAAGGGTAAAGGCGGCCATATTCGCCCAACAAAAGAAAAGAGAGATGATGACATTATGAATGTAAGAAAACCTTTCCTCACCTTTCTTGACTGGTAGCTAAGATATATTGAAGACAAATGACAGCAGTATAGTGTCAAAGAGGAGTGTGTCGAAGCTGTACCTTCCCAATGAGCCGGATTTCTACGAGCCAGTCACTCAAAAATTTGTGAGACGAAATCCTCTGATCAACAGGGGCTATTGGCTCCGGATGCACGCAATTGAGCAGGTCGTGCTACAATTTCTTCAAAAAGACGAAAAGAAGCCCAAGATTATTGTCAACTTAGGCTGTGGCTAGTGAGTAAGAGACGCAAATCGCGAGAAAGGAGTTCCTTATCTGACCGGAACAGTGACCCGTTGCCCTTCCAGTTCTGGCACCGGTATGCTTCAAAGTGCGAAAATGTTACGTTTGTGGACGTGGACTATCCTCAACTTATCCAGAGAAAGTGGGATCGCATACTGGAGGATGATCTCCTCCGAGAGCCGCTTATCCGGGCAAACTTGCGGTCGTGCCCGTCCCCTGTATACCTCCGAAGTGACAAGTACATGGCACTGGGCTGTGATCTTCGTGACCTAAAGACACTTGGAGACACTCTAAGTACTGAGTTTGACTTAACCGCCTCTTCCATTCTCTTTGTTGGAGAGGTGTCTATCACCTACATGCCCGTGCAAGATGCCAATGCTCTGATTGCTTGGGCAAGCAATTTCGAAGACGGTATGTACAACAGAATGGAGGCCCGTACAGACTGCTGACATGAGCGTAGCCAAGTTCTGCTTGTTGGAGCAATACCTCCCTCAGGGACCCCATCACCCTTTCGCCCAGACAATGCTTCGGCACTTCAAGAAACTGCAAACGACGATCTATGCGGTCAAGGATTACCCATCACTTGCTCTGCAGAAAACTCGGTTCACAGGGTCGGGTTGGGCCGAGTGCAACATCCGGAACCTCTGGGACCTTTGGTCAGATGAAACATTTACACCACCCGAAGTCCGGACGGCCCTTGACACAGTGGAACCTTTTGATGAATGGGAAGAGTTTGCATTATTTGCCGGCCACTACTTCCTTGCCGTTGCGTCGAACAAAGCTGCTGGGGGCCAAGAAGGGGTACATGCAGGACCTGATACAGTAGTGCAACCCGCGGACAGACCTACATCGACCCGAACCATCGTGCTGACATCGCATGTTCCCCACCCAGAACAAACACTAACAGCCCGGCGTTTCGGTGCGGGGTTCGCCTTGGACTCGGATTCCGTAGTTCTCCATGGGGGCCAGGGTGTGCAGCATCGCTTAACAAGTATCGAAGTCCTGGGCCGCAGACATTCTGAGGTTGTGATACCTTCACTTCCTACGCCTCAAGCGCGCATTTGTCACAGCATCACCACACTCGGCCCCAATGCGGCGTTGCTGGTCGGGGGCAGAACCTCGCCGTCACACGCACTAGCTTCGTGCTGGTACCTCCAAGATCAACAGTGGCAAGCGGTTCATGAACTGCATCCAGCGCGTTTCAGACACTGCTCTGCCAAAGTTAAAATTCCTGGGCCTGAGTCTGAGGTGATAAGCGCACTCGTCTTCGGCGGCAAAACAAGTGATGGTAGCGTTCTCAACGATGCGGCCATCTGGACGCCAGAGGACGGCTGGTCCACCATTGCAGTAGACGGCACCATTCGCCCTCCACCTCGATTTGGGGCCGCAATGTGCTCGATGGGCCATATGGAAGACCGCGGGTTCATTGTGGGCGGAATGACCGCCGAAGGCACTGTACTTCAGGACATTTGGGAGTACCGGATATCGCGCGGACCAGAAATCGTCATATCGTACAAAGACCGTAGCCAGGATGTTCTCCAATCTCCAGCGAGCAGCCTAACATATGGCCGCTTTGGAGCAACACTGGCACCTTTCGGCGACTCTTTCCTCTTAATTGGAGGAGTTGCAAGAAAGGAACTGGTTGAGTTAGCTGACGAGTTCCTACACCTGACTGTCGGGGAACAGATTGAGATCAAGCCAGCCGATGTTTCTATACCAGAAAACGTCTGGCCTCTGCTTGTGGGTTCTGTCACTGTCCCACTCTCCGATAATGAACTTGTCATCGCAGGCGGAGGGGCTGTGTGCTTCTCAATGGGAAGCTTCTGGAACGAGGGGTTCTTGATTCTGCGGGCGAAAGAGACCCCGGAGTCTTCGCCATGGTCCGTCTCCACGGTGACGAGTGCAGTGGATACACAGTGCGCCCCTGATGCTAAGTCTGATGGGAAGAGCGGAAATAAGGAGCAAAGTAAGAACAAAGGCAAGCAAAGCAGCAAGGGCAAAGGCAAGGGGAAGCCAAAAGGAAGTCAGTCTCATTTGCCGAAGCCAAAAACCGTACCTAGGATACAGGTGCGCTCAGCCGACGAGTTCGGCAAGGTGTTGAAAGAGTCCAAGCCAGTCATATTGGAGCAATTAGACCTCGGTCCTTGCCAGACACTCTGGACACTGGAGTATCTCAAAGACAAACTGGGGCCCCAGCGCGAAGTAGTGATCCACGAGTGTTCAGCGGACCGCATGACATTCCGGGACAAGAACTTCCAATACGTCACAAAACCGTTTGGAGACTTTCTTGACGGGATTGCGGATGGGCAACAAACGTATCTCCGCGCTGTGTCCGCAAGCCAGCCGAACAAACTACCAACAAAGCTCGAGGACGACTTCCCTGAAATCGCTGCAGACTTCCAGTTGCCTCCAGCATTGAAGGATCTCATACTGGAGGGCTACCACAGCTCGCCGCTGAGAATATCTGGCGCTGTTTCTCTGTGGCTTCATTACGATGTCCTGGCCAACGTACTGTGTCAGATCAAGGGAACAAAGACACTTCGTCTCTATCCGCCCTCTGATGTCAGGCATCTGGACTATCCCCCTGGAGGCTCTAGCTCCAACACCAACGTGTTCGACTCGCAAGAGCCTTCACTTCGTCACACGCAACCTTACACAGCATTACTTAGGCCAGGAGATGTGCTTTACATACCACCGATGTGGTCACACACTGCCACGCCTGAAGAGGGTTACAGCGTAGCTGTCAATGTCTTCTTCAAGAACCTAAGCAAAGGCTACGCCGCTGGAAAGGATGTGTACGGGAACCGCGATTTGCAGGCGTATGAGAATGGGAGGAGGGACGTGGAGAAAATCATCAGGGCGTTCCGAGAGATCCCCAACGACATGGCCAGATTCTACCTCGACAGACTTGCCATGGAGCTTCAGGACAAAGCGGATAGTTTGGCGCGTAGCGGTCAGTGACACCGACCTTTACCTCGCCCCATAATCGACGCCTTCTTTCCGTAAACTCAAAGCCGCCAGGGTGTCAATATCAAAGACACCGCCTCGCATCCAAGTCCCAAAGAGGCAACAAGCTCCTACCCCTGCTGCTCCGCCCTTCCCGCCGCCACACAGTGGCCGTGCTGTGGCTGTTAATTTGATTGGCCTAGCGCGTACCCCGCGATTGTGACGACACTCAAATGGTTGCCTACGAACCTATCCTTTGCCGCGCATATTGCCCTCCTTCACGACCCAAATCCACGCCCTTTTACCCCAGCAAACTTGATACACACTATCGTTCGACCGTCTCTGCGACCTCGAAAACCAGTCAACACAAGGCATACACCATGGCACCGCCTTCCAGCGCGGGTAATCCGCTGAGCGCACAGTCGCTGGCAACACGCATGGCGGCAGCGCTTCCAGAAGCAGGCCCCCAGCTCAAGAATCCGTACGAGGCTATCGCGCTTGCAGTACATGCAGGCATGGTAGCGGTGGGCTTTCGACTGATTGGTCTTGGTGAAGATAACCGAATAAGTGAGTTACTACCAAATTGCAAGAGCACCTGAAGCAGCTCTAATAGTACGGGCAAGCTCCCTCAGATACATCATCACCAGAGGCAGATCAAACATTACCCGAACACTGGAACGCCTCCTCATCGTACGCATTCCGCTACGCCCACTCGCAATCCGCTATGGAATACATCCTCAAAGTGAACCGCCTGGGCAACAAAGCCGTCATCCTCGGCACCGCTCTCGGCGACGACCGCACCACAAACTTCGAAGTCACAGTCCGAGACTACCTCTCCGAACCCTCCTTGCCCCTCTCATTCACCGACAACACCTCCCCAGACGACAAAGCCACCAAACTCCGTGACCTCTTCATCTCCGAAGCCCGCCTCAACGACCTCGCCTCCCTCCTCAAAGTCTCCGTAATCCAACGCCTAGCACCAGGCCTCTACAAAAAAGGCTACGAGGAAGACAAAACGCAACAATCCTCAAGTAACACACGAAACGACAATCAACCTTACAGAGCACCACCACGGGAACCACCCTACCGGTCCCCCCGACAACCACCAGCTGAACCACCTCTCGCCCGTGCAGACCCACTCGCCAACCGCCCTCTCCCAGAACCCATCCCAGGCTTCGACGACGAATACGAAATCCAGCATCCACCCCGCCGCGACCTTCGCGACCCGCGGTATCCTGTCGGCATCGGTCAGAATGATCTCTATCCGCCTGGACTCGGTCCCAACGATCCTCTTCGTCCACATCTAGGCGGTGGATTACCAAGACCTGGTGGTATGGGTGGTGGTATGCATCCGACGTTTGATGATCCGTTATTCCAGGGCGGTGGACAAGGAGGAGGCGGTTATGATCCTATGGCTCCACCGGGTGCGAGGTATGATCCTGTGGGCCCTGGTGACCCGTTGAGGGATAATAGAGGGGGGCCGAGGTTTCCTGGTAGGGGTGGAGGGAGGGGTGGATTTGGGGGTTTTGGAGGGCCTGGGGGAAATCCGTTTGGAGGGCTTGGTGGGGGTGATTTTATCTGAGGGTAGGTGGGTTGAGTTGCAGTGCGTATGTACGAATACAGCATGATCCGATGTTACTCAAAGCCATCGCCTACTGCTATTATGATGATATCAGGCAGGACTTGTGCTTGGGACCATGAGAGCGGGATTATGAACACGACCGGATGACGATTATTATGCAGTCTATCTGAAATCCAGATAACGTCTTATGTAGCAAAATAGTCTCGTGATATGATTGGTTAAAATTTGAACGCGACTCATATTTAGTTCACCATCATAGCCTAGCATATTTCGTTCAAGAGGCGTACAGGTTGGGATGTGTTGTTAAAGTGTAGATATCTTAATTCGCAGCAGGACGGTAGAGTGATTCATCCTCGACGCTCAACGGTGGCGGTCGACCTAGATGCCAGCACCAAAGCGTAGAAGTGCATCTGCGACCTGGATATAGATGATGATCGGCTGAAGCATGCGCGGTGACACTCAATCTACGTATACAGCTACTCGCCCAACGACATATTCTCATGTACCGTATATGCAAAGCCCCGCAAGCGAGGCTTCATGGCAGCTCTTGTTTGCCTCTGAAGATTGCACTGTGGCAAGCTGCAGCCGGAGCCTTGCGTTCGTATGAGAGTACGATATCGTACAACGGCAGTACGCGGGCCGATACATGGAGTCCCGTCGGGTGTTCTATCCGTGCAGAAGGAGCACAGAGGGCGGTGAACAAAGCAAGGGTAGTAGAAGCCCAGACGGATACCCGCGTGAGGATGGTGTAAGTGTAAGTACCTACCCCTCACTACGCCAAAGCCATTGTCGGACTGCAGAACAACAACCAGCGACATCGTTACGGAGTAAAACACACCTTCTGTTTGCCTATATTCGTTCCAGAGAGGCGAATGGTCCGTGTATTCGAGCCACCGTCGTCTTCGGCCGTAAAGGTAAAGTAGAGCAACCCCTGCACGTCGAGCGTTTGTCGCCCCACCTCGTTTATCCGGGAGCTACCCCAGGTATTCCGGACGCCGTTGTACAGGTACAGTCTAGATGCCACTGTAGTTTAATGTCCAGTCCCATCCGTGGTATCGACGAGAGCGTTGTGTAACGCACGACGAGCCGTCATGCACGAGGAACAGCGCTGATGGTAGGATGTCCGAACGAGACCGACGACAGCGCACATGCGTTGTCGTCCTACCTCTTGGCATGTGCCATGCCGAAGCGTGAAGTGGGTCAACGGTACGTACAACTTTATCGGTGAGAGTCGTGCAGTGTCGATCCGATTTCATCCTCGTGGGACCGGTGTAGAGACCGAAGTCATGCTTACGTTGGTGGTCCCTGGTATCATGGAACGGGCCGCTCGCGGGGCCGTTTCGCCATCAAGTGGCACGGAACTCTAATGCAACATCTGACTCTCGATTTAGGCGGCCGTCCGGTACGGCGTAAGCTCGCCCCCGCAATGCAAGATCGCGGCACTGCTGTTCGCGTTTCATCGGTATGGCGTGAGACTGAATTCACGTCGCATAGGTTTTTGTCAACGGTTGATGCTGTGCGACGAGGCAAGACTTTCCGCTGACCACCGGGGGGAGCCTCTCTGAATGCTGCGATGTTTCCACTTGCGCCTATGTGGAGCCGCTGTCAACTCAATAGACAGCGAGCAGGGTTTCCCTTCTGGCTCTGACGACATTCGAGGCATGATTGAAGATCCACAAGTGCGCTTATCGTCAGTCGCTGTGAAGTCCCTTCCAGCTTTGCAGTCGGATGAGACCGTCATATTGTGACACCCCATTGAGATCCGACAAGACTTTGACTGCATAATTCAGGGTATCTCTCAAGCGGACAATCCCGGCGTGCAGACGAATGTCAGATATTGCCCGAGTAGGATGATGTAAGTCCAACAGAGGGAAGTGTCGGAAGGAAGACCCAGTGCATAAGCTGACAGAAGTGGGGCAATTGTCCGCCGTTGAAACTTGAAAGACCGTTTGCGTGTGAAAGTCTTCGGGCGCTTCGATCGAGTTGTTTGTCTCCTAGGAAGCGACGCGCAGACGCGGTGAGAGACCAAGGCCATCGAAGTTCCGGGGGTGTCACACATGATGCGAGACAGCTCTCCCAGTTTGTTAAGAGCGGTGCTGTAGTACCAGAGTCGACCGGGCGTTCGTACATGATGGATGATGTGACATGTCGCTTCTCCACGACAGACCAACCAGGGCAACGGAAGCCTAGGTGCAGGACTAGTTTACGCCCCGCAGCTTTCCGCTTGCCTGTATCAGGGTAGAGGATGGGGCGATGGGATCACCCGTCGGATCGCCCCAGATCGTTTCATCTGTCTTTGAGGACAGAACAAAACAGACAGCCTGGAGGTATCAGATTGTCGCATCTCCGGTTTCTTCGTGTAGAGCCTCTTAGTTTCAGAGCGCGCGACAAGCGCGATTAGGCGCATGTTAAACGCGACGCAGGCGCTACCATGAGCCGATCTGCATCGGCCTGCATTGTTCATGCGCACTGGTCCATGCTCGGTAAGGAAGCGGAAGCGCGCGGATGAACCTGGCGCGGCAGTAGTGACGCCCTAAGCGACGTGGTCTTCGTTGGCTGGCTTGCACGCTCGCTAAAGCACATATCGCGTCTATCGCGCTAAAGTCAGGCTGCACGTGGTGATGCAAGCCAGGATTTGAGCGTCTCCAGAGCCGCGAGCGCGGGATTCCCAGGACAGACTGGCGGTGTTGTGGCATGCAGAGCGTCGATGGTAGCTCCATTCCAGAATGGATACGTACAACCCAAGTGTGACCGTTGTCCCTGTGTTACCCGAGCGTAGGCAGTCGAGAGATCACAAAATTTAGTTACCGATTAACCGCCATTTGTAGCTGTGCAAAGGACTGTACATTCGAACGCGATTCGGGTGGATAGACTTCGGGAATGCATAGGGTACCACGTGGTCTGCAGATGTCAGTATAAAAGAAACACAGCGAGGTGTTTTGGAAAAACAAACAACAGAAGGGCGGTAACGCGCTTCGTATTTGTGCCACAGCTTCGTTTGGAAAACGGCAGTCATCGCTGACGAAGATGGTGAGAGCGACGGTCTCATCCAAAGCCGAGGATGATCGGGCGATAAGTAGAATTGGAGGGCAAGGTTCAAGTCCCGAAGTATGATTCGTAGAGAGTGGAGCTACATGAGGTTGAAGAGACGGTGTTCAGAGTCTTGCAAACACATGTGTCATAAAGCCATTGGGATCGCCATCGCGGCCAAGCATTCGTTCGACAGAGTCCTTGTGGCACAGTGACGGGGCGGCTAACGGGAGGAGACAAGAGCCTCCAACAATTGCGGGCAGTTATCTTCCGCTCGAATCTGGGGCCAGGCATGTAAGGGAGCGGCTGAGGCAGGCACGGCCGTGGAGCAAGACAGCCTCATTGACAGTCGCGTACGTCGCCCTCCGTCGGTGGAAGATCGACTGACCATCGCAGGTACCCAGAGCATCCCGATATTGTGTAACCTTTGCAGGCAGAGGGACCAACATGCGTCACTTCATGTGGATCATCTCAGCAAGCCTCCAATAGCATCGACAGTGTAGGCTTCAAAAGGAGTCTAGCCTGCGCCTTGCCGTTTTCCTGTTACACGACAGGAGCAGAGGGGTAGGGCCAATAGCAAAATGACCACAGATTGACGCATCCAAGAGGTTGTTGGTCTCCGTTGATTGGAAGGGCATGTGGCATTCCGGTCCAGAAATTGCCAGAGCTGGGTTTGGATCAAGCCAACAGACTGACTCGCAGCTCGTCGGCGACGAGCACAGGCAAGGGACGGGACCATGGCGTCACTGCAACCGCAGCGGAAGGCAGTCATGTGAGTGGGCGTGTGTTAGCGCCGTTGCTGTGTTGTCTTGCTCATCTCGTCAAACACTGGACGACGTTGCCGTCAGCTCGTGCGATAAGCCACAGGGGCACGTTCCCGGGGGATCTGCTTGAGGTGCAGAGCGTTGTATGACTGTTACAGATCTGGGGCGGAGCTGCAGCTGGGCTCTGCGGGGCGGGCGACGGTCCCGGGCCGGCGGGTTAGGCAGCACTGCTGCTCGTTTGACTGGGCCAAGGGCTCATCTCGTGTATGAGACCTGCAGCGGAAAAGCACACATTGCAACGAGGATATGTGCAGGGTGTGGTAGGCAGGGTGGTGAAGGAGGGCGGCAGTAACAAAACGGCAGGGAGCCGGCAGCAGGCAGTGGTATCTACCTGGCAACAGGAGCAGCAGGAGCAGCAGAAGCAAACGCGAGCCAGGTGGTGCAAATGGTTGTGCGATGAACAGGGGACGCTCAAGGTGACATCGGGAGAAAAGCGAGGCTGTTGGCCATGTGGGAGGAGGAGAAAAGGAAAGACATCCGGATCTGGGCAGTTGGGCGACGGGATAAGCTCAGAGCTAGAGGAGGCTAGAGAGATGCTAGCAACAAGGCTAGCAGAGTAGCGCGCCCGCTATCCTCCACTTGGGGGCCGCGCGCCGGCTCGTGCAGTCCACAACGGCCAGTCTCCACTTCCCGCGCGCTCCGCGGTGACGACTCCAGATGTCCATCCTCCATCTTGCCGCCCCATCGCCGCCAATTCATCCTTTGTTCTCTTAGCCTGCTTGCACCGTTTGTTGGGTGGGCCGATTATCCTCTGCAAACAGCGATACCCCCTCGCTCGCAACCTCAATATCTGCACACATGGGCCGGGGTTGCTCGAGCCTCCAGCACGGCGCAGACGGCGCTTAACGGCTGCACAAGAGCCCGGACGGAAACCCCCCGCCCTGCGGTGACTGTGCTCTACATACGGGTGTCTCGAAACGGAGCATCCCCATGGCCGCGTCCACTCGCAACCCCGGCTCACTGCGTCTATAGCAACAGCCCATGGGCCAGCCGGTGAAGCCACCTGGCTCTGGCGCGTCGTCGGCCACTCAGCGCCCTCTCCGCCTCAAAGGCGGCTATCGAGACGTCCCTCGCTGCAAGCCTGCTGCACTTTTCACACCAGCTTGCAGGGTTCAAAATGAAAAAGGTGGAGGGGAGCCAAGCCCGCGTCGGCACGCGGATGCGTGGTCCTGGCCCGACGGCACACAGTACGTGTCGTACCACCAGAAGCCTTTCCCCACTCACCCCGGAGGCTCCACATCAGACCCTTCCTTCACCCCAGTCCATCACCCGCGCTTGCTGCGGACCCCCGCCCGTTGCTCAAAGCCCCTTGTAGCCGTCCGTTATTTGCCCAATTTGAGGAGTCAGAAATCGTCATGCTCGGCCAGTTCATGCTCCGTACTTTGATGCAAAACCAATATCCCATTGCGTCCGTTACTATAGTAAACTAAAAATCGCGACTCCAACATCGCTCACCCTTGAGCCCCTGAGAGCTGCATTACGTCTTTGAACACTGAGCTTGCACAACCGCCATAGAGTCCCAAGTGATCAGAAAAGTGCCAAAACGCCCAAGTCCATCCACGCCAAAGAAAAATTGTGACCTCTTGCGCCTTGACTGCCAACACGGTGTATCACCCCTGCCTTCTAACTGCAAAATCAATCTCAAAAAACCACTCCAATGTTTTACACGTCTAATAGCCGCTGGGTGTCCCCGGAAAGCTGTTGTTCGGTGAATGGTAGTACGCCGTGCCCGGGCTGGTCGTCGCCCGCATTGCCCTTGTGCGGTGGAACGCCGAAGCATCCGTAATCTGGTGGCGGTGGGAGCAGCCGTCTTCTTCATGTCTGTAACAAATGTCAGTGCATGCCACACCACTGCTCATGGGCTAAAGACATACCTGCGAAGAGTATCCTTCCGTGCAAACGTTGCCTTGCACCTGCCACACCTGTGAGGCTTCGCCTTCAGATGCACACTGTTGATGTGTCGGTCAAGGTCCGTCTTGCGCCCAAAGGGTTTGTTGCAACCGGTATAAGTACACTGGAAGGCTTTCACCCGATCTGGATCATGTGTCTTCAAGTGCTGGTTGTAATTGAATGCCCTCGTAAAGAGCCCTCCGCACTCGTCGCATTTGAAGTTGGCGTTTTCCTCGGTAGTCCTGTGCCGCCGAATTCTGGTCCTGGGTGTGGGTCTGTAGTTGTCGTCACTTGAAGGAGGGCTTTGCGAATTCTCCTGGATCGAGACCGTCACGGCCAAGGACGCGAACTCTGGCAATGGGGAATGGCCATACGGGAAGACGCTGCTTGTCAAGTGATCAGGGGCAACCGTCATCGCAGGACCGTGTGATAGGGGAGCCGGTGGCGATTCGGCATCGCTAGCCCACTCAGAATTCGAGAACATGGCTGAGGATACCGAGGAGCGTTGGGAGACATGAGGGTGAGCCCAGGGCGGTGGTGACCGAGAGGAACTATGATGGTAGTGGGGCGTCCAGTGGTGGTCCATAGGAGCTTCCGTCATCATGGTTCCAGCTGCTGATGCCAACTGGCTACTCCATGGCTCAGTGGGTTGTGGGGACGGCGAGTACAACGATGAGGTCGTGGGCGGGATCGAATGAGCATAAGGCTGTGATACGTAAAGCCCAAGGCCCTCAGCAGGCAACCTGGATGGATCGGTGTCACTTCGTGCGGGTGACGGATACGATGCCGACTGGAGCCTCATCGCATGTTGATAGGGGGAGTTGAATGGTGGAGTGGGTTGGTCCCTGCTGTTGGTCATGGTGGTGCAGAGAACAACGTGTAAAGTAACGACAATGGGGGATGCAGTACGATGAGGCGAAGTGCACTTGGAAGAATATGTAGAGTTATCAAGTAGAGTGGGGAAAGCGGAGGATGGATCGTGGATTGAAGACAGGGCGGGTGTTGTATATGAACGGAAGCTATCTGCAAGCGGGCGGATCGAGCAGGCCTGGCAGGCAGATCCAGAAGCGTAAGTGCACTGCTCTGGTGCGTTGCGGCGGTGAAAGTGCAGAGCAGAGTCCGTACAGTCGGTACTCGAGGCAGACAGGCGGAAATGAGGAGCAGAAGCCGCTACTCCAGAGCTCTAGCCGCGGCGGCAGCGCCTGTTCGCTACAAGGGGCCATGTCTCTGCCAGAGCGCTGAGGAAAGCAACTTGTGCGCAACGGTGGAGGCCAAGCCTGTGCATGGCATTAGCTCCAGGGACCCTGGCGATGCAGAAGTGGCGGAACCGTAGCAGCGGGATCATGCGGCCCGCTAGTCGAATCACAGGCGTGCCGACTGCTTGCTTGCGCGCAAGGAGACGGTGAGCTACACCCCTGCCATGCTGCGGCGCGATAGAGACCTGGTCTGGTTGGGCTGTCATTGCCCGCCCGCGTCAATTTTCAGTCACTGTTGACATCTTCTCCCCAGCTTCTGCCATGCTGGCGACGGTCTTCTGTGACGGAACACCAACACGTTGCGCACGCGCGCTAATCTCAGTGGCCCTTTAGCAGAAGGATAAAATGTCGACCGAGTCTCGTCTGCCAGGATAAGCGCAGTCTCCTGCTGTATACACGGCTGGAAGCGCCGGCCCTCAAGCGGCCATGGTCGCTTCATGCTGCTCCTGGAGTTTTGCGACCAAGGCTGTGAGTTGCTCCACCTGTGCCGTGAGCTTCAGAACCAACGGTTTGAGCTGGGGTTCCGACTCCAAGTGGCCTGGTCTGGTCTGAGGTCGATGGGGGTAGTGTAATCTGCCTGACGCCGTTGCACCACTGCCAGCCCCAGGGTCGTGAGATGTACCCTGTGATGGACCGAGAGGGTTGAGAGAAGGCCGAAGGGGCCGTCTGGGGTGCCCAGGAGTTTCCGGACCACCTATGGAAACCCCGCGAGAGCCTCGCTTCTCGCCGGCGAAATGCTCGTAGGCTCCTATTGCCGCAATGAACGGGAGATGGGTCGCCTTCAGAAGCACGATCCGGGCGCTCCTAAGCCGTTCTGAGGATAGAAACAGTCGGAGCGGCCGCAGGCCGAGCGGTATGAGGTTCTAGGAAGACATATCAGCCTTATCGTGGCAGAGATTCGATCACGACCAATGCCAAACCGTGTTTACGGCCTCGGAAACAGCTTTGGAAACAGCTGCCTACATCCGCAGAAGGCTGTACACTGGAAGATCGGAGTTCCGGCGCTTGAGTTGGAACAAGTCTCAGATGTCCCAAAAGGGTATTGAGCTGACTTACTAAGGGCGGCAAATAATATGTCAAGCGATTTGACGTGGACGCCTCCAAGACGTAGACTGAATAGCTGGATGCAGTCAGCAGCGGCACGTTCGGAACAACAAGGATACGCACATGAAGAGGTACTCATCCCGTGCGTGGTCCAGGACCTAGACCAGCATCAGCACGATTCGAGATTCATTTCAAACGCCAGTATTTCGAATGCCATCACTGTTGCACACCGCAATCCGTGAAGGCAGCGAGTCCGCCGTGGGCCTTTGGCATGCGGCCAGCAAGTACCAAGCACACTGGCGCATCCAAGGTTGGCGACGACCAAAGACGGTGACAAGGGCAGAGAACAGATGGGCCGTGATGGTGAGGCTGCAGCCGCGGCTGGGGCTATGTCTAGCTCGTTTCCGCGAGGAACAACGACAGCCAATCAATTCTGCGAATACCCCTGCTACGCTAGGGGGATGAGCACCGGGACGTACCTTGGTCAAGGAAGAGGAAAGCAATGATATCAGCGATGTGATGAGAAGTATGTTCGTCAAGGCGATGAAGACCAACTGGGAAAGTCAGCAGACCGCCCCTGAATGTGCGTCTGCACAGCCATACCATGACGGGTGGACCAAAGATGGGGGATCTATCATTTGAGTCAGTAGCAAACTTTGCGACACGTGGTGGCTTCCGTACATTTCCTGAGCCACATCCTACGCGCCGTGTCAGTCACCGCTTAGCATTCGAGTGGCGGTGCGCCGATGAACACTTACAAAGCCGAGGAATGAAGCACTGCAACGAGCTTATTAGCAACTTGACCCACGGCAAGAGACGCCGGCACATTCACTTACCCGAAGAACACTTTAACCAGTATCCACGCCTGCAGACAATTGTCAATAATGCGAGTGTCTTACATTCAACATGAGAACATGCACCCACCATTTCTCTTGGCGTGAAAACCCCCCGGGCCAGCAGGATAAACGTGGTCAGGAAGCCCAGGTACAGTATGAGCACAAGGGAGAGAAACTTCACAAAGTCTTTGGTCTGCCCGTCGTCAGCTTCGGCTTCGGTGTTGAGAGTGTGCCGAGTTGACAAACCATTTCTTTGAGACAGGGGATCTACGACAGACAGGGGTCAGCAATGTCCAACTGAGTCTGGAGGTTGCAAAGAATTGACGCCACTAGAGGAGCCGTGCCGCCCTTCCCGACGCGGAAAGGCGTGAGGCCACGCGAGAGTTCCCAGCAGCAACGTGGTAACCTCGCCGCAATAGCGGCGGCTGAACGGGAAGAAGGCATCGAACACGCGAAACGACTCACGATGGTTCCAAAGTAGGGATTGAGGGAGAGAAGAGAGAAGATCCTGGGAACGAGGAAGAGAGCTTCTAACCCGAGAACATCGTAAGCTGTGTCAATGGTCCTCGTAGACCCAGAAACCAGGCCAATAATCCCTTGTGCTGTTAGCTTGTGCAAAGTTGTGCTTGTGCACTTACTGAGAAAAAAGAAACACACGCCCACTGAGACGATACTCTGTTGATAGATGTCAGCGCAGGCGCCCACAGAGGCAAGTTCACTTACAATATCCCACATCCACCAGAAGTCTGACGCGTAGAAGCTAGTCTGACCGGCGTCGTTCCACTCTCCGAACTCGTCAACAGCGAAACCTGCAATCCAAATGTACAGAAGCACCTCCGCCACCGTGATATGAGCGAAGCTCCTGTGAACAAGAACGGCATAATAGAGGGCCAGGAATGTGGTAAAGAACAGCGTTTCGAAGACTTTCAAGTACCTCGGAACACGCAACCGCGTGAAAGGATCAGCACGCTTGCGGTTATACAGCTTGGGGCGCTTGACAGAGTTCACACTCATGGCTTCCCAGAAGACAATGTCTCCCTGGTTCTGTTAGCCTTGTGTTACTATACCCAAGGGAAAAGGATCAAGTTACCCGCCATATCCCATTGATTATCTTTTGCACGGCCTTTTGGCTGAGGAACTTTTTCGAGTTGGAAACCGATGCCACCTCCAATGCGCTGAGATTCTCGAACTGAGCAGCAAAGTCATCTGCACGAGTGGACGACGCAGAAACGGTGGCATTGACGCTATCCGTGCCAAAGTACGAGCCTTGACCATTCTGTGTTGATTCAAGTAACGGAGTCCTTTCATGTGAGTTCGGCGCCGAGTTCTCATTGAGCGTCCCTTCGGTGCTTCCTGCTGACGAGGCCTTAGGTGGAAGTTCGAACAACAGGTAGTCAATGGCTTCGCGTTCGGAGAGACTGGTGACAAATTGCCACGCTACATACTCGCACGCGTATCCTCTCGCCTCGTTGACGCCGGGCTCGTCACTGGTTTCCTCCAAAGCAGCAAAATGGGCCTTTAACGCGCTGTTATGGTCAGCGACAATCTCAGGCAACACGAAACGTTTTTCCAGCTGCAGAACTCAGCGCAACAACATCCGCGGACCTATACAACGATATGGAGTGGGGTGCCCTTGCTGGCGCAGGGGAGGTCAAACAACGTTCGGAATTCGGACACACGGAAGGAACACGTTGGGGTAACGAGGCTAGGAAGGATGCACGCACAGGAGTGCTGAGACGACAGCTGGGTGGTGAACGGCGTCCGCCAAATAAGCAATCAAGGGAGTAAGGACTCTGCCGGACGGGAGCATGCGCAGCTCTTCGAAGGTGTGTGGTAAGGTAATGGCATCGGTAAAGTAGCTGAGCGAATTAGCTTCATTCAGGTCAATATCGATATGGTAGTACTCTGCCTACTCCGACTATACTCACAAGGAGAGCTTCCTCACCACTTCGCCGAAGCTGTCGTGATCGGAGATGTCGGGGACATCAGGGTGGAAGTCCGGCCATCGCGGTGTCGGAGGCAGCGACGCCATTGCTCCGCGCGTATGTCCCAGACGGAAGAATGAGGTCCAAGAGAGAGTGATTGACGAAGTCGCAGCGGTCAATCTCTGTCCGACGGCATCGCAGATGTTCTGGAAGGCGGTGAGAAACAGGAAGTCGCGACTGGACTGCGCTTGGCACTAGCGCGTTGGTCTTTCCCCAGACATCGTCGTTTCAGTTCTCTCCACATTTCAATCAAGCCCTGGAGACTCTTCATTTCGTGACTGTTGCAATGTCTGCCGAGGACGCTTTTGTCGATGGAAAGCTGCGACTGACTGTTTTTCTCAAAGCAATCGAGAAAATTCCGGAGCGGCCTGCACGATTCGGACGTCGTGCATCACCCTATCTTTCCAGCTGCATACCAAGTGGACTTGCATGTGATGCATATGGACACAACAATCACGTGCCTGAACAGACGCCAGTTTCGAACGGAACGATTATCCCTCCGCTGGAACAAGTGAACAATGATCAACAGGGATCCATAGGCTTCAGAGCTACTCAAACATTAACTGAGCATCATGACGCCCCAGCCAGCACACCGGATTCGCAGCAGGAGGCAGCCGACAGCTCTTGGGAACATAACGCCCAATTTGACGAGCCTGCACTGGCCGGGGATGGCCCTCCAGACCGAAGTGTAGGAGGATACTCGCTGTGGCGTATCCAGAGCTAACGAATGACTGACAGAGCGAGGCAACAGGGTCTGCGTCGCATGCAACAGAGGCCAGATTCGTTGAAGACAGCGCCCAGGTACCAGAAGGGACCCTTGGCCGTAATATTGAACAGGGTCAAACCACTCCGCCGCATCTGATCAACCAACTACAGCCTGCCACAGAGGGCATGTCCGGAATGGTCGAGCCTTATCCGACTCGGAAACGCGGGACTGCTAGTCAGTCAGAGTGCCTGTCACTCACGCCCTGTGCAGATGGCTTTATTGATTCAGAGCTTACCATCCGCCCCGATTGCCCACAGTTTTCACGAAAAGCTCAGAAAACGTGTACAACGAAGAAGGTGAAAAGGACTTCCAGGACCCGAGGAATATTGCAGCGCGGTATTCTTGAACTAAGGAGCGGCCCTCTCCCCTCCCCTCCCAGAAGCTTCTATTATTCATCCGCAGAGCCAGGCCTTTACTTGGACACCATGCACACGACGGGATCTGCTGGTCTAGCAACCCCGCCTATTCCGTGCAATGCATATGCCGACATGACCCCAGAACAGATGTCTTTCCATGCGCCGCTGACCTTGTCCAGCATGGAAAGGCGTTCAAACAGGGAATCAAATGTCAAGAGTGACCGAGTCCCAGCTCACAGACTCCTTGATGCTGACATGTCCCAAGACGATTATCCCGATGAAGAGACAGAAAACAGTGGTACTCGAGACCTGATGGCAAGGAAATGTATACCTAACGCCATAAACCGACTGGGGCCTCAAAAAGACGATCCTATCTGGGAGGCTCTGTTGCCAACCCAGCCATCGGTTTTCTGACAAAAGATGATCCCGCTGATGGATAGATGTAATAAGGTTCATGCATGAACAGATTATCTGGTGCTTCATATAATTATCACAGTTGCGAAAGGGAAGTTGGTGGATCAAGAAAACACTGTTTCCTGAGTACGTATCATAGTTGCGAATGAGAAATGTCATCGGCTGGACGGCTGGTATAACGGTGTCTTCATTTCTCCGAGAAAGAAGAGAGTACATGGCTATGGTTCATATTCACATACATCTACCTTTGAACATCGTCGCTTCTCAAACGCTTCTCAAAGGCCTCGCATATAAACGTAGCCCCCATACAGCAAAAGTCGTTTGTTGCTCCAGTCCAACTTGACTCTCCGACAAGATTGTAGATTATATATCGAAAGCTTTTGTAGACTGATTCGTCCTCGATTCCGTTTCAATATAAGCTGCTTTCAGGACCTCAATGGCAAGAATGGATTGCCTAACCCCATTCGTGCTCGATTTATTCTATCTGCTTCTTGATTTACGGCTCTTCGAGCCCGTGTTTGATCCATCGATGATAGCTGGAGTCTTTACTTACCATACTGTTAGAGCTTAAGCACTCCGATCCAACATGACATTTCTGTCTTTGCTTCCCTTTGCCTTCGATTTGCTCCTTTTCCCTTATCCGTTCTTCTTTTCCTTTGTCTTTTCTCGTTTCTGTCTTCCCTATAGTTTAAACACATCGTGTTGTGCTGCAAACTACGTAGATAACACTACACCAGAACTACATTATCCGCGGCATCTACTGCACTCTAGAAAGAGATCATGACACAACACTGGCCAAACTGAAACCATCGCAATGCAAAACCACTTGATCATTGTGTTGTATTCTACCCCTCAACTTGCATAACACCTCTACCCCACCGATGCACCAACCCCACATCTCCCACACTGATCATACAAACCCCCACCCCAACCTACCCACCCGCATATCGCCTACTAATTCCGACTATGCACATCCCAAATCCTGACCGTCTCGCCCCTAACCCCCTTCGTCTTCTTCTTCCTCGCGCCCTCGACCTCATTCAACCTCAACATCGCCCGACTGACCAACGCCAGCATATCCACCAACTCCGACATGCGCTTGCTTCCCAAGAACACGCCTTGCCACCACTTCTTATCCTCCTGCGCAATCACCGTCGCGATATCCATTGCTTTCGTGGCGACCTGCGATGAAGACATGTACGCGAAGGCTTGCACGACGGTGAGGTATGCGAGGATGACTTCGGGGATGTAGATGATGCGGACGTACCAGCCCGGGGACTGGGGAGCCGGGTCGATGGTGTCGAGGAAGCTGTCGGTTAGGGCGTCGATGTGGTCGGTGATGGTGTCGAAGGTGTTGCGGAGGGGTTTGAGGTTTGGCTTTTTGGAGACGCTGCGTTGGCTGCTTGACATGGTTAGCAGGGTGGCAGATCGGGCAGGGAATTGGTAAACGTACCGGATGACTTCTTCCTCTTCTTGCCGCCATTGGCGGAGTTCACGAATGAGGAAGACGAGATTTTGGAGGTCCTGATAGCTTTGGCTGTTTTCGCGGAGACGCTCGACGATCGTGGCGTGTTCGGCGGGGGTGGGGAAGCGTGGTGCGCGACGTGAGGAGCGGCTGGAGGTAAAGTCGTGATCTGAGGAGGCAAGGCGCAAGAGTTCTTCGTCCTGGATCTCGGCTCCGTCATCCCTGAAATTGAACTCGTACCCGCACAGTGCTTGGGTCTTGATGGCCGAGAGCCGCTCGATGTTCATCTCCTCTACGAGCTGTATCGCGGCACCGACTCGCCCAGTCACTGTAAACGGGGTTAGTAGACGTGTGCAAAGTCTGGAATACGAACATACGCAGAAAGTGTACGAGACCGCTATGCAGCAAGTTGAAAGTCTCGTCCATCTCCTTATCCAGATGCAGATGCCAGCGCAAGCTCTCCATCACGGCTTCATCATCCGGTTCAATCTTCATACCAGGGAATTCTGGCTGTATCCGTTTTCCAGGCCAGAGCCAATCCTGATCCTGAGTGGGTTCCAGAATAGAATACCTTTCAATGTTCGCCTTGTTCTTATGCAAGATGTTGTTGGACACCAAAAGATAGTTTTCTGTCACCACGCGGACGGGGTCGATCTTGTACTGTTCCATAAGGCCGACCATGTTCCTTTGCTCTTCCGGATCATTGATCTCAGGGAGGATGCGTGCAAGGCAATGATAGCATCTGTCACCCTCCAGCTGAGCTGCATACAGCGGGATCAAGTAGAATCTCTTACTGATCCTCAGGATCTCAATGTACGCGACAATGACGTTATCCAATGCCGCGCGTTCTGCGTGCTCCTCTCGGTTGTAGAGGCCCAAGCCCTTGTGAAGCACAATAAAGACGTGTACCAGGACCCGAAGAGCGTGAGGGTCCGAAGCCAACGCCTTGTAATGTGGCTCGGCGGAGATCTTCCGCGAGTCGCTAGGCACCGATTTTCTCACTCCCAGCAGGGAGCTGCCCTCGGTATCGGAGTCTTCAGGGTCCAGGATCAGACTAGTCGCTCGGTTGTCTTTCTCGAGGAGGATGGCAATGGCGACGCCGACTTTATAAGTGAGTTCGTCCAGATTTCTGCCGATCAGGCCGCCTTGAATCAACTTCATAGGCAGTAACGACAAAGCAGCAGAGTCCTTGCCTTGTTGCATTAAGTTGATAACTCTGGAGTGTGACGTCTCCCAAGCTCCCAAATTGGCAACGGCGTCTGAGAAACCGAATTTCTGCACCAAGGATTGCGGCAATCGGTCAGGGTATGTCTTGAGGAGGTATTCGTCAAACCTGGATAGAAGCAGGGCGTTATAACGGGCATACAGATGGTCGTCGAAAGTCCTGCACACCTCTTCCACCTCTTTGTAGTCTCCACTAAGCAATGCATATGCGGCCGCTTCGTATTGTGTCCGGGCGCCTTTAGCGGCATAGAAACACATTCGACGGAAAAGATAACCCATAGTAGGTCCAGAGATGTTTGGTACTCCATCGGGCCTAGATTCATCTGCTGCCCCCAAGCTGACCCCGCGCCAGCCCTCGCTCCTGTCTTTACACCATTCTGTGATGTCCTTGTATGGAATTCCGCGTCGGAGCATCTCGTAACACACCATCCACAGTGCACGCTCGTAAAACTCATCCGATTTCTCCAAGGCACGCTTCTGCCTCGCTGGCGCGTCTGGATCCAATTGCGTGACCATCTCATGGAGTCGGTCGGCGGTTCTCAGGCCCGTGAAGTCGTCGCTCAGTGCACTATCAGCGCCTTGCAACCGTTTCAGCTGCTTGATCTTCGACTTTGTATCGAGCCAGCCGCTAGTCCAAACGTGGGTAGCTTTTCCGGAGTGTGCCTCGAGCTGTTGTGTGATAGAGTCGATATCGCTTTCGCTGTTTCTCGCAGTCCGCTCGAGCCATCTCAACACCAGCACCTTTTCTTTAGCTACATCATCTTGCAGCACGAAGCGGTCCCAGATTCCATTATTTTCGCTGTACCGATACGTTTCGCCAAGGGCGTCCAGTTGCGCCTGCTTCTCCACTGCTGGGTCCGTACCGGGCTCCGGATGGTAGTGCTCAATCAACACGCGCAAAAGATCCCATGTCGCAGCTTCGGTCTGCCAATGCCGCAATTCTTGAACTCTTGAGGACTGCGTGTTGGCGCCAGACTCCAAAGAGGGAATCACTGATGTACTGAAGGACTTGGGAAGTCCGCTCGCGGCGCCAGGGCGCTCTTCCACTGCCATCTTGTCGATACGTCGCCGTACGCTTTTCGCCAGTTCTCCTCTGTTCTCGACGCCATCCTGCTCCCTCAGTTCCTCCACAGTCGAGTCGGCCAGCTCCTTGAATCGCTCGACGAGCCGCAGCGTGTTGCGGTACCTTGCCTTGTCGCTATCATTGCCTTGAGTGTGCCATTGATCGACGCGTTCGGCGAACAGTTCCACCTCTTTGCCTACTCGGTCGGCCATTGCGCGGAGCGGCTGGAGGGGATCTTCGGTTGCGCCGTTCTCGCTCGTGGTCCGTGAAGCAAACAGAGAAGCTGGACTACCACCGTTTGGCTACAATGATTGTAAATAAAATGAAAGACCGGGGGAGCTGTGAACTGGCGTACCTGCAGCGCGGCGGACAGGGACCTTCTTGGTGTGGTCGCCATTGCTTAATTCATAAACAAACGAACGAGGAAACAGCGAGGCGCGCTTTGACCACCACCGCGCACGACGATGTCTGGTGAAAGGTGAAAGGTGAAATGGACAATAGAGCAGCGAGCTAGCTCTGTATGCAAAACATAACGACTGCTCTCGACAAGCCCGTGCACAGAGATGCGCTAGTGTCTGGTTGTCTAGCGCCTTGGCGACAATAGAAAAAGCTCGCGAGCGGCGGCCTCAGTTCTGCTTCATCAATGTCTTTATAGGCAGTCATTAGAGTCTCGGTTCAAACTTTCAGTGTTTGTACAGGTCCTTGAGGCCTCCTTGCGTGCTCACGATTGTCTTAGACCGACAATACCTCCTACAACCTGGCTCGACTTCCTCGTGAGGTGTGACAGTTCAGATCCTAGAGGAGGTGTGACATTTTCTCTCATGACAAGTGCGCTTCTATTTTGACTATTGGCTCGTTCAACTCCCCGATGCCCGCTGTTTCATCTTCAACCTGTATTGTTGAGCGAAACTCAGTGCAAGCGGGTTAATGCCAACCTGAGAAGAGACGCCTTCGGACAGCTCACGACACTGGCCTGATCTCCATTCTTCTCGTAAAAGGCGTTGCAGCACTCATATAGCGCGTCGACCTGTGGCATGTAAGCATTCTCTTGCTCGTACATCGAGTTTTGTCGAAGAAGTACCTCTTTCCGGCATTTGTCCTCATTGTAGTTGTTCTTCAACAAACAGTCTGGTTGCAAGTCAAGAGGTTTGAAATTGAAACGGCAGTACAACTCACTCTGGATTGCGCATGCTCGTGGATGGCATGCTGGATCTGTTTGGAGGTCCTCCTTGAGCCCCTAGAGCAGTTGTCAGTTGTGCATCTGGTATACAGTGACATCACGCCTGCGCACCATTGTTCGAGATCACGTGCTGGAGCAGTGGTTTGCTCAGTTGGAGTCTTGACTGCCCAGGTGCTGCCTATATGGAGAACAGCGACAAAAACACGTAAAAGAAGGTAAAACAACCAATCAAAGTGGCGGTCAAATCGTTGAAAGTGAGACAGGCCTGTACGGTGAGCAGGTGCAAACAAACTTGGCTCCGTTCTTTGACTTGGGCGGGCAAACCAAAACCCCGCTAGCCTCTTTCCACTTCACCTCAACCACAACCACAACAGCCAATCCCCCGCCCATTCTCACTTTCGCCACAGCCTTCAGTCACCACAGCAGCAATCCCTCTGCACCCGCGCCCTTGGACCGAGCTTTCACCGCCTCTCTGCCGTATAAGACGCGTCTCCCAGAACCCCGCTCTCGCAGCTTCCGCCCATCCACCCTCTCCTCCGCCTTTCCGCAGTCAAACCACAGCAATGGCCGATGAGTACCAGCAAAAGCCTGAGGAGCCGGCTGAGCCCCAGCACCTGAATATCAAGGTTACCGACAACAACAACGAGGTCTTTTTCAAGATCAAGAAGTCAACCCAACTCAAGAAGCTCATGGATGCGTTCTGTGAGCGACAGGGCAAGACCCCCCAGAGTGTGCGGTTCCTCTTCGAGGGTTCCCGTGTGCAGCCAGACGACAGCCCGGATACGGTGAGTTTATTCAAGATCCTCTGTGCGACTTCCGCTAACATCATTAGCTTGGCATGGAAGACGGCGACACGCTCGAGGTGCACCAGGAGCAGATCGGCGGCTGCTAGACACTGACACGGACGTTGAGGTCTACCACCGCGTCGGCGGACTCCCTAGCCCACAACGATCCTGAATTGAACTCCGGATAGCGCATTACGATTCTACGACCCGGTTCACCTTGATCTCGAACTGATTCGATGGGGGCGTTGAAATGGTTCATGCTGGCATTGTGGCCTTGGGTTATCGAACCTTTCTATATGGCGTGAGAGACTTGGTATCCCGGCTCAAATGACCATTCTTGTTTTGTAATATACGACAGTCCAAGGTCTTGCCAGCCTAGGAAGACTCAGTCGGTATTCACGCATAATGATGACCCATGTCAAACCATCTTCTTATGGACTAATCTGATCACCCCGTGTGCCACTTGTGTATCCTCACGTTGAGTTGTACAGTCGTGTCAATAAGTTGCAAATCCAATCATGAGTCGACCGCTTTACAAATGATACATTTCGCCATGAGATCTTCATATAATAGAACGATTCAACGCCATGTATGCCCCGACGCAACCAAATAAGCCCCCACTGTATCAACAGTATAACAAGATGATGCCGCCCAAGTCAAATCAGCGTTATGCACATAGTGCTCTTCCAAATACAACCTTGGAAGGTTCAGTCATCCCAGATCGCCTTCTTCCTCGCCTCGGCCGCTTCCCTCTCCGCCCGTTCCTTCTCCCTCTCTGCATCCCGCCTCTTCCTCTCCTTCTCCCGTATCGCCTTATCATACTCCCTCTCCTCGGCCGTCCTCCTCGGCGCCCTCACCCCCAGCGCTCCCGCAATCAGCCTCCCCGCTACCGCAGTCGTCTTCTCCGGTCTCTTAGTCGGCGGCCCAGAGCCCCCACCACGCATACCTGTGCCCTGCGCCTGTGACTGCATCGCAAACGGTACATGATCCGGAAACTCGAACGGTATAGGCGATGCCGGTGTCGGCGGTGGTGGATTTGGCGGTGATGTGGCGTCTGTCGTCGATGTTGATATTGCCGAGAGGCGCTCTTTTGGTGATGTGGGTTTTGGGAGTGATTTCGAGGAGGGAGTCTCGGTTCCTGTGTCGCTCGAGTCGGAGAGCTCGGCGTCCCAGGATTCGGCGACCGCGGGGGATTTGGGCTTGGAGGCGGGTTTTGAGGGGGTTTTGGAGGAGATTTGGAGATTTGAGAGGGTGGATGCGACTTCTGGGGGATTGTTAGAGGGTGCGATGGGAGGAGGGATATGGTGGGAGAGCTGACCTGCTTCGGAGGGTGTGCCGCGAGACATTGTGGTTGTGATAGGTGGTGTTCGTGATACGGTATTGTTTTGGTATGAGAATGATGATAGGTGAAGCGTATGAAGATAGAATATGCAGAGCGTTGGTTTAGGTGTATGTGAGTTGAGATGTATTGAAGCTGTGTGTTGAGATGCAAGTACTCAGTTAACCACGCCAAGTACCAAGCTCACCCCGCATAAATCGATGCCTCCAGGCCCTGCACCCAACGACACGCACTCCTCTCAACATCCAACGTCATCAAGGCCAAACATGCGTCTCTGAGAAGCCAAGTCATATCGGAACATTTTCGAAGAGATCCTCCGACACGGTTTAGCCTGGGCGGCGCCGCAAGCATGAGATCCCGAGGTCTAGATGCCGTAATTCCAAGGAGGGGTCGGTTACTTGCATGTAGCCGTCTTGGGAAACTCGGTAATTCCTAACGCTATTTCGACACGGGTGAGCTTCTGAAGTTGCACTCATTCGCGATTTCGTCGAGCCAATAAACCTTGGATTGCTTGTTCAGAGCGCGGCGGATACAGCATTGTATTGAACCGACAAGCACCATCGCACAAATCCTACATCCGGAAGACAACCTCTGAGACGCGATACTCGCCTGGCTCAGAAGCTCTGGTCTCCAGCATGATACCTCACCGCACGCGGCAATTGAGCCGCAAGATCGATTGCACTTCTCGTACAGTCTCCCGTTTCTCAACCACATCCCGACGCAACGGGTACGATGATACTATCCAAAACTTGAAAATTGGCAAGCATACAAGAGTCATTTTCCAAGGCTTCACAGGCAAACAAGCAACGGCCAACGCAAAAGAGTCGATAGAATGGGGTACCAACATCGTTGGTGGTGTCAAGCCGAATGGCTCAGGAGAGCACCTAGGACTCCCGGTGCTGCCTTCTGTACGAGCGGCAATGGAGCAGTTGAAGCCGCATGCGACAGGTATCTATGTGGCTGCGCATCAGGCTGCGGCAGCTATCGAGGAGGCAATCGAGGCAGAGGTCCCCTTGATTGTGGCAGTTGCGGAACACATCCCCCTGCATGATATCATGAGAGTGCGTGATAATCGTGGAAAAGGAGAAAGACAAGTGCTAATGAGCAGTAGATACACTCGGTCCTTGCTACGCAGTCGAAGTCGCGTTTGGTAGGTGCGAATGCTCCGGGAATCATTTCTGCCATCGGACATTGCAGAATTGGGTTCCAACCTCTGCCTACCTTCTCTCCTGGTCACATTGGTATAGTTGCCAAGTCTGGTACCCTGTCCTACGAGACTGTGGGTTCTTTGACACGTGCCGGTTTGGGACAGAGTCTATGTATTGGCATGGGTGGTGACGTTATCGCTGGTACAAACTTCGTGGATGCCCTCAAAGTATTTGAGGACGATGAAGACACCGAAGCCATGATCCTTGTCGGCGAAGTAGGTGGTACCGCCGAAGAAGAGGCTGCGGATTGGATTCGGGACTACAAGAAACGAGTGAAGGATCCCAAGTATGTGATCGGGACGTGTGGATTGGGGCTTCGACACTGACGAATGTAGGCCAATTGCTGCTGTCATTGGTGGCTTCCAAGCGACCGGACGAAGAGTTATGGGCCATGCCGGCGCCTGGACCGGTCTAGGAGAAGGTACTGCAAAGTCCAAGTACGATGCATTGGAGAGCGTTGGCGTCACAATGGTGGACCATCCTGCAAAGTTCGGCGGCGTCATGAAGGATACATTGGCGAAGTCAGGCCGAAATGTCAGGAAGATCGTGCGTTCAACATCCATGGACTTTCTCTGCGAGACTTGTACTGACAGATTACAGGAGCAATCCGCCGCCCAAGCCCAGCAGCAGCAACGCCGCTCGTACCATACCTACCGCCGCCCCCAGCTTCCCCCTCCCTCCCAAGTCCCGACTCAGAAGCGCTCCCTCCACCTGACCGCCGACCAATCTGCCAACCTCCTACAATCTTACAAGATCCCCATCTCCCCGGCTCCCTCCACCACCGAGCCTTCCCATTTCCTCGGCATCACCGTCGCCCGCTCTGCCCGTAGTCCGTGTATCATCTGCACGCCAACCACCGACCCCTCCGCCCTCACCCACCGCGTACGCCGCATCCCCTTTTCCTACCTCACCGGACCTACCCCCGAAGCCCTCGACGCCGCCCTCTCTCATCTGCAACTATCCTCCGCACCGCCCACAACGAAAGCGCAAACCGCGTCCCTTATCCAAAACCTCTGGACCCTCTTCCGCGAAAAAGAAGCCATCGAAACCAGCGTCTCCATCTCCCTCTCCAGCAACTCAGACGCCCTAACAACCCACTCCCCCTACCTCTTCTTCGACGACGCAGCCTACAAATCCAACGGCCGACAAGCCGATCTCCACGCTCTCCGCGACACCTCGCTTCTCCCATCCACCGAACTCGAAGCCGAGAAATCCGGCATCGTCTTCGTCCGACTGAACGGACCCTCGCCAGACCGACCCGACGACTTAAACCCCAACAACCTCGTAGGCACGCTTGTCAACGGCGCAGGGCTGGCAATGAACACCAACGACGTTGTCAATCTGCGATTATCCACGCCTTCAGATCCGAACGCAAAACCAACGTACTGTGCGAATTTCCTGGATACGGGCGGCAAGGCGACGGCGGCGACGATATCGACGTCGTTCAAGCTGATCCTGTCTGACCCGCGTGTGTCGGTCGTGTTTGTGAATATCTTCGGTGGCCTGACGTTGTGTGACATGATTGCTCAGGGGATCATTTTGGCGTTTAAGGAAGTGGGGGTCAATAAGCCTGTGGTTGTAAGACTCAGGGGTACGAATGAGGGGTTGGGACAAAAAATTCTCGAGGAGGCGAGTTTGCCCATCTCGGCGTTTGATGATTTTGAGGAGGCGGTTAGGGAGGTGGGGAGGTTGGCGAATGCGAGTGCAAATGGGGAGGCGTTGAAGATGTAAGGGGAAGTGGACTACAGATGCTGGTGTATATAGTGATCACGAGAGCTATAGGTCGGAATATAGATCGTGATAGATACGCCCGCTACGAAGGGTATGTACGTGTCAAGATGTAAAACGCGACTATTTAACCAGATTGGCCCTCTCGTCATCTTCATCGCTTTCCTCCTCACTCTCTGTCTCCTCTGCCTCGCTCTCGTCCTCTGTTTCTTCTTCCTCGTCTTCGTCTGTCTCCTCATCCGTCTCATCCTCCTCCTCCTCCGATGCCAGCCACTCATCCAACGTCTTCTCCTTCTCCTTCTCTTTCGGCCTCGCACCACCCATCCCACTCAACGGAGAGTCCGATCTCGCATATTGCGGCACCCGGCTCATGCTCGCAGCAGCATCCAGCTTCTCGCCAGCTGTGACGGCTCTACCACCCGCTTCATACGGTGAGGGTGTGGTTGACTCGTCTCGGAGACTGGGATCGGGTTCCTGTCCCTCCTTGACCCAGGCCGGGAGAGCTTCGTAGCCTCGCAGGCCACCTACGCCGCCTTCGTCGCCAATGACCAGGCTTGCGCTTCCGAGGACGAAGTCCTTTCGCGTCTCGCTTGGGCTGGGCGTGTGAGGGACCGGTTTCGGCGCCAGGAGGAGGAGAGTAGCAAGCTGGGTTGAGGTAGGTGTAGCAAGGAGCGCTTTGTATAGGCGAGTGCGATCGCGGAGGTCGTATGACGTGTCGTAACGGGCCAAAAGGAGGATGTACTGATAGAGTGCTTCGATGGGGTGCTGGATGTGGGCTTCTGACTCTGGTTCCTTCGAATCAAAGTGCTGATCCCCGAAGCCGCCGTCCTCTTCATACCCTTCAAGTGGAGACTTTGCTGCTTCTGGCTCAGGCGATTTGGCCTGATCTTGAGGTGGGTTTGCGTTCAAGTGGTGGAGGTACACCTTCGCTGCCAGAAGAACAATCTGGAGCTTAGCTGGCTCGGCCTCATCTGCAAATCCCTTCGCCAATATACGAAGCACATCAGCCGCGATGTTGTTCTCAGGGTCCAGCCCTGCAAACTCCCCAACAAGCCAAATGATGCTTGCTCGAGCTTGTGGACTCGTCGCAGCATCCAAGTGCTTTGCCAATCTTACCACTGTGGTCCTGTGACTCTCGGGATCCCTTTGGATGAGATGACGGATCACCTCCAAGCTCTCTGCTACTAGTCGTGCGTCCGCAGAACCGATGTGTGCGAGCAAAAGACGCAAGCATCGTGCTGAGGTTTTAGGACTTGTTGCATCACTCTGCGAACAACGCCCGATTGCTCGCACGGCTTCCTTTACCAATCCTAGGTCCAGACTGCCAGAATGCGAAAAGTGGCTCAGCTCCGCAAGAATGAGACTCTGCAGCTTCGGTGGCGAGTAGGGAAATATCAATGTCAGCAACTCCAGCTTGAGTCGCCATATATGGGGTGCGTCGGTGGACTGCACAAGAAAGTGGTTGTAGTACTTGACGAACGGTTCCGGATGCGAGAGGCAGACTTGAACGATGTTGTAGAGCGCGATATGCTGCACGTCATCGGTTCCGCGGAGGAGAGCTATCAAAGGGCCTATAGCAGGGAAGAGATACTCGGTAGTGCCCAGGTAGAGGTAGGCACGCGCAACAGCGATGACCACTGCGGCGTTTCTAGACTGGAGAAGCGGCTGACATGATTTCAGGAGGAGTTCGAGATCTGGATCCAGAACGACTATCTCTTGCATGTCGGTCTCGTCCTGTTCGTCCGAGTCGCTCTCCGAATCGTAAAAGCCCTTGGTAGGCTTTGCTGAGCCTTTGGTGTTGTTGGTATTCGCCTTTTTCACCTTCTTCGTCCGCCGTGGAAAGCATTTCCGTGCATATACTGTCATCAGGCGTAGAGTAGCCAGCTGGCCCCACTCGTCCATGTCTACCAGCTTCCTTACAAGCGATCGATAGTGTGGATGTATAAGGTCTAGGCGGTCCGGGCACATCTGAAGGAAGGCAGCTACTGCCGCGCCAGCCACAAAGTACTGCTTGTCGCTCAGAAGCGTTAACAGATATTCCAGTAGTTGTGGCTCCGTATTCGGGTCCAAGCTATAGCACTTCGGAATGGCCAGGGCAGCAGCCCGCCTTACATAGGGGGACATGTCGCCCGCTCCCCTCTTGATCCCAAGGCTGACTATCTGACTGATCACCGGAACTCTTATCGACGACATAACGCGTAGTGCCAGTGCGCGGACTTGGGGGCTTTGGTCCGTGAGAGACTTCTGGATGGTGTTGATGGAGAGAAGGGCTGTGTCTGGTTCATGTTCGGCGTGCTGGAGCAGGTATATGTAGACGAGCTTTTTGACCTGCAGCGATGGCGACGCAACGTTCTTGATTACATGGCTGAAGAATGGCAGTGTTTGAGACACTGGCTGTCGATACGACATCTACTCGCATTAGCATCACATCTCCATGGCCAGCAGCATAGGAGGTGAGCATACTGTGATGACTCTTCGAAGGCCTTCCAAGACATCTCGCTCAGAGCGGCTGTCGAGCAGCTTCTTGAGCTGGTTGGAGGGTAGTGCCCGCGTCGGGGCTTTGCGGGCGAGGGTGGCATCACGGGCAGCTTCGAGGGTGAGGTCGCGGGCTGTGGAAAGAGACCAGTGAGCATAATTGGACGGATGCATAACTGCGAGCACAAACGTACTGAAGTACGCTCAAGGGAAGCAGGGAGACAGGACGGTAGGTGCCTGAACGGGGAAAGACGCACCCGTTTCCAGCATGCTCGAGATGTGAGAGACGGAGAGAGCCATGGCTCAGTAGTGGCCCAGAGCTGCCGGGGCCGGGCTCGGATGCAGAGTCAGGACGGAGATGCCGGAGGAAAACGTGCGGTCGATGATGGGCCAACAACAAGCTGTGACGTGAGCATAACTTGAAGATGTGGGCGTGTTGGTGGGGTTCCAAGATCGGGGAACTGGGAAGCTGAGTACGCTAAACCGGATTCGACAGCTCCTCCCTTGCAGCTTCGTGCCGACCCGCCCATGCATCAGCCTTCCATGCAACAACATCCTCACATGTCGTGCCCGCCCACAGTGCTCTATCCGCTGACACTCGTCTCTCTCCTGCACTTTGTCCTCGCAACTCAGGTGAGCACAGGGTCAACGACGCTCATCATCTGCTCCAGTCGAGAGGCGTTCTTCCACCATGTTGCCCAATCGGTGAAGCCGAGCAATGATAGCCGACATGCGGGAGAAAGATTCCAGCTGCACTTCGCACCCACGTTGCGGAACTTGCTCGCGGCACAACACGTGCATCTGGCTTTCTGCGACTCCGTGCCGGCCCTGAGAGCGTACCTATCGGCTTACCGTGGCGTCGTGTCGGCCCCTAGTGTCCAACAGCGGATCGGAGGGCACACGCTTATGCTAATAAATCCGCTCTCGCTGCATGCCGAGTCTACTTCATTTTCAGCTCAAGGTTTGTCCAGGACGTTTGCCGGAGCCGTGGAGACTGCGCTCAGACTCGATGCAAAGCTTCTCATGGTCGAGACAACTGAAGGCCACAATCGACCTGTGGATGTTCGTGGTGATGACCCTGATGCTGTTACGAGGCCGGGGGACAACGGTGGTGCCGCTCTGGAAACTTCTCATGAAAGTCTAGGCCCTTGGGATCAGGAAGTGCCAATGTTGAATGACTCGGTGAGGAGGTTTGTATCCCGCAGTGGTCAATGGCCGTGGGCTGGCCGCACAGTCCAAGCCAGCAGAGTGGCTGGGAGGTGGTTCCGCTTTTGCAGACTTGCTGAAGAGGAGCCTTGAATTCATCGACGGAGCAACTGGGCATAACGGATTCAGCTCGACTCTACCAGGGCCAAGCAACACCAACTGCCTACAGTCTACGTCGTTCTCGCATCTACAAACAGAACAATCAAAACCGCCATGATGCCACATATACCGGCCAACACTGCGTTCATGTTCCCGTAGCCAACCAGCTCAGTCAGCACACCACTCAACATCGGCCCAACCATCAATCCAGCGCTGAAAACTACATTGTTGATCCCATAAAGCTCTGCATATGGGGCTCTTCCCTTGAACAGCCTCTCGTTCGCCTTCCAGTACTTCTCAAGCACAGTCCCGCACTCGACAATGTTAGCCGAACTAATACCCGCAAGGCCGACACCGTTCAACGCAAGCAATGACGCGTACAATGCGACCTGACTGTCGACGGGTATTTGCGATGACAAGTCCCCTGGCAACCGAAGGAGAGCGAGCACTGGGACCAGAAAAGCAAAACCGAAGATCGACAACGGTTTGGCGCCCCAGCGGTCAGTACACCAGCCGAAGATTGGCGCGAATATGAACTGAGAGGCACCCAGGGGAAAGAATAGGAGGCCGGCTTTAAAGCTGTCGAATTTGTACCGCAGGGAGGCTACGACGGGAATAGTCGCATCAAATGCCCCAAGAAGCGTGGCTTGGATGAATCCCATGAGAAAGGCGGTAAGGAGGCCTCGGTCTTGAAACAAGAGGAGAATGGGAAAGGTTTTCGTGAGGGGGTGCTGAGGATCTGGAAGAAGATACTTAGGGTCACTGGAAAAGGTGTCGGTACGGGAAAGGAGTGATGTGGTTTCGTTGGGCCCGCTGGATTCCGGGTCTGCCGATGCCGCAGTGTCCTTCTTTTCAACCATGAGCAGTCGCATGATCAAGTCCAGAGTGATCACCGACACTCCCAGTCCGAACACTCCCATGACTCCGGACTTCGCGTAGGTGATGCCGCCAACGAGAGGGGAGAAGAGAGTCGCGACCGAACAGATGCCGAAGATGGTACCAACAGTCTTTCCAATGTTCTCATGACCGACCACTTCAACCAGAATGGTGAGCCCGATGGTCCATACGGTTCCACCAGCAGCACCTTGAAGGGCTCTCGCAAATACCAGCATCAAAACCGAGTTGGCCGAAGCCAGGAGGATAGTGGACAGCAGTAAGAATATGAGACCGAGGAGAAAAGGGATCTGTCGGGATGAGAAAACCTTGTCCGAGAGGACCCCAGCGAGAGGCGAAGCCAGAAGAGATGCGGCAGCGAAGATGGCGAGAAGGACCGATGTTGCGCCCTGGACTTGATCATCGGGCAGGTTGATGCGGTCTTTGAGCATAAATGGAAGGACTGGTACTATCAGGCCGTACAAAAACATATCGGTGAAGGCTGCCAGGCCGACCGTCATGCAAATGAAGATGGTGCTGGATCTCCATGATTGGCCGCCGTTCGTAGAAGACCGGCTGGGCGCCATTGTTGCTCGTAGCACTGAATATTATTGCAAACAATGCGAGGCTCTTTCGTTATCGTCGATCTGAGGAAGAAGGGATGAGACGCCGCCGCGCTTTTCTGTGAAATATGCTTTTCCGCTATCTGTTATGAGAAGCCAAAAACTTTGAACAAAACTTGAACAGCAAGATGCCGCCAACGCTTAGGAAGAATAGCTGAGCCTGGGTTTCCAGGGCCTGGGTTTCCAGGAAAGAAAGTTCAGAACAAAAGAGACGGTGAGAGATTTTGACATCGTGCGGGGAGAATCCTGAGCTCATGCGAGTCTGCGGCGCAACTGCATTATCACGGCCATACCGAGGAGGTGCACCCCACTATCAACTGGATCGGGTTAGCGCGTGGCTGGAGCTCAAGAAGTTCGGCGGTTGATGTGTGACATCCCGACCGCATCCCAGTTCAACCTCCATAACGAACGACAATCGCACCTCAACCATGGATGCTATGGAAGGCGTAGTGCATAGTGGCGGCGGCCAAGTCGCAGGGGACGTCGACCAGGTTCCCATCGAGACGTAGGATACATCGTCGTTGATTCCCGAGCTCCTTTGCTGACCCAGACCTCCTAGTATCTATGTACGTGGCTCAAGAATCTGCAGACAACGTACAGAGATATCTGACTGAGCTAGATAAATCGCCTTCCCGAGAGGATCAAGCTTGAAGAGCTTACGGAGATCCTCCGCGCCATCTTCTCGCACTACGGAAACATCAAGGACGTTGTCGCTAAGGCCAGCATCAAGCGGAAAGGCCAAGCATTCGTTGTGTTCGACAATGCAGAGTCTGCGCGCAAAGCTCTGGAAATGGACGGCTTCGAGTTCTACCCCGAGAAGCCTATGGGTGTAACCATGGCCAAAAGCCGGAGCGATGTCACCGTTATGGAGAAGGGCACCCGTGAGCTCTTCGACCAGCACAAGCGGGAACGCTTGACAGCAAAGGGTACCAATGTCTCTCCCAGCCTAGAGATACGTCCACTGACCTACCAACAGAGCGCAAAATGGCCGAGGAGGCCGCACTCCAGCAAGAAGCGCCCGCCGCCGTCAAGGCCGAGAGGCCACGAGCAGTCAAGACTGGCGCCGCTGCTGTGCCCGACGAATACGTACGCCCGAGCAGGGTTCTCTTCCTGCAGAACATCCCGTCGGAAGTCAGCCAGGACGACCTGGAGAACATTTTCGAAGCATTCGAGGGCTTCAGCGAAATTCGTTATATCCCCGTCAGGCACATGGGTTTTGCCGAATTCGAGAACGAACAATACGCGATTACGGCCAAGGAGGCAACGGCGAATATGCCTATTGGTCCTGACAAGACGCCTATGAAGGTTACCTACCAGAGGAAGTAGATGACCTTGGACATCCAAAATCTAAGACTCTTCTCAAGCGGACAGAGGACTTCACAGGCTACCTTTGGGCCTCGATCGTCAGAGAGTGAGCTTTGCAAGGAGTTGGCGGGCCCTCCGGAGAAGCGAATTGAGGCAGAAGGACGCTCCAGAGAGCGTCTGTCTCACGGATACAGGGACTCGATGTTCATCACACTTAAGAAGGCGAAATGGTGGACTGGCGTTTTGGAGGATTGGCGTTTGCACGGGTTTAGCACAGGCTCAAGACAATGGATTGGGTATGCTTAGGGCTGTATGCAGGAAATCAGAAACGCTGGATATGGGATTGACGACCAAGTCAACAATTCGACCGCACCGGATCTCACCCTTGCCTGCCAACATTTCCAAGCCCAGGCACCGTTCCGATGAGGCGAGAAGTGTGCCGCTGCCGCAGCTGAGACGGGCGCCCCAATTTCGGATACCGAGAACAACGACATGGCAGCTTCACAGGCGTCAAGCTGGGGACGGCTGCTGCCGGGCAACGGGCAACGGGCACTGGGCACTAATGGGCCCCTTCCACAGGGCAGTCCTGAACGGAAAGGAACAATTGCTTCTCCCTTCGGTCCGCTAGAAGATGACATCCTCGTTCTCCTTATCTCCAAACAGGTCTTGGGTTTCTTCAGGCTCTTCTGCCTTGTTGCCCTTGCCCTCTGCCTCAGCGGCAGCGGCCTTGGCCCTTGCTTCCATGATTTCCTTCTCCTCAGCCTCAACATCTCTTTTCTTCTTTCCTGATACCTTCTTCAGTCGGTAGAACTCTTCGCGATCCAGTTCGTCCAGCTCCGAGTTGATGTATTTGATCGTGTTCTCAGTCCGTGGTATAATGACATGCTCACTGGGATCGTTAGCGCTGGTGGAGTTTCACCAATTAAAATGAAGAAGACTCACATGGCGTTCACACGACGATTGACGACCTTGATGACTTCGTCTAATATGACAAAGGCTGTTTGCAAGCTCGCCAGCTCGACCAAGGTCTCGACGGCACGGGCGTATGTCTCCCTGCATCGCTGCACCTGCTGGCCGCCCTTGCCCAAGCCTGTCAGACCGAAGTCGTTGTTGCCCTCTTCCGTATAGCTCTCGAACTGGGGGAGGAGGACACCGGAGACGTTCTCTTGCTTTGTGCGGACGCGGAAACGGGCCTGCTTTGCCGACTCTTGGATCTGGTAGCCAATGTCGCCGCCAACGGCGTAAGTCACCTCGGCGAGCGAGAATGCAGCGATCTGCATGACCCTGCCCATCTTGCGCTTTGCCTCATCGATGCGGCGAGTGATCTCTGGTATGCGTTTCAGCTTGGGAAGTCATATCGTGTTTCGGACAGTTAAAGCGCACCTCGGAAGCGTCTGCAGGTCGGGGGTTTCCATGTCAGCGGAGCTCAGGCAGGAATAGACACGTTGAGAGTTTTAGATTTATGAATATAGACGCACTTTGTGAGAGCTTCACTCTTTCTTTTTAGCAGGTCGTGACCGGTTTGGGCGCCCTTCAGTTTGCTCTTCATCAACCCCAGCGACTGGCGCGTGGGGAAGACAGCCTCTCTAGCCTGCGGGTGATGTCAGTCTTCTGCCGCATAGCTTCCCACACAACAGTGCAACGCACCCCGCTGCCCGACATGGCGCGACAGTGAGCCGATGGGCGGCAGTATTGAGGCGAGCGGGGAAGTCGAGGAGTGGCACAAGGCGAACGGGCGGCTGTTATGTACTATTGATAGAGAGAGCTGGCGAGCTTTGGGACGTCGTCTGAGCGGCGGCGGAGCAACAAGTGCAGCGCGAGAGCACCCCGGAGAGTGCTTGGCTCCGTGGGCGGCGCTGATTGGCCCGACGCACCCGTTCTGACCGCAACTCCCTCGTGCACTTGCTCGGCCACTTTTCTCTCCACCGACCTCCGACCTCCTCCCGCAGCCCTCGACAACCACCTCCGGCTCTGGCAGCGACCTCGCCCATCGACCAACGAGCCCTCTGTGGGCTGCCGCGCCTCCAATGCCTGGGGAGCTCATCAGCACCATGACGGCCACCCTCTCGCGCCCCAGCAAGCGCCATGCCCACCAGATGGACCGCGCCAGCGACCTGTTCCTCATCACCGACCAGGACGTCGTCTACGAGCAGGACATTCTGCGGAATCCCGGCAGCGTGAAGCCCTGGCTCGAGTACTTCAGCTTCAAGAAGTCCCGCGGCAGCTTGCTCGAGCAGGCTTTTGTGCTGGAGCGCGCCTGCACGACGCTACCGCGTTCCTACAAGCTCTGGAAGCTGTATCTCGAGCTGCGGACGAAGCATCTCGCCCAGAAGAACCCGGCCAAGTTCGCACCGCACTATGTCAAGGTCAATGCGCTGTTCGAGCGCGCCTTGGTGCTGCTTAACAAGATGCCGCGCATATGGGAGATGTACCTCACGTTTCTGATGCAGCAGCCGCTCGTTACCACCACACGGAGAACATTCGACAGGGCCCTGCGAGCACTGCCCCTCACTCAGCACAACCGGATATGGGCCCTGTACCGGCCGTTCGCTACTTCTGCCTCGGGAGAAACGGCAGTCAAGATCTGGCGGAGATACATGCAGATCCATCCCGAAAACGCAGAGGATTTCATAGAGCTGCTGAAGGATATGCGGAAATATACAGAGGCTGTCAAGAAGTATATGGAGATACTCAACAACCCGCGTTTCAAGAGCAAGGAAGCTAAGGGACCTTTCCAATTCTGGACCGAGATGATTGATTTGTTGATTGACCATGCCAAGGATATTGATACCAGTGACGACAGCGGTATCGATGTAGAAAAGATCATCCGGAGTGGCATCACGAAGTTCCCCGATCAGCGCGGCATTCTCTGGGTCGGCCTCGCGCGGTACTGGATGAACAAGGGCGAGTACGAAAAGGCACGTGATGTCTTCGAAGAGGGTGTCACTACTGTTATGACAGTGCGAGACTTCTCTGTAGTGTTCGACACCTATGTAGAAGCAGAAGAGACCATGATCAGCATCAAGTTGCAGGAAGCAGCTGATCGTTCTGAAAAAGGCAAGGTGGACGAGCAAGCCGACGCCGACCTGGACATCCGGATGGTGCGATTCGAGTCACTCATGCAGCGAAGACCGTTCCTGCTCAACGATGTTATGCTGAGACAGAACCCGCACAATGTTATGGAATGGGAGAAGCGTGTTGCACTCTGGGGCGACAACAAGAAAGAAGTCGTTCAGACCTACACGGACGCAATAGCGGCCATCAACCCGAAGAAGGCCGTCGGTAAATTTCACGAGCTCTGGACAAACTACGCCAAGTTGTACGAACAAGGAGGAGACCTGCGCACAGCCCGTGTGATCATGGAAAAGGCCGTAAAAGTTCCGTTCAAGTCGGTTGCGGAGCTGGCCGAGATGTGGTGTGAATGGGCCGAGATGGAGCTGCGCAATGAAAACTTCGACAATGCCGTTCAAATCATGGCAAGAGCAACGCAGGCGCCCAAGCGATCGACGGTTGACTACTTCGACGAGTCGCTGAGTCCTCAACAACGTGTGCACAAGAGCTGGAAGTTGTGGAGTTTCTATGTCGATCTTGTAGAGAGCGTCAGCACACTCGAGGAGACGCGAAAAGTGTATGAGAGGATTTTCGAACTTCGCATCGCCACGCCACAAACCGTCGTCAACTATGCCAACCTGCTCGAGGAGAATCAGTACTTCGAAGACTCCTTCAAGGTCTACGAGCGTGGCCTTGACCTTTTCAGTTATCCGGTTGCCTTTGAGATCTGGAATTTGTACCTGTCGAAAGCTGTGGATCGCAAGATTGGGATGGAGCGGTTACGAGACTTGTTCGAGCAAGCTGTTGAAGGGTGTCCGCCGAAGTTTGCGAAGCATTTGTACCTCATGTACGGCGCTCTCGAAGAGGACAGGGGTCTTGCCCGGCATGCCATGCGCATCTACGAGCGCGCAACGCGCGCAGTTGCGGATGAGGACCGTATGGAGATGTTCAACTTCTACATCACCAAATCGGCGTCGAATTTCGGTCTCACGTCTACTCGGTCGATCTACGAGCGTGCCATTGCCGCACTCCCGGACAGCGAAGCCAAGGAGATGTGCCTGAAGTTCGCGGAGATGGAACGACGGTTGGGCGAAATCGACAGAGCCCGGGCGATCTATGGGCATGCAAGCCAATTTTGCGACCCGAGAACCAGCCCCGACTTCTGGAAGAAATGGGAGCAGTTCGAAGTGCAGCATGGCAACGAGGACACTTACAAGGAGATGCTTCGCATCAAACGGAGTGTCCAAGCTCAGTACAAGTACGTATTCTCTGTCTTTCGCGTTGTGATGGTCTACTAACAATCGCACAGCACCGATGTCAACTTCATTGCTTCTCAGGCCGTCGCCCGCGGCCAACAAAATGGCAACGCCGACGCTGCTGCCAACGGCGACCATGCTGACGATGAGGACGCCATGGCCGCCCTGGAACGACAAGCCAGGGCTCCTCAGGGTTTCGTTGCTGCCACCACCGGCCCTCAAGGTGGCAATATCAAGCCCGTCGAAACCGCACCTGCCGCCAACCCGGATGCCATCGATCTTGACGACGAAGACCTATGATGACGCGAAGGCCGGCCGGTACGGTGTGATTCTGTATCTTTTCCTTTGTCGCGGCGTTCTGCGGCACACTTCTCCAATCTGGACTTCTTTTCTGTGCATACGGCGACTGCTTTCTGCTCCGAGCTTCAAGCACATATGTTTTCATCTGCTTTTCGATATAGGTTGGGATGGGCTTTTTGTGGGCGATACATTGCATACTCGGCGTTAACTTTTTCTTTTGTTCTGAGACAGGGTTTGTTCTGCGGCATTTGACTGCGGATAGGAGGGATAGGTTGGGCTGGACAGGGGATATCAGAGGCGTGCAGGCCGGATGACTGGAGGAAAGGGGATTCGTCAGCCTTTGGAGCACAGAGACGATACCGATCCTATCTGTTGCCGACTGCCCTGCACAAAATCGACCAAAGATGATATCGAGCATAGAATTTGAATATATACCAGCCAACATGGACAGTTTATCAAAATGCGCTCTTCAGTCACGCTTTCGAAGCCTCAGCGTCCCCACGGCACGGTCGCATGCAAGCACTGCGCCTCAGAGGATGCACCTTTTCACTTTTCCAAACGGCATGCCGAAACCGACCACCACGCGTGGAATCCGACATGCGTCGATAGCCGATGAAGTCGAGATGAGCGCGGGACGACACTGCGTCAAATAGCAGAGCTTCTGGCTACCGTGCGAAAGGTCGGGTATGGCAGCGATGAAGCAAACAATGACGTTGTCAGCAGGGGTGTTATATCGCTGTGGTTTCACGCGATGGTGGTTTGGATTTTTGGGATACACAGAAAATGAAGATCCAGGAAGGAATCGGCGTTTCTGATTTGGGATGGTGAGGGTAATCTACACTTGATGAGTGTGGTATATTGATTACAGTCGACGAAGAAGCCAATATGTCTTGACAAACCTTACCCTATCTGGGACATGTTTATGTCGAAATTGTCGATGTTACCTCTCTTACGCTGCTTGTAGATGGGGAGTCCACTAATAGCGCGAGATCAACGGGAGCGTTAGCAGTAGCGTCCTTCCCACCACATCGAAACCCTCCTCTACTCACTCAGAATCCTAAGCATTGAGGCAGTGCAAACCCACCCACCACTCAACTTATCGCTCCCACCTCCACACTGATCAGCAGAGGACCGACCCGAGTGGCTGGCCCATTGACGTAATGCGCACCCCGCACCACCAGTACCACCCATCACCGCTCGCGATGCTGGACGGCCTTTGGCCAAGACATATCCGCTGTTTGCGTATGCTGATTTGCACGTTTTCAAGGGTTGTGGTTCCCCAAGAGTCGGCTATTGGAGGGCGCACTGGTGACGGGTTGACGCTGCGTATCAGGTGGCAGGGAGCCTGGCGGTGCACAGGGTCTCAAGGGTTGGTAGCTATCTGAGAGATTGGTGTTTGACGTGAGGGGCGAATTGGTGATGTGATGGGATGGGAGGATGAGTGTGGGTTTGAGGGGTATATGAGGCGTTTGTCCGCTTGGTTTGGTGGTGCCTTGTTCGACATCTTCTGAGATACCCACATCCTACGAGTTTTGAACGCCTTCAGACAAACACAGTTATTTGAGATTCCAGAGACCTTGAGAGATATCTTGGTTCAGAAGAGTTTTGATGTCTAATAACGCTACTACGGACGGTACCCAACTCTGCCCTCCACAAAAACTGCACGTCGACTAACACCACCCAGCCGACGACATCCAAAAAGACATGACATCCCAAGACCCCTTCGCCTCGCAACGCGAGCCCGGCAACGGTACTTCTTCCCCCTCCCTCTCCCGTCTCAACCACTAACACACTCCTCAGATCCATTCCACACCTCCCCCCACGGCTCTCCCCACTCCCCCACCAAGCTCGCCAACATCTCCGGCTCAGAAGACATGGGCATCGACTCGACACCGGCTCCTAACAAAGACCGGCGGATGAGCAAAGAATGGGATGCCTCCAAGGTCCCGCCATCGAGATTTCAGCGTCGCGAGGGAAGTATCCATGCAACGCCCGCGAGCCGGGATGCGCATGTTAAGGGGAGTGGGAGGGATAAGGCGTATTTTGATAAGTTGAAGGAGAAGGGGTGGGATAAGCTTACGAGACATTAGGAGGAGTGTTAACGTTCTATTTTTTTTTTCTTAGGTAGCAGACATTGAGTCGAGTGTAAGGTAACATTGTATGTTGGTTCCTCTGGAGTTTTCAGTGGGGTCCTTGTGGGTTGACTGCCCAGCTAAGCTCAAATTGTATCCATGGATTGCCACGAACGTGGTACCCTCTTTCCTAGGCATGATTCCAAGCACAAAGATTGAAGTGATGATGGTGAAGTGATGTCGAAACAAGGTGGGGCTGATCAACGGCTCCACTTGGTTTACTTCTCGTCGGCGGGAAGTGGGTCCGAGCATGGTGTTTACCGTTGGATATGGAGCAGTCGGCATAGACGTCACGTGAGTGTGGGCAGAACAAAAGGGGTTAGGGCAATGGTCGTTTTCCGGCCTAGAATGGCTTGCGCCTCAGCGACGCCCCAGGCCTCCAAGGTATCAGACTTAACTTCGCGACATCGTCAGCATTTGGTGTGCTTGTATTCCTCCATAGACTCCGGCCATCCGCGCGTTTGGGAGTCCAGTGTCTCAAAACTCGCAACCGCCGCACAGGCCACTGAAACATGGCTCCTTCACTTGAGATACCGCGTCCACGGGTAAGTCGTCAAGCTCCGTCATGCATTCCTCCCGACCTCTCCCTTTTCCTACAAAGCCACGAACATGTTTGACCGTGTACCTCAGACGTTCCTGCACGCCATGTCCCTGCGCACCGGCGCCGAAATCATAACCTTCCTTCACGTCATCAACAAGCTATCCGGGCTCTATGGCCTCCTCGCCCTCCTCACCGGCGCAACTCTCTCTGGCCTCCAGCTCTCCATGTACCTCTACTCGACCGTGGCATTCGTGGCCTCCGTATACCTGTACAAGCATATCAAGCTGCAAACACCCTTCCACAACCTACTGCTCGCACACCTCTACGCTATCGACTCGGTTATCAACGCTTGTTATACGGCTTTCTTCGGCGTCGCATGGTTCTATGTGCTCGCCCAGCACGACGACACGAGCGCTCCCGGCGCAGGAGCAATAGCAGAAAACGCAGGCTTTACGTCGCCTAAGTACAATGTGTCCAAGGTCGAGGTTGTTGCGAAGCCTGCGGACGGCCTACAAGCCGGGCAGAACGCTGTTGCCGTAGGCCAAGGCGACAACAGCGCAACAGCCGCTGGCGCGGGTTTGGGCAACGCCGTCTTCCAGAGCGGCAGCATCACGAGCATCTCCATGATCGCTGGCTTCTGGGCGCTCCGAGTGTACTTTGTCTTTGTTATGCTGGCTTTTGCCCGGCAATGCCTGCGTCAACATATCATGAGCAATGCTTCGTCCGCAGCTTGGTACGATGCGAATAACCAAGCTACGACATCTGGAACCCTGGCCGAGAACCCCTTCGCTGAGGGCAAAGAGGAGGGATATGGTCTCAAGGGCAAGGCTGCTCGTATTATGCTCAGTGGTGCACCACAGTACTGGCTTGGTGCTGATGAGGGCGAAGACTGGATGCGTGGTATGGGTGGCAAGTTCCGCAAGAACATGTCTTTGGAGTCACAAGGTGTTAATGAGCGTGAACGCAGGCGCCGATCGGGGACGGGTCCGCCGGCTCCGCCGAGGGAGATGAGGGCACCGCAGTTGGCGGACTTGCAGGAGGTGCGGTGATGGCCTCTCGGGACCGCGTGTGTTTTGGAGGATGTGGCATGTGGAACATAATGGCTGAGATGAGGGACGCGGATTTGCCTTGAATATCGGTGCATTGGGCTTGCGCTTTTGGTTGCGTGGAGCTGTGGAGCGTGGAGTTTGGAGGGGTTTTGCGACGTTGGTGTTTTGCATTCTCTATCGTTGTACTTATTATACCTAGTATATATTATCGAACCCTGTAGACTACGGATATTGTTCGAGGAAAAGCGATCACTGTTGAACGTCTTACTATTTGATCATATATTCTGCCCGGCTTCACAAGTTATGTTGTTGTAGGACGAGTTCGGTGGTACTCGGTAAGTCGTGGTTGCCTCAAGTTTGCCCCGCGTTACGCGTCAAGCTTTAAAGTACCTAACTAGCTACCTGCCGCCCACCACAACACTTTCTCTCAACCACCTCCAACATATACACATAAAGATGGCAGACAACTCCCCGGACTGCCCGCCCACGGCGAAGAAATTCGTCCCTCTAGGTACCCCTCCTCTCCCTCTTCCTCCGTCACCCACTAACCCTCGCACAGAGAACAACCCAGAGGTAATGACCTCTCTAGTGCACAAACTCGGCCTCTCGTCAACCCTCGCCTTCCACGACGTCTTCAGCATCGACGAGCCCGAACTCCTAGCCTTCGTCCCGCGCCCCGCCCACGCCCTCCTCCTCATCTTCCCCGTCTCAGAGACCTACGAGAAGTTCCGCGTCCAAGAAGACAGCACGAAGCCGGTGTATGATGGATGTGGAGACGGCGAAGAGGTGGTGTGGTATAAACAGACGATTGGGAATGCATGTGGGTTGATTGGGTTACTGCATGGTGTTTCTAATGGGGAGGCAAGGGGGAAGATTGGTATGTTGTTTTTATTGTTGTTTGAGTGGGTGGTGAGGGAAATTGGGATGTGAGACTGACGCACTTGGTCATCTAGAACCGGGATCCGATCTCGACAAACTGCTTCACGACGCGATTCCACTGAAACCTATGGATCGCGCAAACATGTTGTACGAGTCTAAGGCGCTGGAAAGCGCGCATCAGACGGCTGCGGCGGGAGGCGACACTGCGGCGCCTTCGGCTGAGGATAATGTCGACCTGCATTACGTCTGCTTCGTTAAGTCGAAGAACAACCATCTTTGGGAGATGGATGGGAGGAGGAAGGGCCCGCTTGATCGAGGTGAGCTGGCCGCGGATGAAGATGTGCTGAGTGATAAAGCGTTGGACCTCGGAGTGAGGAGTTTTCTGAAGAGGGAGGCAGAGGCGGGTGGGGGAGATTTGAGGTTCAGCCTGATCGTGCTGGCTGAGTCGTTCGATTGAACATCGGGAGACAAGAGCCGGAACAGTCGATGATATGAGAGGAATACCCGAAGGCGGATGGATGAGCAGTATGCATTCTCTCGCCTTTGACGCACGCTGACATGTCTCGACTGGGGATCACAGATGATATGTGCTACGACAGCCATGGATATATGGCCTCTGAAAGCATACTGCATAAGTATGGTAAGGCGTTAGGAAGTACTCCCACATACGATTAGCATACCCGCGCCCCTTTTACGAAAGCTGGGTGAGGACGAACAACAATCTATTACAACGACCCTACATCCAGAGCTTCATTTGCTTGCTAACCGTCCGTCGTTGTACCAGATCTGCGATTGTCTTGCCAAGGAATGTACTCTGTTGTCAGGGTCCCATATTTCTGAAGTCATCCGACATCTGTTTTCAGCATCAACAACCTGACTGACCCTGCAACCTCAATTGATTTCTTTCGGCAGCATTCTCGCGACGCAAAGACCTGTGGCCTGATACCAAAACACCAAGCATTTCTCTGCAGGAAAACAAAGATCACTGACGCTTCAGCATGCCGGTATTTACATGCTCAAATGTCTCGACACCATTCACCGTTCACCTATATATCTGCCCCGCCCGTGCCTGAAACCGCATTTAGGCATGCCAGTGGGACCGGTGAGAAGAGCTAGCTATGGGGACTACAACACTGGGACGTTCTCGAACATCGACATATTCCGCCTCTGCCCTTTACATTCGTCTCCTATTCCTGCTCCAGCTCACAGTTCCCATCATCGTCCAAGCGTATCCACAATCAAGCCAAGAAGCCGCTCGGGTCACAGGCGGTGGGCTTCGACATGCGACGTCCGATCTGTACAGCAACGAGACACGAACCCTCATCATCCGCGCCGTCGCAGCGACATGTGCATCCATCAGCGTCACGACGTCGGCTGTTGCCTTCTACTGGTTCTGTCGAATGCGGAAGCGGTTTCGACATAAGTAAAAGTCTTCTTGAACAACTTTGCAAAAATTGCGTACTGATAGTGTATAGGTTAGTCATGCTGCTCATCTACGGCGACGTGATGAAAGCAAGCTGGCTCTTCATCCACGCTATTGTGTCCATCTCCAGAGGCACTGTGTATACCAGCTCGTCTTTTTGCCAGGCGAGCGGGTTCTTGTATCAGTATGGGACAGAGACGGCAGGTTCGTGTATCCAACACTCAACAACGGTCCAATGAGATCGAAGCCAACCACTACAGATCTCTCCGTCCTTTCCATGGCCATTCACAGCGCCCTTCAAGTCTTCCGACCCTCCACATCGACTCGAAATGACGGCTTGTACCCCTACCGCAATTACGTCTACGCAGCCACCTTCATCGTCCCGCTCATCATGTCGTCTCTTGCGTTCATCAACCCGGGATGGGGTTACATGTCCCAAGGCGCCTTCTGTTCGTTACCTCTTCGACCGTTCTGGTACCGCCTTGCGCTCAACTGGGTTCCGAGGTACGTGATTGCGAGCACTATCCTGGGTCTCGCAATTGCGATATACGCACACGTTGGATCTGCGTTTCGGCGCTTTGACGATGTGGAAAGAGGTCAGAAGGCGTCCATCTCGACGCTGACTTCACTTGACTCAACGGTGGATGAGGAACAGGGTGCCGATGTTACGCCCCAGGTTTCGCAGCCGGGAAGTCGTCAAGACTCTATAGATGCAACGGCGTCCGAGATAGCATCGAGAAGCGCCCAACGACGTGCTTCCGTCGTAGCCTCGCTCGTAGGAACACTGGCGACTCATCCAAACACCTTTGAACAAACCCTGCACAACACCATCACCACCACCACCGCTCACGACGCTCCCCGCGGTGCCCGACGCCCCTCCGTCGCCTTCTCCATCGACCTCCCACCCACCGCCTCCGAACCCACCCCCCACCCCCCACCCCCCTCACCCACGCGCTCCCCATCCCCTCACACTCCGCACCCCGCCCCTCCCCCCTCAACCACCTCGCACACCCAATCCTTCACCCAACGCCGCCGTATCCACAAACAGCTCCGCCTCATCTTCATCTACCCGCTCCTCTACATCCTGCTCTGGCTCATCCCCTTCGCAAACCACTGCCTGAACTACCAGGACCGGTACGCCGCTCGTCCCGTCTACTGGACCAGCTTACTGGGAACAATGTGTATTACTAGTATGGGCTTTGTGGATTCGCTAGTGTTTACATTGCGCGAGAGGCCGTGGCGGTATATCCCTGATGGCGGGGGCACGTTTTGGGGGAGTTTCGGGATTGGGAGGAATGTGATGGGGAGACTGAGCGGCGAGCAGGATGGAGAGGGAAGAGGGAGTGGGAATGCGAGGTTTGATAGTGTGACAACGACGGCGGGGACGGGGGCGTCTGGTGGAAGGGGAACTGAGAGCGAAGACGGCAGTACGACTACGCATTCTAGAGCCCTGTTTTCTCGGAACCGGTGGAGCGTCCGGACGAATGGGAGTAGTGATCAGGAGCAAGCCGCGAAGGAAGCAGCGAGAGCGAGGCTCGAGTGTGAGAAGGAGGAGCGGAGAAAGGAGACTCAGGGGGTCGGGAGGGGGGATTGGGCGAGGGCGTCTCCGTTTGCGCTCGGCACGATACCGAGTCCTGGGGAGGAGGAGATTGAAGGCTGGGGGGAGATGAGAGAGGGCGGTGGGGATGAGGTCGGATTTGGTGAGGATGAGGGTACGTGGGAAAGCGTGGAGGGGAGTAATGGCAGTGATTCGGGGAGTAATTCCAGCTGTGATGCTGATGGTACTGAGCGTATCTAGGGTAGCCACACAAGGGGATGGAGAAACTTTGGTCGTTGTCTATCAATCAGATTTTTGATACTTTATTACATTTTGACCATGTCACTGTACCGAAGCCGTCTATCGCACAACTGCGTCCTTAAGAGTGCTCACCGTGCAGATACCGGCCGCAGTCTTCAGCTTAGCAACACCAGTCTTCTTCTCCGCGCCCTCACCCGCCAATTGCGGTACCTCTCCCACGTTAAATCCAACCTCAAGCGCATCGGTGGTGGTGAAGCCCGGCTGGATCGTCTCCCAGATCTTCTTCTTGGGGTTCAGGACAGCCTCCGGCTCGCCCTCCCAGCCCTCAAAGAACACGCGGTCTCCTGCCTTTGCGTCCGCAGGGGGGTTGACGAGCTCGACAGGGCCCTTGTGGCTATCCTCGCCTTCGACGACCTTCGGGGAGGCGGCCAAAACCATGGCACACGACTTGATGCCGCGCATGGTGACGGGCTTGAGATTGCACACGGTGACGACCTTGCGGTTCTGCATCTCCGCGAGGGGGATTAGACCGTTGAGACCAGAGCACACGGTCCGGACAACCTGGCCTTCGTACTCGGAGGTGTTGTCGGTACCAGGGGCGTCTCCGCATGCGATGGTGCTGACGTAGAGGGAGTCGGCATTGGGGTGGGCCTCTGCCTTGAGAATGTGGCCGACACGGAGGTCGATGAGAGCGGGCGACAACGGCTTCTCGACACTGTGACTTTGTCAGTGACCTGATACCTCCTAGTCTTTCGTATTAGAGATGCACTTACGCAGCTGGCTTCTGGGGTTTCGGCTGCTTCGCTTTCTTCTCTTTCTTCTGCGTGGGTGCACCCTCAGGCGGGCCGGCCTTGCCAGCCACAGTAGAGGCTACCGCCTCGCCTGCAGCCTGTGCCTTATCCTTGACCTTGTCCTTCTTGCTCTTCTTGCCCTCGGCACCCTGCTCGCCAGTGAGCGTGGTGGGAGTGGGACCCCCAGCTTTGACGGCTGCAGCGGCGGCCGCCTCCTTCTCTTTCTTCTTGCGCTCCTTCTCGGCCTTTGCGTCGATGGGCTTGATCTTGAAGACGACGTTGTTCACGTCCACATCAACCTTGTCATCGAGCTTGAGGTTGAACAGGGGAGAGTTTTGCACGAAATCAACATGTCGGACGATGTGGTGGTAGCCCTGCTCGCCGGTCCTCTCTTCGGCGCTCCATTTGGCCACGAGAGGCGCAAGCTTCTGGTAGATGGCGATATCCGCGACAGAGGGTTTTGCGCCGAGCAGAGTAGTGCGGCTGGAGAGGTGGGTGTTGAGCTGCGAGAGTCTTTCGGCGGCCTTTGCGGCATCTTCACCCTGCAAGTTCTGTCAGAAGCAGATCCTGGAAAGAAGCTTTGGACCACACAGCGGGACAGCGTGGTGACTTACGGAAGCTCCCAGGTGCGACGCAGTGATCAGCCATTGGGCAATCTCCGTCTTGTCGCTGTCCGTGTATGCGATGGTGGGGAAGAGGTCCTGGGACGCCTTCACAGGATCGGACTCCTCGAAGGCGTCATTGGGTGCGTGGTTCTTCAAGTAGGTAATCAAGCTGTCGTCCATGGTTGCCCTTGCCATCCTGGGTAGTGTTGGTTGAAAGAAATTCAGAAGACGGGAGCGGGGTGGGGTGACGAAGCCGCCTGTGGAGCTCCTTGCAGGTGTCGCGGTATGAAGCTGGGCTTTGGGTACAATGGGCACAGGAGCTAAGCTGTACACTCTTTGTTGTGCTAATTGGGTGCACTGGGGTTTAAAGCAGTGTAAGAGAGACGGTGTTTTGCGGAAACGCATGGCCGCCATATGACGGTCATGCAGGGCAAAGCCAAAATTCACTGAGGGGCAGCACGCGCCACACGCCACGCGCAAGCCACAGTTCGTGCACGGACATGCTGGGGTCAAGAGTAGGAGGTTGACAATTGCTTGTAGTCATGAAGGGTATATATATTGCACCGTTTTAGGTACTGCTATAAACATTTTTGGCAGACCTCTGGGACCTAGATAACAACGCTCTTCTGTTTCCGTCCAAGGCCAACATGCACGCATGCGCGCTTCCTACTTCTTGAGGGCATCAACAAACTCCTTGGGAGGGTCCTGATTGTACCCCTCCGGGTTGTTTTCAGTCCACTTCCACAAGTCGGCGCAGGCGTCCTCGAGAGTGAGCTCCGTCTTCCACTTCAACTCCTCGTTCGCCAAGCTTGGGTTGGCTGTGAGATCGAGGACATCGCCTTGACGACGGCCGACAACCTCATAGGGGAGATCACGTCCGACGACCTTGCTGAATGCCTTGATCATCTCAAAGACGGTAGAGCCCCTGCCGCTACCCAGGTTCCAGGCCTTCACGCCAGGGTGCTGCTCGCGGAGGTAGTTGAGAGCGACCAAATGGCCCTTGGCGAGATCGAGCACGTGAATGTAATCCCTGATGGCGGTCCCGTCCTTGGACTTGTAGTCTAGGGAATTTGTTAGTAAAAATCCTCCCAACCAAGTCAGTCAGCCTACCGTCACCGAAGACAAGGAGCTTTTCCCGCTTTCCAATAGCCACCTGAGCCAGCAGGGGAAGGAGGTTGTACGGAACGCCCAGAGGGTTTTCGCCCATGAGGCCGCTGGGGTGCGCACCAGCAGGGTTGAAGTACCGCAACAAAGCACCGTTCCACTGCTCGCCAGACTTGCCAGCCTTGCGGGCCTTGTTCCTCTGTGCTTCAATATGGTCCGTAATGACAGACTCAACCGTGGACTTGGTACGTCCATATGTGTTAGTGGGTCCAATGGGGCAGTGCTCCGGGATAGGGATCATGTTGGGGAAGCGTGTGGCATCGCCATACACAGTTGCTGACGAGGAGAAGACAATGTTGGTCACGTTGTGCTTCGTCATGGACCGGAGAAGCGAAACACTGCCGCCGACATTCACACGATAGTACTCCAGGGGAATCTCGCCGGACTCTCCAACAGCCTGGCACAATTTTAGACTTAGTTGTGATCAATGGACTGTGGGCGTACCTTCAAAGCAGCAAAGTGGATGACATTGTCGATATCCGGGTGCTCCTGGAAGATCTTATCAAGGGCAGCCTCATCGGTGATGTCGGCCTCGTAAAACTCCGGGCGCTTGCCGCAGATAAGCTCTATGCGGTTGACGACTTCTTTTGAAGAGTTGTAAAGATTGTCTACAATGACGACTTTGTAATCGGCCTCCAGAAGCGCGAGGGCAGTGAAGGAGCCGATGTACCCCGTCCCACTAAATGCTGTCAGTGAGGAGCCCCTCGATTTTCAAGGTAAGCCCTACCCTGTGACAAGAACTGATCCAACAACCATGGTGACTTGTTTTGAGGGGTTTATGGGTATGGAAGAGCGAGAGACTGGTCAATTGAAATCTATGAGAGGAGGAAACGTGGATGGAAAGACGATGCAGTGTTCAGAAGCTGGGGCAGTGATGGGGCCATAAGCCTTAAGGTTGCAGGCAAGACCCGCCACTCCAGGCCTCACGGAAACGTTCCCGCAAATGGACTAGCGTCCGCTTCGACGATCATCCGTACATCATATCGTGGCCTGAAGTGGCATACCGAGTTCCACCGTGGATGCTGCACAGGCTACGGTGAGACAGCGCTATGTAGAACGAGCATCTCGCGCAGGGCTAGGTTATCCAGGCTTTGTGGGTGCATGCATAAGGGTAACACAGCCTTGGAGCTTGTTTTGCGCCGTTCACGTTTCCGGCTGCCCCTCGCTTGAGCGTCCGTTTTAGGGACATTGCGACGGCGTATCCCTGCCACCTACGCGCCTTCATCAACATTCACTCTTTCACTCTCAGTCTCCAAAAGCCGCACCATCACCATCACCGAGTACCATTGCGCTCAAGCCCGGGAAGATGCGTGAGGCATATCCTGCCAAGCATCACCTCCTCCAGCCCGCCCGTTTTTGCCTGCGATAACCAAAACGACTCCAGCCCGCGACGCGTCCAACAACAGGCACGAGCGGGGTGCACGTGTCCAACGGTTCCTCGCGACCCTCGAACTGTGCGCATTCTGTGTATTCCGAGTCTTCTCGAAAGAGCGACGCAGTGGCATACTGCAAGAGGGAGTTTTAGGATCCCGAGGCTCAGTTCAGGCCATTGGTAAGTACACTCTCCACATCCTTGCTGTCATGCCATCGCAACACAAAGGAAGTCGTTCTCTTGTCCATCTTTTCCTTTTGTTCTTCTATCCCAAACTCTGCGTACTCTACGCGCTATCACCTCTCCACCGCACTGCTCTACTATGTGCGCGCAGCCTGCTGTTGTCTGATGCGCATACCATTCTCTTCTATTCTGTCGCATGCCTCACATTTTGAGATCTGTTTTCATGTAACCCACTTCGTCTGTTCTTCTGTGCGTTCAACTACTGAGCTGTCCATTTGCACTTCGTCTTCTTATCTTCATTGCATATCAGCTCACCATATCAGCTTTTCGTACACTACAAAATCAATCAACGGCATCCATTTCTTCACAACCTCATCATGTCCCAAGCAGCCAACTCCAGAGGGGGCCCCACTCCGCGCCGTGTAGGACCAACCACGCGCTCAGCAAGCCGGTCCATTGCAGCTTCCCACGAGTTTGATGGCACACTCAGTACAACGACGCCTTCTCGGTCTACCCGCAAAGCGCTGCCCAAAGTTAAGGCTCGAGATTCACGTGCCTATGGTAGCTCTACCCGAGCGGCACAAGCTCAAGAGCTCTCCGTGCCAGTGACTGGCTTCGCGCAAGCATTCGATGCCCAGCGCGATACTGCCGTCGCCCGGGATCAATCTCCTAGCTCGGATGAAGACATCGACGACATCCTCGATGATATTGTGAAGAACGACACCGTTTCGCAACCGAAGCCAGTCCCTCGCACGCCCCTTGATATCAACACAAAGACACGACCTGGGATTACCCAAGAGGCCTCCCCTGATCCTTCTCTGCTGGACACGTCTAAGTCGTTTGGAATGGACCATGAAGCAGGCATGGCTCGAGCCTTTGGAGCCAACACTGCCCGAACCCAGATTGGCCTCACCCAACGCCCTTTTGTTAGTCGCAATACTGGCGCCAACATGCCCGCTGCTAAGCGTGCTCCGCCTCCTCTATTCAGACAGTCCATTACTACGACTCAGGCCACGACCCAAGCGAACATCCGTCGGACTGAAACCAGCACACGGCCTGCTGCTTCCCAGGCAGGGGCTCCGGCTGGACGGGAGCCTTCTCCTCCCCCAAGTGATCGACAACCTTTCCGGTTCAGTGACTACGTTTCAATACCTCATATTAACTGGCGCCGGTATTCGCGAGAGCTTCTATGGGGCCTTGGCGCCATCGCATTTGCTATTCTTGCGTATGCTTTGGCATCCTCTGGACTGCTGAGCGCCTTTATGTCGCGAACTGCATACACATACCATGAAGTGGTAGACTGGATACGGCCTCCAGCCCGCAGTCCTCATCTTCGACACAGGCCTCCTCTGGACCACGGCGCATCTGGAGACTTGAAGACGATCTTGGATCGCGTTTACGAGCTGGAGGGTATCGAAGTTGATATGTTCTCAGAAATGGAGACACTCCGTAAAAATTATGGAGGCGTTGTACCCCGTGTTACTACTCTCGAAGGTCGAGCTGCGGAGTTCTCCAAGTCGCTAGATCGACTACGTGATCAATTACCTCCTACTGTTTTGGTCACCCGCCATGCTGATAACCGCCTTGAGATCCCGGACGAGTTCTGGCGCGCTATCGCCAGCAGGATGCGATCTGAAGGTCTATCCTCGCAGGGTCCCAGCTCTCCAGAATCGAATTGGAACGACTTCCTAGAGCAGAACCGTCACCGACTAGGGCGCTACATCAGCGAAGAAGTCAAGAAGAACTCCGTGCTCAGGGACGGTTTCCAAGCTGTCTCCGAAGACGAGTTCCGTCGCCTCATGCAACAAGAGTACAAAAGGATCTCCCAGATCGTCGACCAAAAAGTTGCTCAGAAAATCAAACATGACCTAGACAGGTTCACCAAAGACGCCGCAGCCGACAACTTCTTAGACTCAGTCCGCATCGAATCGCTCGCACTGGCCAACCTCCTCGCAAACGTCGAAGTCCATCTCCGCAAAGTAAACTACTTCTCCACCGGCCTTGGCGCTCGCATCGATCCTCACAAAACATCTCCTACTTTCCTGCCTCCGGAAACAATTCCGCACAACATCTACCGTCGCATCTTCTCCTTCCCGACCCGGCGGCCCCCCGTCTCCGCGATAGAAAAGTGGGACGAACCTGGCGACTGCTGGTGCGCGGCACCGGACGACAAAGGTCTTGGCCGCGCCCAAATATCCGTACATCTAGGCCACAAGACGCTCCCGCGTCAGGTCACCGTAGAGCACATTTCCAAAGACGCGTCTCTTAGTATCGACAGCGCGCCCAAGAATATGGAGCTCTGGGTCGAAAGCGACGAGACAGACGCCGAGGTCGAGAACTGTGGAACGCGTGTTGCAAATGGGTGGATATGTCTGGGGAAGTTCAGTTATAATGTCCATGGGGAGAACCATGTGCAGACGTTTACGTTGGGCGGGTTGGTGACGAAGCCTGTGGCGAAGGCGATTGTGAGGGTGACGGAGAATTGGGGCGCGGATCATACGTGTATTTATCGGTTGCGGTTGCATGGGGAGAGGGGGGAGTGAGAGGGGGGATATGTTGTCGTGTTTGATTTACGGGGTAAGGCGTTACGGGTGTGGGGGTTGGGTTTTGTTTCATGGGTTTGCGCAATGGGTGTTTTTCTGGGAGGAAGCTGTATACCCCTTCTGGTCAGGGATGTATTTCATGCCTTGTATTTCCAGGCTCAATGCTATATGCTTCTTTTATAGTCCTCGTGTCCCATGCATATTACCTGGCTCTTGTGAATGTTCCCCCGTGCGCCCTGACAGTATCTAGTCTATGCGTACTTCTCTCTTTTCCTTCAACGGAAGATAGATCTTCTCCCACAGTTCGCTCGCCTCCCCAAGATGGTACGTGAGACTCACATCCGTCATGCCAGCTTCGTCGTCGCCAGCCATAGTCTCCAACTGCGAGATGATGTTGTCCAACCCCAGTGCTTTCCCCGTCGCTTGTGTCGCCCCAGCCTCGAGCGCCACATGCACAATATGAATATGAAAGTGGTAGTAAGTCGGTTGATCTGTCCGTCATCAGCACCATCCCAGACACCGCCCTCAACATAAGCAGCCAAACTCACAATGCACATAAAGCTTAACCTGATCCTCCTCAACCCCATACAACCTCGTCGTCTCCTGCACCAATCTCTCCCTAATCCCCTTCAACCACGCCACATGCTTCTTCTTCAAATCCCGCACACTCCAAATATCCCTCCTCTCCACAAGCCCCAGTAAATGCAAACTCCCCAGCGTCTTGCGATCCCAGTTCAAATCCGGCAGTAACAAAAACCCGGTCTCAGGATCCGAGTGTCTGAAAATCACGTCTTCTTGCTCGGTGCGACCTTCCAGGATGTTGAAAACCCAGTTCAAGCGCCCTTGTTCGCGCTTCAGGCGCATGAACGGGTGGATGTAGGAGGCGTAGATTGAGGGGGTCTCGGTCACGATGCGCAGGGGTTGTGCGGAGTATTTTTTGATGTGGGCGTCGGTGCAGGGGTAGATGAGGTTGAGTTTTAGATCCGGGGGTTGCGTGTTGGTGGCGTTGTTGCTGTTGTGAGAGGTGTTGGCGAGGTACCAGCTGTAGATGTCGTTGAGACCGAGGTTTTGGATGTGGGTGAGCGAGGTGGAGAAGGTGGTTAGGTGCGCGTTATCGGTTGCGAAGGCGGCGCGTTCGGCGGTGAGGAGGGCCGGTTCTGAGTTTATGGTGCCGAGGAGGGTGATGCGGCGGCCGGCTTGGTCTTGGTTAAGGAGACGGGTGAGGGTGAAGTGGGGGAGGAGGGATTCGGCTTCTTCGGCGGTTTGGGGAGTGGTGGTGGACATTGTGGGTTGAGGGTTGAGGTTGGGGGTAGGGTGAGGTTGAGAACTTTGGAGTGGTCAGAGGAAGGATTGAGGCGAGATAGAAAGATATGAAGGAGGTTTAGAGACGCAAGGGAGAGATAAACCAAGAGAGTGAAATCAAGAAACTTCCATGACCTAAGATTCTCCAATAGCAAGCAGTGTAGAGCTCGGGTTCAGAATGAGATCCCCGTCACTCAAAGAGGAGAGGAAGAGAGACTGTTTGAACTCACCGGATTGTGACTTGAGACCAATTAGATACTGCGAAAGAGGCACGGGCAGAAGTGGAATTGCGGATCACATGCTCGCGTGCTCAGGTGTTTCGCGTGTTTCCTAGTCAACGCGTGGAATGCCAAGACTGGGGCCTTGCCGAATGAGGTCACCATCCCTTAGCAACATTCACCTTTGCAAAACCTCATCCAACACGCAAACAGCAGATCAGCAATCCTATACTTCCTATACGCATCTACAACGATATCCATAACTATGCCGCCGAAAAGACAATCGTCGGGCACTGCGCGGTCAACTCGACAGTCGACGCTCGCTTTCCATGGGTCGAGTAACAAAGTCACCAAGTCTGGAACGAGAGCGCAACGGGGGAAGAAAGCTGTTGCCGACGTCCCAAATGCCAAAGTAATCGAGCCGGAAGTCGACGATGTCAAGGCTACTGAACCTGAATCCGCCGCACCGGAAGCCGTAGCCATCGACGAGCCCGTCAGCACACCGGACCCTGCAGTCAAGGTCAAGAAGCCATCTTCTGCACCAGAAGAGGAGCAAGCTCGGAAGATATCACAAGCACAGATCAAAAAGTACTGGACTATGAAAGAGAAGGAGAGGAAGGCACCACGTGTACATCAGAAGGACATCGGCCTGCATGACAAAATCCTGAGGGAGTTCGACTTGAGCTCTCATTACGGGGTAAGCAACTTCTCCTTCGTGCTTGGCTTCTGTGGTGATATACGCTGACTAGCTTCTGCAGCCATGTGTAGGGGTTACCCGGTTACGTCGCTGGCAACGCGCCCACCGATTAGGGCTCCAGCCGCCTATCGAGGTGCTGGCGGTACTACTCAAGGAGCAGGAGAGCGGGGATGCGAAAGCGCAACGATCGCGGGTGGACGAGCTGCTGAACATGCATACTCTCGAGGTCGAGGGCACCGCATAAGAGAACCATGGGTTGCGGTACGATCGACAGAGAAAGCGGCTTCGAAATAAGGAGGTTTTCCGCAGATGCGAGCGGCTGTCATCCAAAGCTCGGCTCTGGGAACAAAGGGCTCCGCGGGAGCAACGGCGATTTTGTTACATAGCAGGCGTTCGGGCTGCACCATTCACAGCGGGACGACGTACACCACCAGCAGAGTAGCGCGGCGCAATGGGATTGGGGACATGTGCAATGTAAAGGGGCGTTAGAAAGGAATTGTATGAGTGAAGGTCAGTACTCTAGCGTCGGCCGAATACAGTGCCGTAGAGGTTAAGGGTCGGTCACGAAGAATGACAAGCTCTCTCAAAGCACAGTTTCGCAAGCTCAAGCGTCAAAGATTCGCGATGATATGACGTTGATGGGCTGCGGGGCATGATCGACCACCGAAGAGACGGACTCTGGCGCTAAATCGCTTCAAGGCTGCGCAATTGGCTGCGACAGGGAAGGCCGGACCCTTGACCCCGGAAGGGCTGGAGATAGCGGATTGTGGGGAAGCCCACCTTCACACGACGGAAACTCTCTGGGAACGACTCCACACAGCCTTTGTCCGCGTCGTGGCAGGATGGCGTGGCCCCTCTGGGGATGTGCCGTAAGCCGTGTTGACGGCTGCTAACCGCGGGGCGTGTCAGAAGGTGGCACAAGAAACGCCCCCGCCTTCAGCTTCCTTCCGTTGCTATCGCAGCCGATAAGCCATCAGAGGACCGAGTTCCGGAACTATGTAAGAACTATGTATGTAGTTGTCCTCCTAGGATGATACGAAAAAGTACCGAGGCGATTGCATTACGGTAGCTATTTTGGCTGGGCGGCAGACGGTGCATCGGGGCTAGGAGCAGCGCAACGGCGTGGTGCGGGCCTTGTTCCAATCGCGATGGCTTGGACGTGCCACGAGCGGGGGTGGACTGCTATCACCACACCCATTGCCCGCTCTCCCTGAGATCCTACTCTCCTCTCCATTCCCAATCCATCCTCCTGCTGCTGCTCTCCCTCTCTGGTGTCATTCTCATCTGTTCCCCATGCTTGATGCTGCTGTCACGCCGTGAGGCTCCGTCACCCCGTACCTGGGTACAATCGCTGGCGCTTCCTTGCTTCCGCAGCATCCTAAGGCAATCCACATTTGATCCTCCTCCTAGCTGCCGGCCGTCGCGTGGTGACGGTGCCGTGTGTGGGTCCATTCTTAACCTTGTACGTATGCCCTGCATGTGGAGCGGGCGTCATTCCGACTCTTTGAGGCTGTCACTGACGCCGTATAGAAGTCTACCTAAAACAGCTCGTTATACCTCGATCCTGCTACACACGAACACACCACCTACACACAGCTGCCCCAGATGGCGACCGTCGTTGCGCGGACCCTTTCTGCGCCCAGTCGATCCTCGAGCCCACCTCATCTGACACTGAACACAACTCCACGAGGGGCAGCAGTCCCAATCCCCAACAAGCATATTCCTACTTGCTCACCAGGGCCTGCGCCGTCCTATACTCTGCAGACGCCACCTTCGACTCCTCCCTCGAACGATACAGCATACCAGGTTTCATCTATCACATACCCGCCTCACGCCCACTGTCGCCCTCTGTCAGAAGCCAATGAGCCCCCAATCTATGCCATCACGGGCGAGAAACTGAGTGCGGCTCTAGAGCACTTGTCTTCACAGCCACTGCCACCTCCTGAGCAGGTTTTCCCCTGGCTCCATGGATTGCACGCTCAGAATCAGACACAACTCCAATTCTTCATTTCGCGGCGGACTGGCGCTCTCCGTAGGGTCCCACGGTGTATCCGCAGCATAACTGTAGTCAAGGCGGGGGGAGACCTTTCGACCTCGAGAGTAAGAGGCGCCATCAGCCCCGACGAGCTCCTCAACTGCAGCACGTTTCACGAATGCGACCCTAAAGATGGCTTCTCCGTACGAAACTTCCAGATCCAGACATGTAAACTGGCCATGGTCTCCGATATCGTTGTGTACGGAGACGACCGCACCCATTCGAGTCGAACCAACAAATTGGCCAGCACCATTTCAAAAGCACAGCGGAAATGGGAGGCAGCCAATGGCTTACCGAATGGCACCTTCAACACTTTTGTACTCACTGGTGAGCCTGCTCCGCTACTGTGGTGTTCGAGTCTGACAGCGCAGATACCTTTGCGGAGCTTGAGAGCAAACATCCTGAACTGATCGCCATTGACTCTTGCGGGAATACGACGAGGCCCATATTGGATTTCTGTGAGTAGCTGGTCTGTATACCAGGATCTCGCGTTTCTTACATATATCACCAGGCTACTGGGAGCGATATGAGATGTGTACCATGTCACGAGCGTCAGAGATCAGCTCCAATGTCTTCCTTGGACCGACACCCGACCCCATGCTCGACTCTATATCTTGGGAGGAGGAGAAGTATGATTTGCTCGTCGAAGCCAGCGACATCGCCCATGTCCCGGACTCGCGTTCCTTGACAAGTATCGTCACCCTGCTGGATTCCGAGGACCGGAAAGAGCCTGTGGTGATGGAATTTCCGTCTTCTGGCAGCATAATGCCGCCTTCGTGGTCTCATGCAGAAGTCGATGGTCTTATGGAAACTTGCAAAACGTTGTATGCACTCGCCAATCCCACAGAGGTCAACAGGAAGAAGCGGAGGAAAAACGAAGAAGAGGGGACCATCGAATTGGACGAGATCACTCCCGCGCGCAAGATACTGATTCACTGTGCTGATGGGTATACGGAGTCGTCCCTCCTTGCGCTCACATATTACATGTATGCTGAGGGAGTTCCGGCACATGAGGCCTGGGTTCAGCTACACCGAGACAAGGGTCGCAACTTCTTTGCCTACCAGCAGGACGCTCTCTTGCTCATGCAGATCCAACCGCGCATTCTCTCCGAGTCACCCAACTGGCACGGCGACATCTTTCACATGGAGCAGCCTCGATGGGCGGAGCAGCTGGACGGCAGCTTGCCCAGTCGCATTCTCCCGTATATGTATCTGGGTAACCTCAACCACGCGAATAACCCGGAATTACTCCGTGAGTTGGGCATTACCCGGGTCCTCAGTGTGGGCGAGTCGATCACGTGGCCAGAAGACGTGAGGAAGAAGTTGAATTGGCCCAGCGAGAAGCTCATGGTCGTGAACGGGGTGCAAGACAACGGTGTGGATCCTCTCTGGGATGAGTTCGAGCGCTGTCTTGCGTTCTTGGCTGCTGGGAAAGCCGAAGGTGGAGCTACTTTGGTGCACTGCAGAGTAGGAGTGTCGCGTTCGGCCACTATCTGTATCGCCGAGGTGATGAACACGCTAGGGCTGTCCTTCCCTAGGGCGTAGTAAGTACAGTACCAACAGCTCGTACATTGACAGCTAACGATAGTCTAGTTGCTTTGTGAGAGCTAGGAGACTCAATGTCATCATTCAACCTCACCTTCGGTTCACGTACGTAGTGGTGGCACCAGGCTGCGAAGTTTCCTTGAGCTAACCGGAATGTAGGTATGAGCTTCTCAAATGGGAAGAGTATCAGCGCATCCGTCGCAACCTGCCCCTCCGTCGAGAGATGGAATGGGCTTCTGTAGCCCGGGAGATCGCACTTATGAACAAACCTTATTCGCGATGACAATAGGGGAGGAAAGGGCATCTACTCTTCCCCTCTCTTTCGCAGTGGGCGATCGATCTTACGACTCTACGACGCCATGAAGACCAATGTAGGATGTCATAGCGCACGTCCCGTCCAGGTTCATGCTCCGAGACGATCGGGCGAGGCGACTTTCCGCAAGCACGCCGGCGGCCTTGTCGACTCAATTGTTCGGGTGCCCAGCGACTCACGGATTGAAGCACTGCGGAACGGTCTTTTCCTTCATGTCTGTCTCTTCTTATCATTTCTGGATGTTGATTGCTTTCCTCCTCTCTTCGGACCACGTGTGTTATCTCCGTCTTTTCTTAGCGACTTGACGACTTTGAGCTGATTTTCGGTTTCTTTGCAAGGAACCAACACCTGGGACCTGCATGGTGGTCAGGAATGTGCTGGATTTGCAACTGTCCATATCTGCTCATTGTATCAACATGTAGGTTTGTTGAACAAGCGGGTCTGGATCGGCAAAGCGTGTTGTAGAGGTGTTCTGGTCCTAGGAAACGTCTATGGATGGGACGAAATACGGATGTTGGTGTTCAATAATACATTCTTGTGAACTTTCCATATTCCCAACGGCGCAGCACCTCCAAGGACATTGATGAAACGAAAGACCGGTCGAACCGCAGATCTACAGCGGTAACGAAGGTACCTACCGATCCTCGGTACACGGGCCTGATGAGCAAACACGAGGAGTTGCAGGGCAAGCCGGGTACATCTAGAGGGCGGCAGGCAGGAACATCTGGAAGCCGTGGAGGAGCGAGGCTTCCTAAATTACTCGAGTGGAGACGTGCTAGAGCGGTTCAGGAATGGTGGACTGTACATCACTCACGACTTCTCTGCCCGTCACGACCTCGTTTCTCTTCCATTCTCCTCTTTTCGCAGCCTTTCAGCTCGCCTTGTCGGTCTACGAATGTGCTTGCACTCCAGGGCTGTTCGCTCAGACCCGTTCCCTAGTCGCTCAAACGTTATGGTCACGCCTCACTTCCAAACTGTCTGCAGCCATGCAGCAGCATCGGATAGTCACCTCTCATTCGCTGAGCCGATATGATCGCCTGCCTATACATGTGTTCGACTGTGCGAAAGAGGTTCACAGCCCTCTGCAAGATGCTGCATCTTGCAGCCACCACGTCCTGTCCACGAGTGCGGAATGCGGCGGCACGACTAGCTACTCTACAATGGTCCACTGGTCTCTCCCTTCGCTCCTGAATATAACGAACCGGCCCAACCTGGCTGAACTGGAAAGCGTGTGAGAGGCACTATTACTACAACTCTCCTCGCCACCTTGGAGCAGCGACTTTCGGCCGGTATCTGGTACGCGCGGATACTTCACTATAGTGCCTTAGCTGATCCTTGCCGTTCAGACTATATATCTGACATCGCAAACCCTGGAAGGATTTCTGGTTACACTCAAAAAGCGGTTGCAATATACTCCACCCTGCCAGAGGCTGAATTCTGAGTTCGCCATTCGGCCACACCGGCTGGCATGGATACGCGAACCTGGGTTGGACGTCCAAAAACCCGTCCTCCGTTCTGATCGTGCCTTTGAGCCTCAGGTTGAAGCGCTGAGATATATTACTGCGCACATGGCCTGAATTAGCCTGAACTCGACCATCCCATGATGGCTCAACCACAGCACAACTCTTCCTTCGGATCAGGCAGATTTCACATGTAACAGGAAGGCACGCAGAAACCATACCGGCGTACTTTGTTCTTCCCTTGCGGATTTGTGCGATGGGTGTTCGCTTCGCTTGTGCGTTCGGAGGCAAACATGCATTCAGGGTCCAGCACTATAAACGCGTGCTGACCCACAGCAATGTCCATCCATGCCGACCGTGCAGATTGAGGGATCTAAGCCTTCGAGATGCAGCGTTACAGTGAAGATCTTATGACTTGGCGCCTTAAGTTATTACCCTGCATGGGCAAAGAGAAGGGAACATTCCCGCCCGCTCCGACGCTCCAGCGTTTGCCAGGTCGACTATCAGAGGGGTCCACAGCTATATGGACATCATCAAACCGACGGCAGGTCGAAATTTGCATTACCTCGTTTATTTTTGATGATCAACGTTCCCTCGAAGGCACGCTTCCACTCCGGACAAGCTGGAGTAAGGGCACCCGTTATCCCAGGCGGCAGTGACAACGGAGTCGCAAGTGCTGGAGATTGGCTTGTTAGATGGTAGTCCACGATCAAACCCGCCCACAACTCACATGCAGACGATCGACAGGATATGAATTACCAGAATACACTCTCATGACCTTTCAAGCCGCCTTGCTTGCCTGCAAATCTGGGTCAGCAGGTCAGCCACCGTAACCGCCCTCCCCATGCGTTGTGGAAAGCTTCTAGAAAGAACTCAGAAGTCCCGGGGCCAGGAATAAGATACAATATACACGAACCAAGATTTGAAGATGGCGAGCACAAGGTCTGACCAGCCTCATATGCCCTGTGTGGCGAGTGAGTGAGTGAGCTGGCAAGCGGAGGGTATTTCACACAACAAAAGTCCGGCAAGCGAATAGCACTGCGATTCAGTCCCTCGAGGAGTTGCTTCGGACGAATCAACCACAAGACAAGAGCTATCTCTTCCCTTCGATCTTTCCAGTGTACCAAAGGACCGTGTTCAGCTTCCGATGGCCATTGGCTCTGCTAGCGCATGTCAGTGATTGATTGCACGCCACATCGTCGTTACCCCGAGCCACTTTACCCAAAGTACCATCACACTCGGATACATGTCTCGTCTGCGCACGTCACGTTACTGTTCCTTCCAGAAGCCTGCACACCGCGGTCATTCTGCACAGACCTCCGCATTTACCCCAGACTCTTCCCATGATGGAGACGATCTCATCTACAATTCATTATTCTCTTCACCCCATACTTGCTCAATCTTCCCGACGAGCCGTTGAGGTCATGAGATTGGTGGTAATTTTCTAGGCGGTCTTCATGATTGGGCGTAACCTGGCGCCTACCATGGAGGGAGTCTACTTTGATATACAAACAAAGTGTGAGGGCATGGAGCAGAGAAAGCACATATAAGAGCATCGCCCAACGCTCTTGGATCTGTTCAGCATCCGCACTTGACTCCGCTCATCCAAGATGTACAAGTCTCTCGCACTCACTTCTCTCGCCTTCCTCGGGGCCGTCGCCCAGCAGGTCGGCAAGGAGCAAACCGAAACCCATCCTCGGATGACATGGCAAACCTGCACGGGTACCGGCGGAACCAGCTGCACGACCAAGAACGGCCAGATCGTGCTCGACTCCAACTGGCGCTGGACTCACGTCACCAGCGGCTACGAGAACTGCTACGACGGCAATGAGTGGAACACCAGCCACTGCCCTGACGGTGCAACCTGTGCGAAGAACTGCGCCGTCGACGGTGCTGACTACAGGGGCACATATGGTATCTCCACCAGCGGCAATGCTTTGACGCTCAAGTTCGTCACCAAGGGCTCATTCTCCACCAACATTGGCTCCCGTACCTACCTTATGGAGACCGATACCAAGTACCAGATGTTCAACGTCATTGGCAAGGAATTCACCTTCGATGTGGATGTCTCCAAGCTGCCTTGTGGCTTGAACGGCGCTCTCTACTTTGTCGAGATGGCTGCCGATGGTGGCATGGGCAAGGGCAACAACGCTGCTGGTGCCAAGTACGGAACTGGTACGTTGCGAACTCAATGCTTTCCTTATCTCAACTGACTCTTCAAAGGTTACTGCGACGCTCAGTGCCCTCACGACATTAAGTTCATCAATGGTGAGGCTAACGTCGAGGGCTGGAACCCCTCCGACAACGACCAGAACGCCGGTGCCGGCAACTGGGGCGCATGCTGCCCCGAGATGGATATCTGGGAGGCCAACTCCATCTCCAACGCCTACACTCCTCATCCCTGCTCCGAGCAAGGTCTCTACCGTTGCGAGGGCGTGTCCTGCGGTGACACTGACAAGGATGAGCGTTACCAAGGTGTCTGCGACAAGGACGGCTGCGATCTCAACGTAAGTCAGCTTTCTCCAGTGTTTTCTACAATGGGCTAACGATATACCAGCCTTACCGCATGGGCAACACCGACTTCTACGGCCCAGGCATGACCATCGACACCACCAAGAAGTTCACTGTCGTCACCCAATTCATCGGCTCCGGCTCCAGCCTCTCGGAGATCAAGCGCTTCTACGTGCAGAACGGCGTCACCTACGCCACGCCCGAGACGACCTTCTCGGAGATCGGCGGAAACTCCATCAGCGACGCGTGGTGCGAGAAGCAGAAGACGCACTTTGGCGACAACAACCACTACGCCGAGCTTGGCGGCCTCAACGAGATGGCTGCTTCCCTCGCTCGCGGCCACGTCCTCGTCATGTCCCTCTGGGACGACCATGCGGTCTCTATGCTGTGGCTCGACTCCACCTTCCCCACCGAGTCGGACCCGGCCCAGCCTGGTATCGCCCGTGGCACTTGCTCCATCGACAGCGGCAAGCCCGAGGATGTGGAGGCCAATGCTCCGGACTCCACTGTCACTTTCTCCAACATCAAGTTCGGTCCTATTGGCTCGACTTTCAAGCCTTTGTAAATGCTTGATTAGATGGGTTGGAGCGGGGTGGAGGGTGTGAAGAGGGGTGCGGCAAAAGACATGTGGTTCTAGTCTTTACTAGCTTGCGAAACTGTATATATTGAGCGGTTAGATGGACCAATGTGAGAGGTTTGAGATGTGATTTTTTTTATTCCAAGTGCAGAATTGACTGTGATGTACGGATTGTGACGGATCGCTTGCTGTCAATTCGATGGAACGAACTCCGCCTGACGGGAGGTTTCGCTGAAATGTTTCATTGCACTGCGGGAATCCAGGATGGGGCATGGGACTCGTCATTGCAAACATCAACTCTCCTAGTTTCTCTAGCTTGGTGAACTTCCGAAGGGTTACAAGCTAAGGGTGACCGAAATAGGATCTCCACGATGCTCTAGCTATTTAGGTAGAACCAGGATGTTGTGTCTCCGACGCAAAGGCGGGCGAGGATGTATGCAGTCCGGCACCCAGTTGTTGCATAGAAATATCTGAAGCGGAGGTATGAAAGCCCGATGATAATCATAAGCAACGCGGAACTTTAAGAGTGCCCGGATTCACGTGAAAGCAAACAAACGATGGTGACACAAACAAGAAATAGAAGCAAAAGCAGAATCCGCTCGATTAAAATATCTACCCATCTCATCATTTCCCCTTTCCAAACCCCAATCTTCCCCTATCTGTCCTTCCGACAAACCCGCCAAAGACAGCCCCAACCCCCTTCCTCCCCTTCATCCATTTCCTTCGAAAAACGCAGAGGAAACGGTCTCCAAACCAGATCTTACAAGGGGCATCAGCAGCAGCAGCAGCAGCGACGAGTGAGAGTGAGTGATTGTAAAGATATGACGGTATCCATGCGCCGGAATTAGGATGTACGGAAAACCCCCCGAAGGACTATAGAAAAGATCCCGCACATGCGCCATCCCCGAAGACACGCAGGTAAGTGAAGACGAGATCGAAAATAGAGGTTGTCGCTGCGGTGAAGAAGCGGGTCACCCTTCACCAGAAGCTATCCAAAAGGGATCGGAGGGTTTCGTCCAAGGAAGGCGACTCTTGTATCTCCTGTAACTCCTAGAAGAAGTACTGAATGGCAGTTCTGGTACCTGTTAGCATAAACCTGCGCAGGTGAATGCAAAGAGAATGAAACTCACCCGATGGCGGCCATGACACCCACGCCGATCAACGCCTTGTTCGACACCCGTTCCTTGTATAGCTTCTGCTCCACCGTCGCAACAGTCCTGGCCTGCTTGACGGGCCGCTCTGCCTCAATCTCATCGTCGCCCTGGACCTTGCGCTTCAGTGACTGGGATCCACTGGCAAGTTCCAGCTCACGGGCCTCCTCGACCATGCGCTTCGCCTCTTCAATCATCTTCGTGGGGTCCTCGGGGGTCGGCAGCTCCGGGTGGTCGGCCGGGACGTCAATCTTGACGTTTGTCGTCGTTGTCTCGACATCGCCGTTCTGCTCCACAGTCTCCTGGACCTCGATTCTGACCGTGTCGATGGGCTTCGTGTCAGCTTCCACGAGGTCGGCGGCTGCGGACTGACGCGCAATTCCGTTAGAAAGCGCGGTCGCGGGAGCATTCGTCGTGCTTGAGGTCTCCGTGATCTCAACGGCCTCTGTCTTCGTCATCTCGACAACCTCTTCGCCGTTGAGCGGTTCTGCCTTGGCGGCGCTCCGGGTTGCGCGCGGCTTGCGCGGGGTAGCGATCTTGCGAGGGGTGACGGCAGCTTTACTAGGTGAAGCTGAGCGGGATGACCTTGCGCGAGTCGGGCGCAGAGTGGAGGTAGGTGGCAGGACAACAGGCGCGGCTTTCATTATATCGAACTTCGGTGGTTGCTGGACCGAGACGCTGTTTTTATCCTTGGATCCCTTCTCGATGGGAGTCGGGTCGAGTAACGCAGCTATCCAGTGGCGCATCTTATATTCCTCGGAAAGGTGGAGGGCTAGTGAAGTTGGCGTCAGCCGGCGAGAAGCGGTGAGGGTAGGTTTTGTCGTTCACTTACCCTCTTCAGGCGCAATCCACACGCTGCCGGCGACCTCTTCAGGGCCCGCAGAGGGAAAGGTCTTTTGAAACCTGCGCTCAGCCTCCTCCTCGGCCAGTGAGGCCCACGGGAAAGCAGCCTTGAACATTCCCGTCGCGCTAATATAGCCGTCGCTGCTTCGTCTCTATCTTTCCGTTAGTCCTCCATGTCTTGACAGCCATTCAAGCCGCTTCAGCGTACCATGAGAAAGTAGGACTCTGGATATGATGCCGATGCCTTCAAAGTAAAGATACCGGAGCCGCTGAGGTCCTTGGGCAGCGGCACGCGTAGGTGCGCATAGTCGAAGGTTCCCAGGTTCTCCGATTTGGTAGCACTGGTGACTCCGACAAGGCCGGGCTTCACGGCAAGGTTCGTCTGGCCGAGGCGACGCCTTCCTACAAGGTCCTCATCTGCGCGCGACGTTAGACTCAAGAGGCTAGAATACCGATGCGATGCGCGTACACGTACGTGAAGGAGCGCTATCAGGGTCCAACAGCGGATTGTGGCGCTCGGGCAGAGTGCGCTTTCCGACCATGGCTCAGTTTGTCGATGATGGTAATACAAGAATAATGGCAACAGGATCTGGCGGCGCTGTGCACAGAGGTGGGCGCGCTGCGAGTCTGGGCGCGGTCGTGACGTTAACGTGGCCTCGCGCGCGTGTGGAGATCTAGCGGCGCGACAAAGCGGAAACGGCGACGATGCGACAGCGGATGCGCAGGCAGACGTGTGTGCGGATGATAGTTGGGATGTTTTCGGAGAGTGGTGATGTCTTGTCGGACTCGAAGGGAGCTGGGGTTTGGGTGAAAGGGCCGGGCGGGCAGCTGCACGAAGCGAAGACTCCAGGCTGGGCCCACCCTTGTCTCAATTCGGTGGCTGGCGGAGACCGGCAAGTGACGCGCTGCAGAGAAAAAAAGTGTCGCCGACTCCCAGCCACCCCCAGAGCCTAGTAGTCAGAGTGCCGGTTGCTTTCGTCTCCAGTAATTACATCACTCTGATGTGTGCCTGATTCGCAATCGATTGTCTTCTCTCATCTGTTAGAGTGTCGCTGGTTGCCTAATGCGGCATAGCGGGACATCCTCTTTGGACTTTCCCAACCTCTCGTCGTCATGAGTCTGTCTCGACGTTGAAACAAACAATTCGCACTGCCAAACTCACTGGCAAGCGTCATTCGAAACAAATCCTCTCGTTTGCAGACCCACTCAAAATGCGCCCCACGCGTTGGCCGCAGGGTGTACCTGAGCAGAGCCTCTCCCCCGCAAGCTCGGCAGAACCGCGGTGCGACCCCGTGGACAGCTCCCAGAGCTCCGACAGCCATTCACAACCCGAGCTTCTGTATGAAAAGCTGTTCAATTCCTCGCAATTGACCGTGTCCAAAGTGTGAAAGCTGGAATGCTACGTTTCAGGTTTCCACCAGTCATGCGGCGCTGCTCCACTAACACTGCAAAGATGCGGTGAGGGTGAATCTACGGGCTCTGGCTGCCCCGCTTCGTCCTGCTGCTGCATCTGGCCCCAGTCGTTCGACAATCCCCGCCAAACACTTCGCCTCCTCCCCCCGTCCAGGCACGCAAAACCCAATCCTCACCCTCACTCGCTTCACACACACATATTCTCTCTAGCACAATGGCTGGCGACCACCCCGACGAGGACCTCGCCCCCGAGCAAACTGCCGGCTTCAAGGTCGGCGAGAAGAAGACCATCGACGAGTACAAGCAGCTAGGTGCGCGCCTCCCTCCTCCATACCGCCCTCTACCTAACGCCCACGTCCCTAGACCAGAACGACGAGTCCCTCCGCAAGTGGAAAGAGTCGCTCGGCCTGGGCACCGGCAACGACCTCTCCGACCCCAACGATCCGCGCAAATGCATAATTCTGTCTCTGGGTCTCGAAGTCGAGGGCCGCCCTGACATTGTCATCGACCTCAAGGACAAGGCCGCCGTCGACTCCCTGAAGAAGAAGCCCTTCACCATCAAGGAGGGCGCCGTGTTCCGCATGAAGGTCACCTTCAAGGTCCAGCATCAGGTGCTCTCGGGCTTGAAGTACATCCAGGTTGTGAAGCGTCTGGGCATCAAGATGAAGCATCAGGAGATGATTGGCTCTTATGGTCCTTGCACTGACCAGAAGCCCTTCTACGAGAAGAAGTGTGAGTCCGACTGTAATGAATGCATGCATGTATCACGTTTCTGACTTGTATTCGCAGTCGAGCCCGACACTGCCCCGGCCGGCTTCACTGGCCGCGGAAGCTATTACGCCGTTTCTCGCTTTGTCGACGACGACGATGAGACCCATCTGCAGTTCGAGTGGAGCTTCAATGTGGAGAAGGACTGGTAGACGCCTCACCCCCTTACGACACCTACGAAACGCCCGAATCGATATAGGAACCGAGCAGGACATGTGGCATCGTAGAGCAGAGCGAAGGAGGATGGGCTTGGACACAAGCATGTTGTCTGGCTGAAGCCTGTTTCATTGGCGCCCATTGCTGCCATGTACAACGGCTCGCCAGCACATCTGAGGAAGGCTGAGGGCAGCAGACACGATTTCCATAACATCTCACGGCCATATGTGACCATGACATTATCTTACCTCAAGTCAGTGCACGCGCATTATGTGACAAGTAATGGCCGCCAATTGGGGTCAAGGTCGCTCCGCACACGCTGAGCAGCTGTTTCGTTGATCTCTACTCCCTTTACCTACATGCTGTGTAATATCTATATGGACATGCTAACAGCACAGATAGTGAAGGCCCTGGTTGAGGCAGTGTGAACCAGATGGGGTATCCAACTCCCATGGCCGTTACCCAAACACCGTGCCAAAACCGCCCCCTTGCATATGCTCCCAGGCTTCCCCATCCCCTTTCAGATGCCACCCACGAGTGCCTTCAGACCAGAGACAGATCGTCCAGAGGAGAACCCAACTCCTTTACCACACCATCCCGCTCTTCCTGGCCCCCCTCATCCTCCTTCGGCGTCTCGTCCTCAACACCCGAAGACATATCTTCCAGAGCAACAGTCAACTCCTTCGCCCCACCATCCTGCTGCCCGTCCCCCACCTCATCAGCCTCGATGGTCTCATCCTCACAATCACACCCATAGAGCCTCCGGTACTCATACTGCGGGAGGCTGTCCAACTTCTCCAAGGCCAGATTCGCCACCTTCGGTTTCGCATACCTGACACTTGCCGCCACCGCATCGAAATGAATCTTCCCATGGATCATGACCATCGCAATGACCTGTTTTCTTCCCCCAGGTAATACCACATCCTGTTCTCTGGCTTGCACTCGGAAATCGCGACATCCCAGTTCGTCCTGCAGCCGACGCGTGAGGCGCGTGTTAGGATGGTTACCGGCTACGTGGTCGTAGAGACTCATATCTTCGAAGTAGTGTTTGATATGGCAATCGAAAAAGTCCTGCACCACGGAGAAGTCGAAACACGAGTCGACGAACATGGCGGCTACGTACGCCTCGACTACGTCGGCAAGGCACTTCGGTGGCTCCTTTGCAGGCGCTGCAACCCAGTAGTCCACGGCCCCGTTGGCTTCGCGTTCGGCGTCTTGCACGTCGGCAACCCATTCTTGAATCTGCGACGTGAGCGTGGAGTTGTTCTGCCGGATATGCGTGTGAAAGCCTAACTTGACGGCTAGCGCCGACAGGAAGCGGTTGGATACCATGGGCATCTTGTGCTCGGTCAGCCATTGAGGGTCCTTGTCAGGGTAGTTGTAGAAGAGGTGCATGATGAACACCTGGTCCAACAGGGAGTCGCCGAGGAACTCCAGGCGTTGGTAATTGGGGATCTTCTCCCACATGAAGGCCTGAGAAGGATGTATAAAGGCGGAGCGGAGGAGGCGGGGGTATTTGAAGTGATAGGGATGCTTCTGTTCGATCTTCTCCGCGAGGTCGAGCTGGGCGGCCGTGGCTTCGGCAACTTGGTACTTCGGCATTTCGTAGGCGGCGTAGTAGTCGGAGAATTTCTCCATCAAATGATCCTCGCTGTTGACCATGATCTTGACAGCTTTGACCGCCTCGTCCCAGTTGCGCCCGTCCCAACTGCCGGGCTTGTTGTGTTCCATGAAGGCAGCGCCGATCAGCGCCTCGCAGACGTCTGCGATAGATTTGTCGCCTAGCTGGTGCTTGATGACAGTACGGCCCGTTCTATTGGCACCTTTGCCTTTCTCCAGCTTCAGCTCTTCTGGATACCAAGTCCGCCTAACGCATGATGATCAGTTTCTAGAACTCAAGTGCATCCAAGCCAGCCTGCTTACCTGGAAAACGCCATAGTTCGCACGTATTCGTAAAGCTTCAGCTCCTTGGCGGACTCAAACATATTCTTGTTGCACAGCATGCACATGCGGCGAACGTGGAATTCAAACTCGTTCTCGTCGGGCTGTTGAACAAAGGTCGACAGCGAGGTCGCCATCTTGAGGAAGCAGTCTCCCATAAATTCCAGACGCTCATAATTGGGGCCCATACCGCTCTTGAAGTTGATCTTCTCCTCGCCGTGGTCCTCGGAGTTATCCGAATCTTTCGTGAGAGCTTCCAGCGCCAGACGAGGGCTGACCTTCAGATCAAGTCGTGTGCAGGCATCCATGGCAACCATATAGGCTTCAAAGCGGTGAATGATGGCCGGAAAAACGTAGCACATGGCCACGAACCGGGTTGTGAGCTGAGAGAGTTAGCGGTAAGAGATAAGCGCGGGTGGAGTGGCACTTACAGCAGATATCTTGAGCGGCTGTGGACAGACGTATGCCACGGGTTTCCACTTGACTTCATCCTCATCGGTTTCTACTCGAGCAAGGAAATTGCGTCGAAAGGGGATCTTCTCAACTTCCACGACTGGCTGGGAGCGGTCCCACACGTCGCGCCACTTCTCACGGGACTTCTTCCATAGACTGATTGAATAGTCCAGGATATCATTCATGTACTCGTACCGAGGTGCGCTGCCAGGTACAGGATCTGTGGCCTTCAAGTGATCCACCACCGCTCTCGTGTAGAAGCGTCGGCCGCCATCGTTGAGGTCGACGAGATATCTGTCCGTGAGGAAGTCATTTGGCATTTCTTTTGTCCATCTGTACTCCTTCTTGTCATAGATCTCGTCTACTTGTTCCCAATCTATCAAAGGCTCCGGTGCGGCATCTGGCTCGACGTTTTCAGTGCGGTCTGACCTCAGAGGTACTATCCAATATGACATCTTCTCGACCTCGTGCTTGAACTGCTTTGCGAAGACGTCAGCGTACACCTGCAATGTCAAGCCGGTGAAGCGCTCGAGCATCTTCTCGGTTACTGGGAACGGCGTGCTAATGGCCACGGACGTGACCTCAGTCGGTTGCCCATCAACCAGAAAAATGGGGAAGCGAGGCAGTTGAGGAAACTTTTGCCTAGTGACAAGGCCTATGGGCTGGTGTGGCCGCTCCAGACCGCTGGATACGTCTATTACTGTCAAGTAAAGCGTTCCGGGAACCGTGTCTTGACCGAACTGCCAGAACTCAGGCTTGATCCGCATCAGGTACTGGTCTTTCTTCTTCGCGCTAATAGCAAGAAACGCATTTCTCATGGCGGGCAACTGTCGCCTCAGTGTCGGTAGAAGCGTGTCGTCCAAGAACTCTCTCTTCCTCAGCTCCAAACACAGATCGAATGCCGCCGAGCATTTTGCGATTGCTTTTCTCCGCTGCGGCTTCCCTCGCATTGAGATGATAGGTGCGCACTCCGGCAGTAATACCTCGCAGATGTACTTCCCCCCCTCCCGCTCGACAACGTACGTTGGCTGTAACGACATTTCTTGGGTTGCATCAGGGAGTGTAGCTACGAAATGAGCCAGTACAGCTTGGCTTGAGCGGAACGTCAATTTGGCCCCAGATTTAGCTTCGGTATAGGAAGGGAAGTGGTGTTCCTTGGCCAGCAGTTTTTCGAATTGGGCCGGATCTTCGTCGAGTAGCCGATCCCTGGGGAGACCGTCACAAAAAGCACGCATGATCTGCTCTCTGTTCCGAGCATCGAAGAGAAGAGCCGTGTGGTGGAAATTGCCCCGCTCGACCATGTGAACATACTTTGAGTTATGGTGCCTTGCGCGGCCACGGGACTGTACATATGCAATCATGGTACGATAGAGATCGAAGCGGACGACGAGGTTGCACTGTGGGATATCCAAACCCTCTTCGGCCACGGATGTAGAAAACAGGCAGTTGAGGTCTCCCCGGCGGAACTTGGCAACAGTCATAATCTGCGTTCTGAGTGAAACTGAGAGGTCGTTGTTTCGTATTGTACTCCCGACCAGGAGATCACTGCGGAGGTGCTCCAGGTGTTTCGGTCCTCGGATTGCACTGAAGATCATGTTCAAAAGCCGTGCTGTCTGACGCCGCTCGACGAATACTATGCATCGGTGGGTATTGGGGCGGGTGAAATAGAGGCTGAGCCAATGGTCCAACATCAAGACCTTCGAACTAAGGTCCTCTGGAGAGACCGAGGGGAGGCCAAATTCGTGTTTTCCGACATATTCGGCGGCCTCTCGGAGTTGAGCTATTTCTTTGTTGAGTTTATCAATGGATCCCTCCTTGGTTTTGTTGTATTCGCGCTCTTTGCGCAATTCCATCTTGCGGCCTTCCTCTTCTGATAGGGCGAAAGACCAGTATGCATCGGAAGCCCATCTCCCGAGCTCTGAGCTGAAAATCTTGGCCGTCTGGAAGAATTTGCTGAATACGGGGATTTCGCCATACCGGCGCTGCATCTCTTGATAGAAGGGGGTCTCGAAAGGTGGCGGCAACTTCGGATACATCGTGACCTCCTCCTGAGGTCGTGGAATGTGCTTTGATAACAACCTGGGATCCGAGGTCGTGGCAATCTTGCTGTGGAGTAGAATCTCCAGATCCTCAGCTGCCTGTTTGATGTCCACATTGGCATCCACTGGTGACGCTGTCATTCCGAAGATGCGTGGGCGCTGGGATACTTCAGGCTCATGGAGATAATAGTCCTTGATGAGCCGGGCATACGGGTGATTATCCTTCGCGTGATGGGCTTCGTCAAAGATTAGGAGATTGATCCTGCGTATGCTGATGAAAGAATGCATCAAGCATTGCACAAGGACCTCAGCCGTACACACGATGACCACGTACTTCTCAAAATGTTTATCCCAGGTCGCCTTCTGCCAGAGAGAGGTGCCCATCGCACCACATATGCCTTGTACAGGATGGTCAAGTCCATACTGCAGAACGTTGGATTGCTGGAAGACGAGGTTTACCGAGTCAACCTAGTGAGAATTAGCATCATGTAGCACAAGTGGCGCAGGCGTGCGTACAAGAAAGAAGGCGATCTTATGGGGCTCACCGCGCGCCCTCGCCGCTAGTTCATTGTCGAGGATATGGCGCAGTAGCAAGGTGGCAATGTGAGTTTTCCCAGAACCTGTGTCGAGAACAGCAATAATGTTTTCTTGCTTAGCTCTCTGGAAGAGCTCCGTTTGATAATCTCGAGGGTTAGTGATCCGAGTACTGTTCTCTTGTTTGGCAAGAATGTCGCGGATAGATAAGACCTCATCCTTGGAACCTTCCATGGCTTGTCGGACCTCCTTCTCCGTGATTTCTTCTGTTTTCACTGCCGCATAATTCTTAAATAGCTCGTTTTGAACGCGCTTCTTCTCGGAAATGGTGCCCGCTTCATGAGACTCGTCGACATCGGCCTCATCGTCTGACCACTCGTCCTTAGCGACGCGGCCAGTCCCGCTGTAAGTTCCTTCGCTGGAGGAGTTCTTAACCTCCTCGCACTCATCCAGCTCGGCGAGGTACTGGTCCCACGTAGCGCCTGCCATTGAAGCAGACGAAGGGTCTTCAGCGAGCTGGACAACCTCACTGGGGTCCTGCACCGCGAAGTCGTAGGCACTCGAAGCCATGGCGAATCATGCGCAGCTTTGTACTGGGAGTATCTGGTCTGTCAACGCGCAGCAGTCGGAAGCCAGGAAGGTGTATGAAGGCGGGTGCAGAGAAGATGAAGGGGCTAGGACGAAGTAGAGAGGTGGCGCAGAGATGAAGGAGGAGAGGAAGAAGTAGAGGTAGAAATAGAGGAGACGGGTGGGAAAGGCGAGAACGGGAAAGAGAGAGGCAGGTGTTCACTGGGCAGCTACGACTGTTGTTGTTAGCACACCGCCCTGCGCATGTGTTTTGCGGCTTGCTTGATTGGGGCACAAAATGAAACATTTCCTGTGGAACAAACAGCCCGGCCGATAAGAGACTAGGCACAGCTTTGAGGCGTACATGATGTCCACCGCACGTTCGAGCAAACGATGTGCCATGTGTACGGGTACGAATAGGGAAGGATCGGGACCCGCCCGGGCACACGTGCGGTTACGCGTGTTAGTCAGCCAGCGCTAACGCCAACTCACGTGCATCACTTTCACCACACCTGCCAAGTAGGCTCGCCTTCCAACCACGCATAGTGATACCTATATACACAGAAAATGTCTGAAGAACCCACAAATATAAGAACCCTGTTTCTGTCGGCCGAGCGTGCTCGCGAGGCGCTCACCTCAGCACCCGACTCGAACAGTCCGACATACCAGGAAAATCTCGCGAAAGTGATCGCAACGTACAACGAATGCCTGAAACTCTCGCAGCAAGTGTCGCTCTTCAGTTCAAACGAAACGCTTGAAGATGTTTCGTCTTCGGATCTACAGTAGGCTCATTGAATCAGAAGGAGATGGTGCACGGACTCATACTGATGTAACAACAGGTACATGTCCATTCCATATCATTTGGCAGAGCTAGTGCAGAAGATTCAGACGCAAAGAGATCCCATTGCGCGGAAAGAGGTCCTGCTCAAGGCCCAAAGCTTCTATGAGCGTTTCTTGAAACTACTGGATTCATATGACATGCTCGCCAAGTCGGACGCAAAGCTTCTTGAAGAGTATCTAGATGATCGAAACAATTTCACCACTGTCTCCAACACAGATCCAAATGCACGACGCAATGCTAAGATTCTAAGGTACAGAGAAGAAATGGAGATGAAGAACAAGATCGACGTAAGTTTTCCAATACACCTGCAGACTTGGAGGCTGACAGTAGCTCAAAGTATCTGCGAAGAAACCCAAAACTGGCAGAGAACGACGAACATGTAGTTCGGCAGCTCCATCTGGCAAATATCAAGCTCCAAGTACACCAGACATTCCAGTCTCTGGAATCTATTGCCCAGGAACTGCACATTCTTTCCCTGGCGCCTCCAGCCCCGCCAGAGGGACAGTCTCAACCCGGACCTGACGCCCGTCAAGATGGGCGGAATGACCGAGACAAATACTCAGACCGCCTTGACTCGCAGCTTCCTGGGTTGAAATACTCTGGCCCCATTCTTAGCAGTGACGGCAAGCCGCTCCGACCCTTTACTCTTGTGGACAACCGGCAAAGGATGAAGCAGAACGTGTTCAGGCCAGATCACAATCTTCCGACCATGTCAATTGACGAGTATCTGGAAGAGGAAAGACGAAGAGGTGGGATCATCGAAGGCGGCGGCGAGCAATCGGGTATTCGACCAGAGCCGGATGAAGACAATCTGGACAAGGCGGATGAAGAGACGATGAAGGCAAGAGCTTGGGACGAATTCAAGGAGGACAACCCCAAGGGCGCTGGAAATACTATAAACAGGGGATGATCGGTCAACCCAGTATCTTCTGTTAACTCACATTCAATTTCCCAGCTTTTCCGGTTCTAAATCAGGCCACGTCTCAAGTACCACCTTCAAGAGCTTCTTGCCCACAACACCATATCCCTGCTTGTGTTAACACGTCGTAGGCGGCCAGGCGGTGATAGTAACTCACCAACGCCCCGAAGTGCAATCCATCTGTAAAGTAACCCTCCCTGAACTCCCTTGCCCCCCTCAACCCACATCCAGGTAACCTGTTCACATCATACCTCTCCTCCTCCCGTTCATTTCCTCTCCCATGTTCCTCCAACGCTTCGTCAATCAAAGCCTTCCAAATATCACACCCCACTACTCTCCCAGTCTCTTCATAACTCCGCGCAATCTCCATTACCTTCTCCGCATATCGTCTCTTACTCGTATACGTCTGATATCCTCTTCCCTTCTTCGTCTTCTCTTCATCCTCCTGCTCGCCGGCAACCCCTACATCAACGTCGGAAGCTGGATCTCGGATGTTGATTGGCGGCGGCGACATCAACACAATGCGGGTCTCGGGCATGTTGTCTTGGACCAGAATCTTCTCAACGAACTCGCGGAGGTTGGATTCGAACTCTGATAGTGGCACGTATTCGCGCGACTCCGGTCCGATGAGACAGGCGTCGTTGGCGCCCAGGAAGATGGTGATCAGAAGTGTTGAAGGAGACGAGGGCGCAGTGCAGCGTTGGATGAGATGGTCGAAGTTTGGGCGGAGGAGGGTGGACGTGTACCTGGGGGGGTTAAGAAGGATGAATTAAATCAATGCAGATGGAGTTTGGGTTACCCCGCGACGCCTGCGGAGAATGGTTAGTAGGTTGCTCACGCTGGCTGAGAGCTATCTTAGGTTATATATATATCATTCATACCTTCATTTACCACCTCAGCCTTGCCTTCGTACTTGTTTGTCAAAACCCACCCGAAACCCCGGTCGTGCTCATTGAAGCTCCATTGTGTGAGCGAAGCACCAAATAAAACTATTTGCGGTAACTGCTTTTGTTGTTTGGGTTCTGGCATTGGTTTGGTCTGCTGGTATGGTCTTCAGCTGGGCTGTGGGCCTGGGTGAATCGAGGCTGGTAGGACATACGGTATACTTAAATCTGTTCAGAAAGGTTGAGACTGACTTTCGAGAGATTTTTATTGGAGTTCTTTTGTATGCGGATTTGAACGAGGTTCTGTGATCCCAGGTGAGTGCAAGACGGTTCGTTGCTGCCTACCAACGTACCTAATCCATGGATTCATTCCCTAGGCTAACCCGTTTAGACAACGTCACGTGCATGTATCAACCTTAAGTGCTTTCATCTTGCTATTTACATGAACTCATGATATGTGATTATGCCCCTAAGATTGACGCAGTGAATATGCCCTTTTCCTTGGATCATATAAAGGAACGGAAAGGGCACTCTGTCAGGGTAGAGACTACGGCAGTCTACCTTTGCAGTCTATAGATCTTCCAAGTTCGTTGGTCGTGTTGAACTCCCCCAATCTTTTATGAGGTCCAGAAACCAAGGTAGTAGTGGTCACAGTCGCCAACTTCCTTACACCCGTTGTCGGACATTTACGTGAAGCACCGGACCTTGGAAACTTTAAACAGATGTTCTATACCTACATTAGACCATTTCCAGTAAATAGCCGTCACCTAGTATTGGAGATAAGGTCCACAAACTTACGTATGGCCCTCGATACGACTTGTTCCGAGAAATGCGGATCAACAAGTCAGTACATACGATCCTTAGTATCTAGTCAGGCCTTCCGTATGGCGCGAGATTTTGCGAAAGTGCTGACAGGAGGATGCCTCGGGATAGCGCATTGTGGTCTGCGCCCTGTTCCTGTTCCTGGGCGCTGGTAACCATGCATGATCCGGGGAAGGCGTCCGTACGAGCCGAAAGTGGGGTATGATAGGACGTTGAGTCGTGATACGGACACTCCGTGCTGGTGGTACCGGTACTTCGTATCAAGCGCTCAACGGGCATGGCTAGAATAGAGCCCGAATCGATGCCTCCGAATTCGTGTTTTGCGCTTGAAAGAGGTTTCACCAGCTATACAGATTCTTGTATTGTGTTCTTTGGCAATATCCACAAGAGATGAGCAAGTTGCAAGATCCCCACGTGGGGAGATTTGATAGCGGAGTGGGTCACGACTGCCGGCGGCGCGGGCGGAAGCAGGGACCGCTTTTGCCAAGCCCGCTAAGCTATGGCTCCATGCTTCAACGGCCTGCGGCGGGCCAAACGACGTCGACTGCATGAGGAAGAAAAGATGCATTGTCAAACACCACCCACGCTGACCTGTTACCGGTACAGGCCCCAAACCGGCTTCTTCACGCCCAACCACGCGCGGCAGTGCCCGAATCAACAGCTGGTCCTTCTCTAATACCTCCTCCCTTACGCATGTGCCGGCTGTCTCCCGTAAACCCCACGCACCTTTGGACCCTCGTCATCTCTACGACCCACCACTGTCGCACTCTCGGTGTGCCTATGGATTTGAAGAGCAGTGTCGTGTTTGCTTAGGTCGACACTTAGCCAGCAGCTCCTTTCGAGTTGCCCGCGGATATGGCTGCCGCAGGGTGAGTAACTGCCCTGTTACAGCCGGTCACTCTTCCATGAGAGATTATATGCATGTTCGTGGACTATGGCTAACTATTTCTCCAGGTCGATGCGGGAAGTCGTACGCTTGCTGCACAGCACATTTGCCGCCTCCACGGTGCCCTACCCCTTGCCCGAGGAGGTTCTGCAGTCCCTCGATGCCTTTCTCTACCGCCGTCACGAAACCGACTATGACGCACAGCGATTACACGACGAGCTTCTTTCCTTATACAAGAAACATGTGACGGGGGACAAGGAGAAAAACAGTTCTTTTATCAGTGCCTTACGACGTCTACGACCCGCCCTCTCCGGGGAAGCTTGTCACAGGCAGTGGTGGGAGTTGGTAGTGAAGCCAACCATATATTCGGTAGGACGGAAGCGGAATGAGCTTGAAGAAGCTCGTCGATTTCTGCAGGATATACTGGTGTTCGACCCAGATGAAGACAAGCAGGGAGAATATGCGCGGCTATCAAAGGATTTCTCCAAAACACTTCTGGAGGCCTATTTGTCAAAAACGAAAGCGCCATCTGGTTCTACAGATTTCATCTCGCCAGAAGATGACTTCGTCGCCGGTGTGTTGGAGTCCATCTTGGTCAAGTTCGGTTGCCGAAAACCTAAAGTGCGTTTTGCGTCTTACTGCCGCCTTCATCCTTACATGCACCCCTTACGGCTACGATCCAGCTTGTACTAACTATAGCAGGAGTTCTTCTTCGCCGTCGACGAGCTGTTCGTCAGAAGCCAATACCGTCTACAGATGCTCAGCCTCTTGAGCGCTTTCCTCCGCATACAACCGCCCCATCTTTACACTGTAATGGACACTCCCTTCTTCGAGCATCTGGAAAAGTGCCTCCTTATCGATACATCGACTACTGCTATTCAACTTGCGATCCTAAACCTCGTTATGTTGTTACCACACGTCACTGGCTCCCTTACTGCCGACCACCACCTCGCGAAGCTATTCCTCATTTACAGCAGGGCACTCTGTTGGGATAAATACGCCACTCTAGGAGATACTAACAGTGTGAGGACTCCCAATGAACAGGATGATCAGGGTGTGCAATCAGATACAGATGAAGATCCCCTTTGGGAGCAGCTCCATGGCCATGAGGGACACTCGGACGGTGCCCCGGACGTGCTTCACTACTTCACGTTCCTTTATGGGCTGTTCCCGCTCAACTTCGCCAGCTTCCTACGAAAGCCGCGGAAGTATTTGAAAGGACAAAACTTCCCTGGAGCAGAAGACTTCGAACTAGACCCAACTCTTATTCACACACGGACAGAACCCCTACGACGAGTTCATCTTTTGCATCCAAACATGTTCACTACAACGGTGGAAGACGAGTTGACAGAGAATCGATGGCTTAAGGCTGATGCCGCGGACGTCGTAACAGAATGCTTGGGTCTGTGCGTTGCTATGTCCTCAACTCTGGATGATCCAGGGCCTCCCCCGTCATCTGAACTACCACCTATTCCGTCCTCAGGATCACCGGATAGGCAAGAATGTGGACCAGGCAAAGACACCAATGAACAAGATGTCACCTCTGTGGCTGAGAACTCGGAGAGTCGGAGAAACTCACAATCGACATTGACGAGTCCTTCAGCTGCGATGCAACAAGACGGAACCCTCGAGGCGTCACGGAAAGCAAAGTCGCTCAGAACATCTCCTTCGCCTTCTCCCCTACTCAAGGGTCGCATTATGCAGGACTCGCCCACTTTGCCCCCAATTGAACAAACCCCGAAACACGACCTTCGCTCTGTTCCACCACTCGACGTGCCTCATATACAATCACCTGCGGAGCGCCTTGATTCGATCTTCGCTTCGAACCGTGCACCTGCCACAGAGGCGCTCCAGCAACCTGAGAGACAACACAAGGGCATGGCGGCTTTGCAAAGGGAGATTATGCTTCTGCGAAACGACCTCAACTTTGAGCGTTATTTGAAGCAACAACATGTGGCTCACATCGCGCAGCTTCAAAGAAAGCATATTGGAGAGGCAAGGGATGCGGCAGAGACCCAGAACCTGATCATCGCCAATCGCACTCTGAAGTCCAGGCTTGCTAAAGCGAATGAACTCTATGCTCAGCTGAAGAAAGAAACCCTAACAAGTCGTAGCCAGTCAAAGAAATGGGAAGCGGAGCTCAGCGCGAAAGTCAAGTCGTACAGGGACAACCTGAAGGCGCGGCAGGAAAATGACGAGGAGTTGCAATTCCAGCTACAGAAGTCTCAACAGGACTGCGAAATGTTGAGGCAGATAGTCAAGAAGGCCGAGGAAAAGCAGCTACAAGCCGAACAAAAGAGCAGATCTCTGCAGTACGGCCTCGACGACTACAGCATCCTACGGAGCGACCTGGAAGCGGCAGAAAACAAGGCCCTGGCGTCGGAGCACCAGAGGAAAGAATTGAGTGCGCTACTGGCGGAACGGGACAAGCTCCGTGATGACCTTCATGTTGCCAACATGCGGCTGAACAGTCGGGAGGCTGAACGTGAGCGGGCCATCAAAGACTACGAGCAACACATTGAAGCCCTCGAATTACGTGTTCGGGACGCTGAATGGACGCAGTCAAAGCCAGGAGAGCTTTCCCCCTCTGCCAAGAGAATGATAGACTCCGCAGTGGCTGTCAGCAATGCGAAGTTACAACAACTTAAAGGGGCTCACCAGCGCCTGTCCGAGCAGCACACCGAGCTCGAAATCAAATATCTCGACCTCAAGGCTCAAGTTGAGATGGAAAGAGGACAGCCGCGGGGCCCAGGGAGATATCCTCTCAATGGCTCAACCCGCGACGGCAATCGCAGTGAACATGTCTCGCCCACAAGAGCCGCCACACCTCCCCACCTCGCTTACATGAGCGGACCCGTCACAATGCCCGTGCTTCCTGAACAGGGAGAAAGAGACGGCTACATCGGCGTAGGCCACGACGGCAGCCGGAGCGGAGCAGTGTCACCCACAACAGCACGCTCGCCCTCTCGAAAAGCATCCACCTCTACCGCCCGACCAGTTCGACTCGAATCCCTGCATGCCAAAACCGCAGACCCCACCGGCTTCGGTCAAGATTACTCCTCCATGCGCAGGCCGTCTCTCTCCCACCAATTCCACCACAACCCTACCTCCGGTCTCATCACCGCCCCCGCTACGACCGCCGTAACCCCCGCCGCCGCCATCGGCTCCAGCCAGAGCGCGCGCTCCCTCGACACGGAAAGCAGCAACGGCGCCAACAGCACCGGCAACGGTAACACCGACCCCAACAGCACCAAGAAAAAGAGCAAGGACAAAGCTTCAAAGCCAGAGGTGCGGTATTATGGGCGTGGTGAGTCCCGCCTGCAGAGATACAGATCCTACGTCGAGAGGTAGTGTGACACTTTTGCTGACTACTGTGTTTTTTTCGCGACCAGGTGGTGCGCAGAATTTCGGAAAGAAGAAAGATGGTAATGGGGGGAGTGGTGGGGGCAAGGAGAGGAAGGAGGAGAAGAAGGGGAATAAGACGGGTGGGTTTCGAGGGTTGAAGGGGATCATGTAGGGTAGGTCGGGTGGTGATAAAAGTGCTTGATTGCTTTGGCAATGCTATTGGTATCGAGAAGTAGCCGGATATGGAGGTTTGCTATAATTGCTGTAACGGCTGACTCTGATGTTCTGGGGTATACGACTCCACTTAGAGCAGTAGAACAGGTCGGCGAGCAATGTTATGTGTACCCACACCTGTTTCATCTCCAGCATCATTTCTCCACCTTCTCAACACCTCTCGAACACCCTGTACAAACCCTTCAGATCCGCCACCTGCACAAACGCCTTCAACAACCCCTTCGTCGCCACCAACCTGGACTTACAGCCCGGAAAGATCACATGCTCAAGCGCATGTCTGACATGTTCCCTCCTCTCCACGATCTCCTTGTCCTCGTTCTCCCTCTCCATCCCCTTCCCCTCTCCCGCCTTCTTCGCCACCCCAACCGGCAATCGTTCCGGCACATAGAACGCCGCCAGCTCCCTCAAAAAACTATGAAAACACGGCTTCTCATTCAACCAATCGACATGCGGACCCAACCTCAACAAAAACTGCGGTAGCTTCGCAAGACTCGGCATATACCCCCTGACCAACATCGGAATCGCACACACGTCCCCATCCTCACTGACCTCCATACTGAAGTACTCAGCCAGCATAACGCGTTTCTCAATCAGCGTTTCGCGGACTTCATCAACCACCTCCTGCCAATCGATTTCGTCCGCGGACGCGGGGTCGAGGTTCCGTTGTTCTTGTTCTACGGCCAGCTGGAGGAGAGGAGTGAGGGGTAAAGGCGGGTTGAAGCGGATGCAGCCGAAGTTTGAGAAGTCGGTCAGGCCGAGCTGGTAGAAGTATTCGTTGCAGAGGGCGGCGTAGTCGACGAGGAAGAGCTTGACGCCGGATTGGATGGCGACGATGCGCCGCGTTTCGTCGACGAGGCCGATGAAGGTGTGGGAGGAGATGGTTTCGCTGAGTGTGTTGTGCATGGCGGAGCGGACGGCGGAGCGGAGTTCGAGGATCGAGGTTAATTCGCACACGACGGGTTCGCAGGTCGGGTCGACGTATTCGTGGGTGTTGTTGGCGTGGTCGGTTGGAACAGTGGTGGTGGAGGAGCGGTGGGAGGGGAGCATAGAGGTGATCTTGCGGGCGGAGGGGTCGGTGCGGATGAGGTTGTTTTCGTAGGGTTTCTTGGTGGTTGTTGAGGGCTTTGGAGCGGATCTGGAGTTGCTGCGGTTGGATATGTCGTCAGTCGACGGTGTTTGGGGGATGTTTATCTGCTTCATTGGTGTTGCCACAGGAACTTTGGGATTCGTAAGGAGGGTCTGTGTCGTGAACGAGCGGCTCGTGTCAACTTTCCCCAGGCTGGTGCGTATCTCGTCGCAAATGATGGAGACAATCTCGTCCTCGTTGAGGAAGTGGACTTCGCGCTTTGTAGGATGCACATTGACATCCACGCGTTGCGGTTCGATCTCCAGGCTTAAGTAGATGAACGGCCGGCCGCCTTTCGGAAGGAAGGTCGCGTATGTCTGTTCAACAGCCTTTTTGATGACTTGGGATTCGACAGATCGATGGTTGATAAAGAGGAGAATAGTCGTGCGTTTTGAGCTGTAGTTTGCACTGCTGATCAAGGCATCGCATTTGAAACCCCATCGATCGTTCTCTGCCTTGAAACTGACGAGCTCGTTCGCGACGGCCCTGCCATGGATCTGCTTGATGCGCTCGAGGGACCCTGCAGTTGCTGAGACAGATATGCTGGTGGATGAATCGCCGTGTTTCTTGCAGGAGAAGGCTACGCCAGAGCAATGTATTGCGTAACGGCCGACCATGTCGAGAATTTTGGCATACTCTTCACTCGCTGAGCGGAACGCTTTCCTGCGAGACGGGACGTTGTAAAAGAGATCCTCCACCTGTACATATGAGCTCATCTTAACTATACGTCGGACTGAAACACATACCGTGATCTGAGTCCCCTGCCGTCCAGCAATAGGCTTAGGTTCAGCACTCTGGCTGGGCTTAGGGCTGGCAAGTTTGCCATCCGCATAATGTGCCCTCCAGGCGCAGCTTGACTCTTTCGTCCTCGTAGTCACGCTCAGGTGAGCAATATGACTGATACTCGCAAGCGCCTCTCCTCGAAAACCGTAAGTGCCGATCGAATTGAGATCTTCAAATTCCTTTAACTTCGATGTCGTGAACCGTTCGCACAGAATCGGGAGGTCCTCTTTCTTTTTGAGTTAGTCATTTAGCAGAAGTGACGTGGTGTTCGAGACGAACATCAATGCCGTGGCCATTATCGGTGATCTGCAATAGCTTCAACCCTCCTTCTTTGACTAATATTTCCAGAGCTGTTGCACCTGCGTCTACCGCATTTTCAATCAACTCCTTGAGCGCATGAACTGGAGCAACGATGATTTCGCCGGCAGCAATCTTGTTCACGACGTCTTCAGCAAGCGCTTTGATACGGCGTGGGGCGGGTAACGTCAAAGCGTCATCGCCCTTTCTTTTGGTTCCCCGAGGCGGTGGATCAACGTCCATGGGTTCGGTCATTTTGATTCGTGTGTATGAAATCAGGAGATGAGGTTTGTCATTCAAAACCTTGGAAGAGGACGGAGTTATGAGATGTGCACTTGATGAAAGGAAGGAAGGGAGAAGCGGTGCCTACTTTAGGTCGCGCTAGCCAGATCCACGGTTGCGCGCAACCACGTGACCATCCACTTCACATCTGGATGTGCATTTGACATCGAAACAGTGAGATTGACTCTATGCGTCCTCCAGTTTGTAGACGGAGTACCGAGAAGCAACTGATCCGCGACCAAATCTCTTTCGTTATGATCCTCAGAAAAGTCGATATCCAACACTTGAGCACGCACAAATGTATAGACTGCAAGGATGAATCAAAGATGACACCGGGATATCAAGCCATAAGGAAGTATGCCCATTAGAACGCCCAAACGCCCGATTGCGTCTGACCCAAATTTCCCTTAGCGTCGGGGTTGTTGATCGTCATAGCCATAGAGCGTTGTGCCGAGCTATGTGCAGTCAGCGAAAATGGTTCTTGTGATTAGGATCAGTCGCAATACCCTATTGAGAACGAAAACGACGTCTCGCGCTGTCACCGTCATTCTGCCTGATGACTCTGCTACAGTCAGTAAACGGCTTATCACATCAGGTTTAGATACACATACCAACCACGGCGATCGCTTGGAACAGAATCTAGTAAGTGTGTTAATTCTGCTGGCTTCAAAGCGCACTTCGGCTTCCATACCCTATCAAGACGCTTTTTCAACGCGACTCGGATTTCATCGTAAACCATTGCTGAAATGCGCTTCACACCGCCTCGTCGTGCCAGGCGTCTATTTGGTGTTAGCGAATTGTTGCTCAGGAAGCGTCGAGTCGCATCGATAAGGCATCCGCACGAACATACCGAATATCACCTTTTGTGACGCCGTGAACGGCATCTCGAAGAACTTTTCTGTTCATCGTCAGCATTCATTGCTAATTTAGAGGAGCAGTGCCTTACTTGTGTCTTTTACCTGTTTTTCCTAAGCCCTTTCCTCCAAGCCCGAGGCCTTTCAGGGAGGCTCGGGATGCCGGTATGCTGCTTGGGCCGGGCTGTGAGCCTCCGCTTGGGCCCGGAAATTTAGAAACTCCGGCAAACGGTCTTGCCATTTCAATCGGACGAGACGTAGTTGATGGGCACGCCTGTGTTGTTGTTGGTGGAAGCTCTTTGAGGTTGTAGACGGTGGTGATGGTAGTGATGGTGTGCACGGGCCAACTCCACGGCGCGTCGATGATGTGGACGCGCTGCGCCAAGTACCTAGGTGAGTGTATGCATAGAGGTCTATGTGCAATGGTACGCCGCTGGCGCACAGCCGTTGGGTTGTACTTGGGACCCTGAAGAGAGTTTTGCGCGAGTGTGGAGGACGATGGTGGATGAGCGGAGTCGCTGATATTGCAGGTGAACGAGAAAAGGCACCTCACAAGGCTGCCGGTGAAGCAAGAGCGGTGTGCTCAAGAAAACCGACCAACGATTTCAACCGACCAAACAGGTGACGACTCACAAATGGTAGTATTAGTCATTAAGATCAGTACCTAGGTACCTAGGTAGGATTAAATCAGGAGCCAGTCCTGTGCTAGTCATTAGGGCTATATGAGGTCTGGTATGAGTGGCCAAGCCAGCTTTAACAGACGAAGCTGGCTTCCAAAAACAGCCAGCCTTCCTCGTGCTTCACTTCCTCGCCAATCTTCACCTCGATCGTCATCTTCTGGGAGAACTGGTAGATGTACGGCTTCGTCCCAACAGCGCTTGCGACGAGCGTCTTCACAAAGCCAGGTACCTCGGCCATCACATCCACGCGATCGAGCCTGGGGTGGAGAGGACCAGAGAGGCGTGCAGAGACATCTTTGCCATCTGCCGTCTTCCCCTCCCAGTGGCAGCTGATACCAGTCGGCTCGGGCCAGTCAGTTTCGGCATCCTGCTGGGCCTGCGTGTGCTTGACCTCCATGCCGGAAGTTCCGGCCAAGAGCAGCTTGTCATCCACAGCAATGCCGCCTGCACGTACGGCAGTCGAACCGTATGACGGGGGCGTGGTGAACTCCATGATGCTTGCAGAATATGTTGGCGACTGGAAGTTGACAAAGTTCCAGCGGGCAGCTGAGCACGTGTCAGCAGTCGTTATTAGAGAACTAGGGACCTGCAACGTACCAGCATGATGCGGCTTCATTCCTTGTAGGGCAAAGCTGTAGAAGCCTCGTCCCTTGCAATTTATCTCGCCGTCCTTTGTGATTATGGAGCCTTCAACTTTGCATCGTGGCCAGAAGGCGTGTCGCATCCAACCCCAAGGGTTCTTCGGGTCGGTGCCATAGTTGCTTGTGCCATCCTTTCCTCCCATGAAACCAGGCGCGGCCTTGGTCACCTTCAGATTGACCAGGCTGTTCTCGTTTGTAGCTGACTTGATGGTATAGAAGGTACCATCCTCGGAGAGCTCCACAGAGACGCCGTCGGCGTAAAAGCAATATTGGTTCTCGTCGAAGCCGTAGTTGTCCACGGGGTCGGACGACCACAGGGTCGGCTTCTCGTTGTTGGGGTAGAATATCTTGCAGTTGAACTGGCAGGTCACCCTGAGACCAACGACGTTGCTGTAGATGACTTGCACAAATCCGAGATGACCAGCGTCGGTCTGGAAGTAGAAAGTCTGTGTCTCGACGGATGCGGAGGATATAGTCATCCACTTCAGATGCTCCTTCTTGACTTCGGTAAAGGCCGGGTCGCCGTCGCGCTGTCCGACAGGCTGGATAGCACTGGGTCCATACTCGGGCTCTTGGGTGCCGGCAACATTGGCCAACCTTGACGCATCGTCAGTCACAGCAGAGTGTGTAGGGGCGGCGCAATGGAACTGACGTCTGCTTGAAGTAATTGAACATGCTGTCTGAAGATTCGCTCGCGCCACTATCCAAAAAAGGTGCGGCGAGCGGTGGGGGCTAGGCTTGTACGGAGCAATGCGGATGTACAGGTCTGCGTTGCGATGAGGGAAAATTCTGCTGTTGCAGGTAGGGTGTGTGTATGCAGGCGGGGCCAGAAATAAGGCAGTTAAGGCGGATACTGTGCAGCTCCCAGAGCCTATAGTCGAGTGCGGATATAGAGAATTTCCAGGGGGTGGCGGGGGGTGTCTTCTGTGGTGGACGTGAGGTGGGCTTACTACTGGCGCTGGCGCGGGCAGCGAAGTGTGGCTCTGTGGCGGCCGTCCGGGCCTCGGCGGTGGCTCGAAGCTGTGACGTCTGCAAATCGCGCCTTTCGAGGCCCGTGCACCCAGGTTACACGGCCAATTTCTATCATCCCCGCAGACACAAGCTGCATACACAATACAACACCTCTCTGCTCTCTACAAACGCTTCGGAGGCCCTCCTTCTCGCTCCATCGGAACGCGTCCGTCTCCCGCCGTGGATCCCGAGCCGTTTCCGAGAAAGCGCGACAGTCCGGTTGCGCGACTTCCGATCTTTCCGCTGGACAGTCAGATTACTTCATCGCGGGGTCCTTGCACAGACCGTCTTTTTCTATACCCTTTGTGCCATCTCTATCTTCGCAATATACACTCGTTCGCCAGCCCTTCGCAACGCTCGCTCTTCGCACCCTCCTCTCCCCTCTTGCATGTGCGGACCCACACCCTGTAACAAAGCCTCGCCCGTGTGGACACAGAGCTCCACCATCTCCCATTGAACCTCTCCTCTCACTAGTACGTCTTCCTTCGGAGCCACTCCATCGTCTCTCATCAGCTAATCGGGCCACAAACAGCATAAACCCCGGCCGCTATGGCCTCGGTATCTCAAGAACAGCCGCCGCAGGCTGTGCGCTTCAGCAATGCCAGCGAAGGGCACGATTCCGCCGACCGTCCGCGACATACTGGAGGGGGACAAGAGTCGGAAGATATGTTGAGCCCAGAGGCTAGAGAGGAAATACGGACAGTATCGAGGAGCGTGCAGCAGGCACAATGCCAGGCCCGACGCCTAGAGAACTTCTCATTTGAGCCAGTCTCACTTCCAGCTTCAAGAGTAAGCAGAAACCCTGTCCCTTGAAGTAGTGGTCTCTGACGTGGCTCCTCAAACAGGCTCCCTCACCCTCACCCGCAACCCGCACGCCTTCTGGACATTCTGCTTTCCGCGGTTTGGGGGGCCACCGCCCGTCACCACCGCCATCAGCTATGCACTCACCTCCACTGACCCCAGCAGGCTCAGGTTCCCACGAGGGGCGGAAAGCCGCGTCTTCCGATGATAGAAAGCAAGCTGGAGACGTAGCCATGATGACACCTCAGATATCGCCGCCGCACGAACCTCCCCCGACCTCCATGGAGCCTCCCAATGTTGACGGGGGCCGCTCCGCTGCGGCATCTCGTTCCCCCAGGGACACCTCACGCTCTTCCCCGAGGCCGACCTCCCTCTCAGATGTCCCAGGCGTCGTGGACGCACATCCAAAACAACCTCCAACATTCACTGTGGGGCCAGCAGGCGACTCGATCCCACCATCACGCGACACGAGCCCGTCTGGTTCTACAGGGATCCGAACTCCAGGCGCCCGCGCCTCTGGTGCGTCCACACCAGCGTACGGCAGGCCCTTCACTCCAGCCGGAGACAGAGAAGATCCATACGCGCGCTCCAAGCGCCCCCCGCAGGCCCGAAATTTTGACGCCCTTGACCCACGATTCATTTTTGGGCATAGGCACCGGAAAGAGCGGGCTTACTCCCCCCCTGCTTCGACATTACCTCGTTCGAAAGGAAGCGAAGAGATGAGTGGAAGAGACGATAAGAAGTCAGTTCGTATGGCGGGAGGTAGCAAGCATGACCCTCATGCTTCTGCTGATGAGAGTGACGGCCGCTCCGCCGTCAAGGGCCATCATCACGGATCCATGTCAGAACTGAAGCGCTTTTTCAGACTGGGAAAGAGCAAGGAGAAGCGGGCTCAGTCACCCACACCTTCGACGAAGTCCGAGAAGCCGAGCACGACCAAGCGGCGCACCGGTTACATGACGCCACCTAGAACGGACAGTCAAGAAGGAACTAGCGTTCCTTTTGCAGATGACCATGGCCTGGAGAGCAGGTACGGGAAGTTCGGCAAGGTCCTCGGCTCTGGCGCTGGGGGCTCAGTACGTTTGATGAAGCGAAGTAGCGACGGGGTGACGTTTGCGGTTAAACAGTTCCGAGCAAAACACTCTTATGAGTCGGAGAAAGAGTACAAGAAGAAGGTGACAGCGGAATTTTGCATCGGGTCGACCCTACACCATGGCAATATCATTGAGACTATGGATCTTGTGAATGAGAAGGGCAACTACTACGTGGTCATGGAATACGCACCTTTCGACCTGTTTGCTATCGTTATGACGGGCAAGATGAGTCGCGAGGAGGTCAGCTGTTGTACCTTGCAAATTCTGAATGGCGTTAGCTATCTACACAAGATGGGCCTTGCCCACAGGGATCTGAAGCTGGACAACGTTGTAGTCAACGAGCATGGCATCATGAAGATCATCGACTTCGGCAGCGCAACGGTATTCCGTTACCCCTTCGAGAACGAGATCGTCCTTGCAAGCGGTAAGACATACCTCTACACTGTAAGGAATGCTGCTAATCTTGTACTAGGCATAGTCGGGTCCGACCCATATTTGGCTCCGGAGGTATATGATAATACCAAATACGACCCTCAACCAGCGGACATCTGGTCGCTCGCCATCATCTTCTGCTGTATGACGCTGCGTAGATTCCCGTGGAAGCAGCCCCGCGTGTCGGACAACTCGTACAAGCTGTTTGTTTCTCCGCCCAACGACGGCCCTAGGTCGATCACCGACGGAGGTCACCGCGGTACACATTCGGAACCCGCCTCCCGCCAACCGTCTGGCCAAACGACTGCCACGCATCAACACAAGCAGCAGGTAGACAGCTCAGCTGCCTCCACACACGAAGCTGCCCAGGATAAGGAGAAGGAGAAGCAACCACCAGCCGTTATCAAAGGTCCGTGGCGCCTCCTCCGACTGTTGCCGCGTGAGAGTAGGCACATCATCGGCAGAATGCTCGAAGTCGATCCCAAGAAGCGAGCTACCCTGAGCGAGATCATGTATGACAAATGGGTGACCAACAGTCAAGTGTGCTCACAGGAGGAATCGGGGAGAGTTCTTGCTGCAGAAAACCATGAGCATACGCTTGAGGGCTCTGCTGCTGCGGCTCCTTCCGCGCCTCCTAGTAAGCAGCAGCAAAGATGAAGAGTCATTGTGTTGATCCTCCATTAACATGTGCGTTCACAGAGCCACAGCCGATCTTGGGCCCGAGACTTCATGGAAGCAACAAGAAAGGGGGCGCAGTGCACCCCAAATAGCCTTTGCGGGCAATTAGATGGTAATGGTAATGTTGGGTGGCGATTATGGCAAGAAGGATGGGTTTCTCAATGTTGTTTGTTTTACTGTAACTGGGTTGGTTCGCTCTCTTCTTCTTCGGCACAATATCTCAGCTTTACCGAGAGACGTTTTGTTTAGCGGGCAAATGATCGTGGATGACTGTTACGTATGTATATATTCGGGAGATGGCGAGATGTACATAGACGGCTGCATTATGGTTTAGATGGTCATGGGGACCGTGTGGGATCGGGGCTAAAAGTTGTAGATCTGCATTCGCTTGCAAGTAATTGAGCTCTTGAACTGAGTTTGCATATAAGAATGACGTTTGCCTTTGGAGACGGGTCAGGCGCGAGTTAGGTGTTGACGATCTACTATAATGGACCCGGAGTTTGACATACAGAGGGTAAGCTTGGTTGTAGCTGACGTTGTAAGTGGTGGGAGTAGCTGTTCAAGGATGAATTGGAAGTGATTGACAAACTTTATAGATGACCATACGACCATACTTGAAATCACAACGTAAACAGATTTATCTACTAGCAACATTCCATTTTCATCCTGGCGCTTCTATGGTGAATCAAGTCGAGTATTGATCACGTGTCCCATCCCACACCGCCTCGGGCGCCCCCGCACTGCCTGAATTCCCGGCGCCAAAACCGCTCGTCTATCCTTCCCGCATGCAGAAGGACCCTAGCTCACAGTGAGCACGTCAAACAGAACACTCCGCCATCCGAAACATCGGTAAGCCAGGGTGGTTGTTATGCTGGCGCTGCTGGCGTTCGGCCAGACCACAGCTCTCTTTTTGCCGGAAGTCTGGAGAGTAGTGCGAGTGTGTGTACTGACAGACAGTGATTATCATATTGGTGGAAAGAGAGCACGAGGTCGTTATAGGGCATTTATAGGTGAAACTTTGTATGATTGTGTACAGATGAATAAGCTGTGTGTTATCATATCAGAAGTTGACGGCTTATTGTATACCTGCCTACCTAGGTACCTCCATGCTCCCCACCACAAACACGATGTCACAGCATGAGCAAGACCAACGCACCTCTCACATACACGCCTTCCCTTGCCAAAGTCCCTCCGTATCTCAAGCGGAAGGAGCAAATACCTGAAAGAAACGAGGCTGAGACGGACAGCACGATGTGCTCCGCGTTTCGGGGTCCGGCGTCATGTTTCAGCTTCGTTCCTAGTCCCCACAGTTCACAACACCGAGCTTGAGAGCAGGTGGGGTGACGGATGGGAATGCGGGGGATCTGGAGCTTGACAAGTGTCAAGTGCACACCTGGCTCTTAGCTGTGAGTTGTTATGTCTATCTGTCGTGAGGCACGAGTTCAGCGCTTCAGCTAGACAAGGCAAATCTGTTGACTCGCGGAATGGCGAACAGAGTCCTTAACGGCCAAAGCACGCGCAACAAAGCAGCTCCATCGTGTCTTTCTCCATTTTGTCTTCCAACACACATCAAGGCACAGACTTGCCGCAAACGCAAGATACAGAGAGAGGATAACCGCCGCTTATCGCATCGGTCAAGGTACCCAATCACAGCCGCCCAAAAGACCCGTTGGATCGCAGTCTGTTCTGCCAACGCGCGATTGTTGATCTCTTTCGTGCTGCTCTGGAGGCACAGCAGGCCCAGCCGTAGCGCTTGGCCCCAGGCGCAAAGGCGCAAGAAAACGCTGCATCCAGGATCCCTGACGGGGGCTCTGACCGTTTGATACTTGAAGCGGGCCTTCCCCTGCCCTGCCCCGGTCGAGAACTTCCGACGCACACACAAGTGCTGAGGACCAGCTGAGACTTTACGCCTTTTTTTCCTCCTTTCCTTTTTTTTCTCTCTCGCGACACCCTGCGCTGGTTCGCTGGCCTGACGAATTAATATTGGACTGAGAATCTGCGAAGAGAAACGAAACATCTCTCTAATTGAAGGCTTTGTTGGCGGTTTGTTGGCAGAGCTTCGACCATATCACCACCTTTAATAATTCTTCGAAACCAACAACATGCGGCGTCTCGCTCCACCTCCTCGTCTGGCTCAGCAGGCTGCGCCTTCGCCGACGTCTGTTCCCCAGGTCAACCATTATCATTCGAGCTCGTCTGAGAAATTGATTCCTGCCATCCCCGGTTTCAGGACCAGTGCTGGTACGTCATTTCACACCTTCCTCCATACACGAATGTACTTTTTCCCGACTTGTTATTCCACCTGTTGTGCGCTCTTGGAAGAGTTCACTTGGTATAATCTTGGTTTTCAGACATTTCGAGTTTTCAAATCAACAGCTACATACTCAAACTAACATGACTCTCAGCCTTCCTCACCTCACTGAGCGCAAACCTCCGCATAGACCCCGACCTCCCCTCGCCCCTCCTCACCCCCAACTTCCGCGGCGGCAACCCCAACGGCTTTCCTCTTCCACCGCCCTCTCCGCTTCACTTCTCCACCTCCGCCCAGGGTCTCCACAACCCGTATCCCTCACCCGCGGAGCCCGGCCTTCTCTCTCCCACTTCCGTCCTCAATAGCGCCTATCCCTCCGTTGAACCCAAGACCCCGACCACTCCCAACGCCCCGGAACTCCGCACCTACGTCGCCGAAACCGACAATGACCGCGCCGCCGCCCTACGCCTTGTCACCGACTCTGTTGCCCAACAGCGGCAACAAGCCAGCAAATCCCTCCTCTTCCACCCCTTGAACCTGGGCGCGTACGTCCTCACTGTCGCGCTGTTCGTCAGATCCCTCTGGGCAACAAACGACGACCTCCCGCTCCTCATCACCGTCCTCTTCGCCCTGACAGCTACATGTCTCGTCGTAATCCGCTACGCCAGCTCTCACTACACGACCTTCGCGGAGCACATAGACTGGGATTGGCTAGGCGAAGACCGGTGCATCGTGGTCAAATGGGGCGGAGAGATCATCGGAGCTCTAGTCCTGGGATGGGCGGATAATAGCGAGGGGGCTAAGAAACGGGGGACTCGGAGGCGACGAGGAAAAGCGGTTGTTAGGGCTTGGACTGTCAGAGGGAAGTACAGGGGCAAGGGTGTAGGGAAGGCGTTGTTGGAAGAGGCGGTTAGGGTTGCGGGAGAGAGGGGTGCGGATGGGATTTTGTTTGAGAGGGATCATGCTAGTGAGTGTTTTTTCCTTCCGCTATCGTGTGGGTGGTAAGCTAACAATTTCGTGCAGATTCGAAGAGGATATTGCCCGGGATCTATAATGGATATCTGAACAACCAGGAAGCGAAGGCGGAAAAAGCGCTTGAGAAGGTTGCGGACGAGAAGGGGAATTTCAGACAGAGGAGGTCGAGCCCGACTTGGGGTTCGAGATGAAGAGCTGCGAGTTTGTCAGCCGGCCAGATCGTTAGGATAATGCAAATATAATAGAGCCGATTCAATCGATGCCTCTTCCGTTTGCCCTCTTTCACTCTCCTCGAGCAATTGCTCACATACTCGTACTATTAATCACTTCCTCAGTCCCAAGCAAACCCCCATCTCAACTCCCCTTCCACAATCCCTACGCTTATCGCGCCATACACACCGCACCCGCGTCTCCCTCGTCTAATCCTCCCAAACCTCCCCCGATAGCGCGATAACCTTGCATCGATCCGAATCCGACGTCCGTAATACGCAAAACCCCGCTTCCAGCCCCTCCATCACGCGGTCCCTCTCTTCATCCGCCTGACATCCAAGCGTGTTATCTGCCGTCCAATAAAACAGTTCCTAAGGTATATCTGCCGCAGTTATCGATGCCGATGTGTTATCGCTGATGTGCCGGTTCTCCTGTCGTGGAATCCTGAATCCTCGGTTCGTCTCGTTTCACCGATCCTCGTTGTCGTTCTCAGCGCGCGGCCGTTGCGCCGCTGCCGGCTTGCTCGTCGCTGCTAGCTTGCACGGGGTATTCTTCGCGGAGTTGGCGGATCACGTTCTGTAGGTGTGCGCGTCAGCTGGACGTCTTGTTCGAGCAGTCTACGGGTATGCAGGGTAGCTGAAGTCTGAGCGACATGCTGGTGCTTGTGCACAGCGCACCTACGTACCGCTAGAGCTTCTGGGTTCGCGCCGTTTTCGATCAGGGAGACGCAGTAGGAGAGTTGTTGTCGGTCGAGGTGCGTGTTCTATGGTGATGGTTGTTAGAGCAGCGGGTGGAGGAACGGAGAGCGCGGGGGCGTTACGAGAAGCGTGGCGATTTCGTGGAGAATGTCGATAACCTGAGTTTGTGTGTCAGTTGAGCTCGAGGGGTTGAAGAGGTGGGATTACCTCTCGCGCGGCTTTGCGCTTTGCTTCCTGCGTCGGTGGCGCTTCGGACGGCATTGTTGGGAGTGGACAGACGTTTATGGGGGTGCGATTCGGCGGTTTGAGAGTGCGTAGGGTGTTAAGATTTTACGCGTAAAGAGACGCGTCTGGAAGGGTATACACTTAGCTATGCGGGGAGCTCCTGTTTCGGGATGGTCGCAATTCACTGGTTGATGACTAAGCTGTCGATCGGCTCAAGCCTCAATTCAACCTTGGAATGTTCCTTCCAATTGTCTGTAATCTGGCCTTCACTCGATTAGATTGCAATTGACCAGTTGACGTCAACGGGGCCATCGTCCTTTCTCACCTAAAAAGCTTGTTTGTCCGGTCTCAAGTGATAGTTTGAACGCCCAGGTAGAAATGGCTTCATTGATGGGCCTGATTATCATAACATCTCATTATGACCTCCACTACGCAGTAACGCCTCTTTCTCCCGTGACGAGCCGGGTTGTCGTGCTCTCAGTCCTGCATATTTCCCCTTATTCACAATACTCTTGACTTCCTCTGCGGTCCCATAGCAACAATGCTGGACATCCCTCCCATCCCATCGTCCTCCAGTAACACCCCAAAACGCAACTTCGTCTCTTTCAACTCCTTCAGCACGTTCCCAAGGCATGCTCCTGAGCTCAGCCGGTCCAGCATCGGATTCCGCGTCGTGACCACGATCCGGGAAAACGCCGTATCGGAAGCAACCCCATTCTGATACATAGACCATGCACCTACAAGCAGAAAGAGGAATGAGATACACACCGCAGTCGTATAACCCGCCCAGAGTCCTTCCCAATGGTACACGTACACATTCGTGGTACGTGACTTCCGGCACGGAGCGCTCATGGTATGGCTCACCTCGAGATTTGGCTCACTGAGCAGAGTGATGAGCATGTCCTCGAACATGCCCTGGATCGCTTCTCCAAAGTCGGGTACTGGGTACGAGGTCACTGGGTCGAGGAGGCGAGATTGTGAGATGTCGGACATGGTCAACTTGTAGTAGTGAGTGTAGATGATCTCGCCGCGAAGAAAGTCGCGAAGGAGCGAGCCGAGAGCATGGTAGGCGGCTGCAATTTTGTAGGCGGGAGGGTCGATGTCTGGTCGTATATAGTTTATCGAAGGGCTGGAGACGAAGCTCCCCGGTTTATTTGGGTCCTCGCGAACGTAAATGTCGATGAGTGGCTCTCTGAACTCGCGATGCTTGCGAGTTGCATTCTATTGATCGTCAGCTGCTTGCAGATTTTGGGGAATGTTGTAGCCAGCCACTCTGCCACTCGTTGGTGCCTGCCACGCTTCGGCACCGGTCGAGTGGACCACAGGATCGCCACAATGTACTTACTGGATCTGGTCTGTGTAGTGTATGTCGAACACGTAGTCGGTATGGTGGAGTACGCATTTGAGGATCTTGGGCTCGTGAACGTTGACCCAAGTTTCGGCGTATGAGGATGACTTCTCATAAGGGACGGATGTATTCGCAGAATAACCAATCCAAAGAACTGGCTCCGACTGGAGGACACCCAATAGATCAGGATATGGCGGCCCCTGCTTCGGCTGGCCATCAGTCCCTGTTTCGATCTGCGGGTTTGCGTAGTCATTGAGGTCGACAGCAGCTTTGTAAATCGCTTTTCCGCGCGGTGCGAGCTCACGCGTATCAAAAGGTGCATCCTTCAAATCCAGACTGTCCTCGTCGCCATTGGCAACCTGGTCGCACTTGTAGCCGGGGCCCCGGAAATATAACTCGTATGTGCAATTCCATCCCTCGCCGCATGCGTTGAATGCTGCATCAGGGTGGCTTCCGGGTCGACGTAAGTAGACGCTTGTCAACGCCAGTCTCCGAGCATTCTTAGACGGTTGATCGTAATAGTCGAACCAGTCTTCTTGCACTCCGTCTACGTCTGTCGAATTATAGAAAGCCAGCGAGAACCCAGGTGGAGATGAAGTCCGAAAATCGTAATCCCCCTCTCTTGTGAAGTTGATGGTGGCAAGGGAAGAGCATCGTGTTTCAAGATATGTAGTACGCAGCTCTGCAGTAAGTGCTGCTGGGAGTGGATAGAGACCAACCAGCAGCACGCGGCTATGAGCGTAGCCACCTTGCTTGTCTTGATCATTTCTCAGTTCCAAAATTTCCGAGGGTCTTCGGTTGCGGCAAAGGGGCCGTCGATGGTCCGCATTGTCAGTGCTTTCTTCCTAAAAGTATGCCATATCCGTTGCTGATAACATAACAGAACACTGCCTACGAGTGTGCTCTTCACAAAAAAAGCCAACGCCGTACCGTACCGTACCTTCTTCAGTTGGTCGTCTGCGGGTTTACCGTCCAAGCTGTTGTAAAAAAGATGGTGGCCTATGGCAGCAAAGACACCTGCGAGTATAGAGAAACCATCATTGCGGGCTTGGACCACTGCATCCGCCATTGCGCAAGGGTGACCGGTCCGGGACGCAATGGAGCCTTTGAGTCTATGTCCGAGAATTGAGGTGACCCGATCATCGTTGATCCGCATGCCTGATCTTCATGTGAAGAGGACTTCTGGGGTATTGAGCCTGGGTAAGGTGTTACTGGTCTGGAGCGGATAACTTCATGTTCATCTAACGGTGACTCGGGAGAGTACCACGTCTGAGGAGGTTGTTTGGGCAGATGAACAGGCGGAAAGCTCTGATATGTTCTCGGCCAGCTAGACGGTTGGGTGCCTTCTCCAGGATTTTGCATGCAGTAGCCTTGATCACGGATTTGGGTAATCTGGAAGCTGGGAGGGAAAACCGAATAGGAACTCGAAGCCATTCTCAAGTAGAACTCAAATTACAGAAACTGGTGAGGATACACAGCCGGGAAGGGCAACACCGGCTGGATGCTTTGTTGTCTCCATTATAGGTAGACTGATACAGGACTATGGTTGGGCCAGTGATCGTACTGTGCACGCCAGGTGGCGCAGAGCTGGGCAACCTGAGGTTGTTGGTGTTCACCACGACGCCACTAGCCGCAGCCTGCGCGGGTGGATGCATACACGAGAGGGCGCAGCCGCAAATGAAACGAAACCTGACATATCATGAACAGGTCGAGGAACTCCAAGGTCAGGGCACGGAAACGCTCAAGGCCATGGAAGCCACGCCGGGTGCAAGACATCACATCTATACCAGGTCAGTTGAAGGCAAGTGCGGATATACGGACGTGTAATGTCACGCATGCCATATATAGCACAACCATTGACAGCAGCGCCCTTACCTGGTCGTAGCCCTCAAAGACTGAAACCGCCCTTGCAGGTACAGTCATAGCGCCCCATGCACCAAAGTATGGCGTCAGAAAGACTCGCCCATTTGTCGTGGGCGGAGAGACGCACTCTCATAGACAGTTGGCACTCCGCCTAGGGCAACATCTTAAGTAGGAGATTGGTAGAGCGGCACAAGTAGTCCTGTGAGTATGTAGGCAAATCTTGAGGTATGAAGCATAACAACATTTGAACGTGGACATGTGGTCCATGCACATGTGTGGAAGGACCCTGATTAGTCAGCACCCCTACATGCCATGTGCACATGCATGCATGTGCTCGATTCCCCCGCGCTCCTTCCCCGCCCTCTGACGCAACTCCGGGAGAGCTCCGAGCTCCCCCAGCTCTCAAACCCATCAACAATCCTTCGACATGCCGGCAAAACCGTCGGGCGTACAGCTGCCCAGATTACTCTCCGCTCCCATACCACGGCGGTACCGATGATTTCAAAGCTTTCTCAAACAAACAGCGCACAGCTTAGAAATCGTTCAACTGCGGGTCCTATGCCATGACTGCGTCACCGTAGAAACGTTGGGAAGGCATAGGCCTCGATCGACCGACGACTGCCCCACGTCATGGATATAAAAAGGGTTACCTCCGCAAAAATCGCACTTTAGTTGCTTCAGTTGATCATTCCTGTGAGGTACATATCTCCACCTAAGTCTAGTTCCATCGTACTTCTCTGCCTCCTACCTCCCTCCACGTTAACCACATTACCACAATGGCACCCCAAACAATGCGCCAATGGACCGTCGAAGGCAAAGACGGCTTCGACTCGCTGAAACTCAACGAGAAGGCCAAGGTCCCTGAACTGGGCGACAAAGATGTTCTCGTCAAGAGTGCGTAGATCTTCACAACTCTGGAATAGCTCGTAGACACGTAGTAACACACGCAGTGCACTTCGCCTCCCTCAACTACCGCGACCTCATCATCCCCAAAGGCAAATACCCCTTCCCCGAGAAGCCCGGCGTAGTCCCTGGCTCCGACGGCGCCGGCACCGTCGAGGCCGTCGGCTCCCGCGTAACGCGCTTCAAGCCCGGCGACAAGGTTGTTACGCTCTTCAACCAAGGTCATCTCGCTGGCTCGCTCGATGGAGCCAGTCTGCAGACTGGTCTTGGTGGAGCCATGGATGGCACGTTGCGCGAGTACGCCGCGTTCGATGAGCAGGGTCTCGTGTCTGCGCCGAAGAATCTCAATCTCGCTGAGGCGAGCACACTGAGCTGTGCGGCGCTGACGGCGTGGAATGCCTTGTATGGGCTTGAGAGCAGGGCGCTGAAGCCCGGAGATACCGTCTTGACTCAAGGCACGGGTGGTGTGAGCATCTTCGCGTTGCAGGTAAGTTGGTACAAGACCACATTGATTGACTATTTTCTTACAATCATCTAGTTCGCCAAAGCTGCCGGCGCAACCGTCATCTCAACCACCTCCTCCGCAGAGAAAGCGAAGACGCTGAAGAAGTTGGGCGCGGACCACGTCATCAATTATAAGGAAAACCCCAACTGGGGTGAGGAGGCGAAGAAGCTGACTCCTGGCGGAATCGGCGTCGGCCATATTGTTGAAGTCGGCGGACCGACGACCATGGCTCAATCCCTAAAGGCCGTCAAGATCGATGGCGTAATCTCCATCATCGGCTTCCTCGGAGGCATGTCGAAAGACCAGCCTACCTTCTTGGAGTGCCTGAACAACATCTGCACAGTCCGCGGCGCCCTCGTCGGCTCAAGGCTGCAGTTCGAGGACATGAACGCTGCTATTGAAGCAAACGATATCCATCCCGTCGTCGATGAGAAGCAATTCGACCTCTCGCAATTGAAAGAGGCATACCAGGTTTGTTTAATGCCCTCAATGCAACACAGTCATAGCTAACATACTGTAGTATCAATGGGACCAGAAGCATTTCGGAAAGCTCACCGTCAAGATTGCGTAAAACTCTTAGTGCTGGATAGATGATGACTTCAAAAATAGAGGAGATTGAGTCACCTACGTGCGATGTCAACTTTCAATGTCTGCTTGTCTATGCATCTTGCGGACGGTCATGAGAGCTGCCTGTCTCTAAAATGCCCAATGCGAACAATTGTTTCCCACGTTAGCTGGATGGAATTTCTTCAGGGCCAATGCGTCTTTTTGAGGTGGAGAGTGCAAAGGTTCTTGATGAGAGGATCAAGGGCAGAATTATGACTCGGCTTGAGATAGAGCTGACATGATCCGGAAAGATAGCATGACGTTGTTTCGAGTGACGCGTGACAAGGACTAGGGATTCGAGTATGGGGCAAAGAGACTTTGCACAACTGGTTACTGATATGGAAGTGACTTGGAAGATTTGAGGATCATAATAAAACAACACAGCAAGCGTGAGTAAAGAAGAAATTAGACGTTGGGTCCAGTATGTCAGACTCGTGAAGTGGAAGTGCTGAACAACAGACCAACAGGTGAAGGGAAGACCGGACTTCTGAGGAAACAACCATGCCCCGGGATAGGAATAAGAAAATTGATGCAACGCCTATGCGCAGGGGAATCAAGAGCGTGGGACTTTTTGAGGAGATCGAAGGGGGCGATTTCATCAACAAACCGCAACTTCATCTTCTGCATCTCCAGCTGAATCAAGATACTGTTGCCTCATTCGGTGGGCAGCAGCAACTTGAATGTAGAACGATACTATCGGCGAGAGTATGCACTTCCTGTTTCAGAGAGTCGCTTTCGCTTCGAGGTACCGTCCGGCAGGCGTGTAGTGTCAGGCGTCGGAGCAGTTTCTTCGAAGTTACGTTTGCCCAGTAAGGACTTCGTAGCAGGCTCTTTAGTCGTCGCCGAAACCACATCTCCTGAACCGTTAGGGCGATCTGCGTCAGGTTCGCCGTCTATGTCCGATCCAGGGAATACAGTGTGATTACTGCTTTCAGACGGTGCAGGACTTCTCCCAATGCCGTTGCGGGAATGTCCGTTGATATACCTTTGCTCGTTTCTCGAGTTCCAAGGGTCATACTCCGGCGGCGGTGGAGGTGGAGGAGGCGGGGCATGGTGAGATCTACAGAAACAAGATCAGCTTAACACTCTCATCGGTGTTGGCTACTTACCCAGCATCAGGTCGGACCGGCGGCTTCGGTGGCAGCGAAGCAGGTGGCTTTACTTCTATAGCCGAGAACGGGATGGTCATGACTTCATTCGATGGGGGCTTAGGTGAACCTGTGACACCCAGTCGTGCCAAGATGTCCTCGTCCGTCTCCCCTCGTTGGGCGTCCTTCCCAGCTGTAGATAGGGTTGGTTGCGCCTCTTCAGCCAATGCTTGCTCCAAGTTGTCCATGACACTCCATGAGGCTTCGCGTACTTTTTCTTCGCTGTCCACCTGCTTAGGTTCCTCCAGAGGCTCATCGGGTCGGTCTCTACTCGCGATGCATTCCTCCAGTGATACATAGACCGTGTCCTGCTCATCAGGGAAAACAACAAAGGCTGGGTCATCCTTAATTTCCTCCCAGGCGTCCGTTTGCCGTACGTCGAGGAATGCCTCGTGCGTGTTCTCCAGCGTGAAATATTTCGAAACAGACTCTGCATTTCCAAACTTCTCTTGCGGCGGTTTGAGCGCCTGCTCCTCGGCCTCCTGAAATGTGGCAGGCAGAGCTCGCGTGACTTGTTTGGCAGGGTGCCAGGTTATCACACCAATGCTTAATCTTTGGTCCACGGGCTCATTGCTCTTCGGCCATATGGGGCCGTCAAAGTCGAAGTCCCACTCTTCCCCGGCGAGATTGGGCTTTTCGCACTTCTCGTTGGAAGTTGCCACACCGCTCGTTGGCGAAACTCCTTGACCGGAGGCGGGATAGGAGGGCGCTGTAGAAGTGGCCGGGTAGGCTGCTGTAGGAGCACTACTCGTGGAATAATGGGCGTCACCAGGAACATGCGGGGGCTGGTTACCGGGCTGGGCCCAAGACTGTGGCTGCGGATAGGGCGGCTGAGGCACATGTGGTGGAGCAGGTTGCGGTGGATAGCTGTTGTAAGCCACTGGCTGGGCAGGGAAAGGCTGCGGAGCGGGATAGTTTTGGGGTTGAGGGTAACCAGTGGCAGGTGGGGCGTTCGTTTGCGGATACTGGTACGGCTGCGGTTGAGGGTATTGAGGGTATGGGGGTTGCGGCGGATAGGCCGGTTGAGGTGGATAACCTGAGGGAGGGTATGTTTGCCCGGTTGGAGGTGCTTGAGGGGCACCGTAGTGAGGGTTTGGCCATGCAGCCTGTTGAGGATATCCGGGATAACTTGGCTGTGGGGGCTGGTACGGATTCTGGCTGTAAGGAGCTGGAGGTTGATGAGGAGGACGGTATCCACGCGGGCGAGGAGGAAACTTGGTAATAACAGGATTCCCTTTCTTCTTCGGCCTTTGATTGTTCAGCTCTACTGATCACCCACAGTCATGCCCACGTGAGAGAACAGGAGGCTGCAGAGACGAGATTAACTTACCTATTCTCAGGTGGTCGCGGCGGACCTGCTACAGGTTGAGTAGCACTGGTCGGATACTGTCCATAAGACGCTTGCTGACCATAGGGCGGTTGCTGTCCATATAGGGGAGGCTGTTGGGGGTTGAACGTAGGAGGGGTCGCTTGGTATGGCGGATACTGTCCGGCAGCAGGTGCACCCCAAGACATGCTGCCGACGTCGAGGTGGTGATCGAAGTTGGTCGATCAATATGATTCGAGACCACAATGTATCTCTTCAAAGTGTAAGCGCACCAAGGACGACCGAGAGTTATACCTGAATAGTCTCGGGTGGTGAGGGATAGATCGTGGTCATTGAATGCTGATTCCGCTGCCAAGAGTGTTGTAGGACTCTAAGACAGGCCGTTCCTCTAAGCAAACGCGGAAACTCGGTGTACAGACCGAGGCCGGTCGAAGTCTCAAGCCTGTCTGGAAAATGTATAACGGAGAAAATTGATCGATGAGAAGCTCGAACTGAGACCAAGAAAAGTGGACGCCTGCTGATGGGCGGGGAATCTTGACAAGCCGCACCAGCCAGGGATGTTGTGATGTGCGTACTTTTAGTGCAGCAATGTCTTTGAGACGAGACGAGACGACAACGTAGCGTTGCGAATGATAGAGACGTGGACGGATGTAGAGGAGAAGAGTGAAGATTGAGTATGTTTGAGCGCTGGGAGATATCGGCAAGAGTCTAGGTCTGTCGGGACTGGAAGGAACGGTTAAGTCACGTGGCAAGGAGCTCAGGCCAACAACATGTTGGCCGCCGCCGTGCACTCCAACACCGCGGACATCCGCCACCCGCCATGCTCTTGACACTCGCCCGCTGACCTCTCGTTCTTGTAGTTGGTCATCATCGCGCCGCCGCCGCTTTCTGCCCTTCTTGATGAGCTATCGATGATGATTGTACGGCACAGGGAACATCTCGCGACCAATACATACCCCTCGCCCTCGCCTGGAGCCTGAGACCTGAGTCTGTTGTGGATGCTGGAGCTCGGAAGATAACGATTCTACACCGACCTTACCATGCCGGGCCTTCCATGTATGCGCTCCCGTTTTGCCCTGGTCACATTCATACTGACAATCCCCCAGCCACGGTCGACCTCGACGAATGCATATCCCGCCTCCACAAGAAGGAGCTCCTCGCCGAATCCGTCATCGAAGCAATATGCGCCAAAACGAAAGAACTCCTCATGAAAGAAAGCAACGTGGTCCACATCCGCGCCCCTGTAACCGTCGTCGGCGACATCCACGGCCAATTCTTCGACCTGATTGAGATCTTCAAAATCGGCGGACCCTGTCCAGACACAAACTACCTTTTTCTAGGCGACTACGTAGACCGTGGTTTATTCTCCGTAGAGACAATATCTCTCCTCGTATGTTTGAAACTCCGATACCCGCATCGCGTCCATTTGATCCGAGGAAATCACGAATCGAGAGGTGTAACCCAGAGTTACGGTTTCTATACGGAGTGTTCACGGAAATACGGGAATGCGAACGTGTGGCATTATTTCACGGATATGTTCGACTACCTGACCCTCAGCGTCGTCATCAACGACCAGATCTTCTGCGTCCACGGCGGTCTCTCCCCCTCAATCCATTCAATCGACCAGATCAAAATCATCGATCGATTTAGAGAAATCCCTCATGAAGGTCCTATGGCCGACCTTGTGTGGAGCGATCCAGACCCCGACCGCGATGAGTTCTCCCTGTCACCAAGAGGCGCGGGATACACTTTCGGCGCGCAAGTCGTCAGGAAGTTCCTCGAGGTGAACTCGATGACGCATATTTTGCGGGCGCATCAGTTGTGCCAGGAGGGGTATCAGGTGCTGTATGATGACCGGCTGAGCACGGTGTGGAGCGCGCCGAATTATTGCTATAGGTGCGGAAATGATGCGAGTGTGCTGGAGGTTAGTGATTCCGGAGAACGCTTCTTCAATGTTTTTAGCGCGAGCCCGGAGAACGACGTGCATCGCGTTGAACAGCAACAGCAGCAGGGGAAAGAGGTTACGACGGAGTACTTCTTATAGATATCCGCAAACCATTCATCAGACCACTGTGAAGACTTATATGGCTAGGTGCTTCACTGCAACGAAACGGTTGAACGTGGCTGACTCGCTCTAATGGTCAACAAATACATGTATTAACATGGGCGGTGACTGCTGTCGACGCTACAGTCGACTCCTCCCAGTGTGAGAAATTGGGCTATCTACCCTAATGCAAAGCGAACCGGGTATCTCATGCAGTATCCTTCCATGCCCAGTGATAGGTAAACGCCGTGCAGAGAGCAAGGCTCAATGCGGAACAAAAACAGAAAACCAGAGTCCTCCACACTGAAACAGCTCTAGAAACAATAATCGTGAACGAAGATAGCCTTCCCAAGGGTATCATTGATGTTTGTGCATCCCAAACTCCGGAAATGCAGTGGCATCCACAAGGATGCCTATTACACGAAGAAGCAAATACTGAAAGCAAAATCTGAAGAAGCAGATAATGAGCCCGCCGCTGACGCTTTGTGGAATATGTTGCTTGAAAGACACCGTCCTAGAAGAGTTTCCACTTCGGTAGCTGGCTGTCGAGTAGCCCCAGTTCTGAGGGGACTTGGACACGACCTTGAATGATGAGAGGTTAATCAAAAGTTGAGGCCCAAGTCCTCATTGTTGGGCGCAATCGAGCTGAGCTACACGGAAGTGCTGTCCGTTTTGTCGATAGCGTGGACAGGAACGGAAGTTATCGTTGTGAAAAGGAGGTCGCGCACATAGTCGAATCGTCTAGAGCTACCCCTCCAACTCGCCCTGAAGCTTGCCAGAGATCAAACTTGCTGCAATGATGCGCCGAGCATTGTGCATGCCGTTGTCGACCTCGACCAAGTCAGGGTCCTCGCCTCGAAGCAGTGCAAGAGCGTTCAGGCAGGTGAAAACGCCACAGTCGCTTCCGTTCTGCTGCCTCATAGAACGCTGTTTCTCGATGACGTTCCACTCAGATGCGATGAAGTCCGCGCCCAGCTCCTGCTGCAGCCACTCGAAGACCTTCTGAAGGATTTGCGCATCCTGACCGGAGGACAGAGAGTCCAGGTACTCAATGATCCTTTCCTGAGGCTTGATTGCAATGAGTCGCCAGTGACTCTTCACACACACGGGTATGAAAAGCAACTTGACGTCAAGTAGATTCTTGCCGCCGAACTGCTTTCTGGTTGCCCATCTTTGGACGGACTTGAGATCCCGACTGGCTGATACCCACCATTGCGAAGGAAAAGCGTGGACGGGTGGGGCAGGGCCGTTCTTGCGATGCACATAGCCCGCCTTTCTTTTCTCATGGTCAATGAGAAGATTCATGTACTCGTTGACGATGTTGTCATTGAGCCATGCCAATGGGTCTCCGTTGAACTCTGTTGGAAGTAAAGTTTTGATGTCACGGGTGCTGATCTTGCCCGGCACAATGTCTTTCTCGACCCGACCACCGTTTGTCATCTCAGAGGCTTTGACAACGACGGCCAATCTGGTCTTATCAAGGCGGGGAAGCAGGGGTCGGCGAACAAGTGCGGAAACCTCGACCTTTTCGACCCTCGCAGGCTTTTGGGGGGTCAATTCCTTGCTCGCTTCCAGGGAAAGAGCTGATGTTCCCTCTACCGGGTCGTCCGAGAAAGCAGTAACGTCTTCGACGAAACTGTCGAGAGGAGGTTCCGATACGACGCTGTCCTCATAGAACGGCCTGATCCTCCTCTTGCTCGCGAAACCAATTCGTCGGCGGTTTGGTCGCTTGTCTGCATTGCTCACTGCATCGTCCTCAGGCGCGTCGGGCAGGAACGAGAGCTCTTCGGATTCGGGGGCGTCTGGGAGGAAAGACAATTCTTCACTCTGGGGGACTGGAAACAGGTCCTTATCCCCCTCAGCCGCGAGCAGGCGCTGTATGTCTTCCTCATTCTCGGGCGTTGGGGGAGCGACCGGCTCATGTTCTGCAGGAGCGAATGCTGCCGGTTTCGGCGTTTTGTTGCGTCTTTTAGAGCGTTGCCGAAGGTACCTGCTCTGAGGTTGACGTACAGTGGCGAGGAGTGCGGGGACGGTGGGTTTCAGTTTCGAAGTGTCCAAGGTTGCTTGATTCCACTCGTCATAACGCGAAGGGCTAAACTCGGTTAAGCTGATGTCGGACACTGTAGCCTCTGTCTCGATGACATTGTCTGGTAGCGGTGGACTTGGAGGCGGCGTGATGGGTTCGTATCTGAAACCAAGCGAAGGCCAGAGTCCTTCTGCGTGTTCTGTTTGTTCCGGATTCGAGGTAGACTGTGCTGCTGTGACAATGCCATCAGTGTGTTCCGTGTCCAAGGTTGAGGTTCCTGCTGTGACGATGCCACCAGTGTGCTCTGTGTTCGAAGCGGAGGTTCTTGCTGTGATGATGCCATAACCTAGGTTCCTTCTCTTGTTCGGACCATCCTCGCGCTCGACATCATATGCGGGCTCGGTGCGCCGACGGGACAAGAGGCGGCAGACTTTGCGTCGGAAGGTCTGTGTACATTCTGTGACGTTGTGGTATGCATTGTAGAGATAGGTGCAGATGCTTTTCTTGGGAGAAGGATGAGGTTTGGGTCGCTCGTACCACTGCGGGACGGGGTCGGGAGTGTCTGTGGAGGTGGAGGAGGCCTCCATAGTGCCGTCAGCATCGACGAAGAGAGTGAAAGTGGTGGGCGGGGTGCACGAACGTTGTCGGGAGGGGAGTCGCGGCCGAACAATGATCCGCTGCGAGAGGCAGGCGCATCCAAGTCGCGCGGCGCATCAAGCGCGAAGTCGTGGTAGCGACGCTTTCGCGCCATGGTGTTTGTCGGGGCAGGTGCGCAGTCGGAAGGACAGCGCAGTCGTAATGTAGCTGAAGAACGCAGGCGCGGGTGCGTGCAGGGCGTGCAGGCGCGGGTGCGGTTTGATGTGTTTGCGTTGTTGCGGTTGCGCGTTGCTTTGACGGGGCGAACTTCAATGTTGGGAAGCTCTGGGGCTCAAAGGCCGGGCTCTGAAAAGGCGGGGCGTGCACGGGCCCCTCCTCTGCCTCCTTAGCGTGCCTAGCAGCGGCTGCCAACCTCAGTCCCGCTGGATATTCACGACACCGTCACCTCCATCTCCCTATCATCTTGTCCTACCAATCCCCCCCACGTCCAGCACTGCTGCTGCTGTCTACACACCTCTGCGCCCTACCCACCGAGACCCCGACTCGAATTTTGCCTACCCACAGTCGCCCTCCGCCCGCCCCCGCTATCGTGCCTTCGCCTACTTCGCTCTGACCCCTCTCCCCTCCCGCTGCCATGGATACCAACATGGAGGACGTCAACGTCAAGATGCCAGATCCCATGCAGGTGTCGTCAGTGCCCTCGACCGAGCCCACATCCATCTCGTCCCTCGACGGCTGGATCGAGAGCCTCATGAACTGCAAGCAGCTGGCCGAGAGTGATGTGCAGAAGCTGTGCGATCAGGTACGGCGTGCGCGACCCGCGCCTTGTGGGCCATTGTGCGCGGAGGCTGATCGAAGCGTCTTTGTAGGCACGGACCGTTCTTCAAGAGGAATCCAATGTGCAGCCGGTGGTAGGCGCAACCCTTCTCCTGAGAGAGGAATTGGTCGTAGCTCACCATGCACAGAAATGCCCAGTGACTGTTTGTGGCGACATCCACGGTCAATTCCACGACTTGATGGAGTTGTTCAAGATTGGTGGTCCCAATCCCGACACCAATTACCTCTTCATGGGTTCGTATGCGTCCCAGCCTTGTCCAATATCGCGCTGATCATTGCTGCAGGCGATTATGTCGACCGAGGCTACTTCTCGGTAGAAACTGTGACGTTGCTTGTTGCTCTTAAGATTCGATACCCCCAGCGCATTACCATCCTCCGCGGCAACCATGAGTCCCGCCAGATCACACAGGTCTATGGCTTCTACGACGAGTGTCTTCGAAAATACGGAAACGCAAACGTCTGGAAGTACTTTACCGACCTCTTCGACTACCTCCCTCTCACCGCCCTGATCGACAATCAGATCTTCTGCCTTCACGGAGGCTTGTCCCCCAGCATTGACACCTTGGACAATATCCGCGCCCTGGACCGCATACAAGAGGTGCCTCACGAAGGACCCATGTGCGATCTTCTATGGTCCGACCCCGATGACCGCTGCGGCTGGGGCATCTCTCCCCGCGGTGCGGGATACACATTCGGCCAGGATATCTCTGAAGCCTTCAATCACAACAACGGCTTGACATTGGTGGCACGCGCGCATCAGCTTGTGATGGAAGGTTACAACTGGTCTCAAGACAGGAATGTGGTGACCATCTTCTCGGGTATGAAAGCACCATGTTTTGCCTTCGGAATGCACGCACTTACCATTCTACAGCGCCCAACTACTGCTACAGGTGCGGTAATCAAGCTGCCATCATGGAGATCGATGAGCACCTCAAGTATACCTTGTATGTCGCCCTTCTACTGCAGTGGCCAGTGCAATTGCTAATACTTCGGTGCAGCCTCCAGTTCGACCCTTGCCCCAGAGCTGGCGAGCCACAAGTATCGCGCCGGACCCCGGATTATTTCCTGTAATGAGCTCACCAGTCCGCGTTGCGTGCCATGCTAGACTCTAGATAAGGTAGCTATCGAATAGTCACTCCAGGACACCCACAATTGTATTCGCAGTGTATCTGTCAGCCGTACCTTTGTAGCCGGGCTACAGAATGAGCGAATCGTGGGATAGTCCTGCAAGCAAGTTCACACCATGTCCCGACACCGTTCGGTAAGCATGTAGTAATATACTGAGTGCTCCGCTTCGCCAATCCATGTGAACAGTGCACACATTCAATGTGTTTCGAGTGTGACGTAGATGTGTGTGAGAGCAGAGACATCCAGGGTACCTACATCTGCGCTATTCCCGATATGGGTTTAATTGTTTTGACGCGTCCCCTCGGTTACGTAACCCGTAGCGCGTAACATTCGAACGCGTCGGCGCCAAATTCACTCCAAGGTTGGTTGCTAGGCCGAACATCACCCCCCGACTACACACAAACCACCCCGCCTGCCACCATGTCCTCCCTAGTCGATGCTATGATGCACTCAGATGCGGCACCCACTCCCTCGAGCGATGTAGGACGAGCGCGTGGCTCATCGGTTCGTCCACGAGCCCCCTCTGATGGCGCTGGCGCAATCAGTGATGGTGAAGGATACCCAGAGGAGACAGCAACGGAAGCGAGGATACAGCGCAGGAATGGCCCAAGGACCGATATCCCCAGGGTCGTAGATGTTACAGGCGAGGCTCTGGCCGCGAGATTCGAAGAGTTCCTGGAAGCGTGAGCGTCCTCTTCGACTATGCCTGAGCCGTATTGACGAGACACAGTTATACCGAAGACCCTTCTTCTTCAGCGCCGCTACCCGTATCTAGCGTTCCGATCACCGACAAGTACTACATCGCCCAAGTGCATGGATTGAAGCTGTACGGACTGTCCACTGTCTATGTAGACTACAACCACCTCCTTCGGCATGGGGACGGCGTCGTCGCAAACGCTATCGCACGCGAGTACTACCGCTTCTTCCCCTACATGGTCCGCGCGCTGCACAACTTGATAGCGAAGTATGAGCCGGAGTACTTCCGTCAACACCGGCAGCCGATATCGAACGCGTCAGTAACAGCAGCGTCAGTAGCGGGTACTGGGACGGAAACCGATGGCATGGGCGAGCGCAATGCCAACCAGCAGACCGACAAGATCTTCACGCTGGCATTCTACAACCTACCCCTTGTTTCCAGAATCCGGCAACTCAGGACGACTTCCATCGGTCGTCTCCTTTCCATCTCAGGCACAGTCACGCGCACCTCCGAAGTCCGACCCGAACTCTCAGTCGCTACCTTCATCTGCGAGATGTGTAACTCAGTGGTACCGAACGTTGAGCAGACCTTTAAGTACACAGAGCCGACACAATGTCCGAACGAACGATGTATGAACCGGGAGGGCTGGCGTCTCGACATCCGTCAATCTACATTCGTTGATTGGCAAAAAGTTCGCATCCAAGAAAACAGCTCAGAGATACCCACCGGCAGCATGCCGCGTACGTTGGACGTCATTCTTCGTGGAGAGATGGTGGACCGCGCAAAAGCTGGCGAGAAGTGCATATTTACGGGTACCGTCATTGTCGTTCCAGATGTTAGCCAGTTCCGCGTCCCTGGAGTCAGGCCTCAAGCCATGAGGGATAACTCCAACCTGGGGCGCGGAAACGAGATCGGTTCCTCGGGTGTGAGCGGCCTCAAAGCTCTGGGAGTGCGAGATCTCACTTACAGGATGTCATTCCTTGCCTGCATGGTCACGCCCGACACATCTACACCCGGGCAGACATCGAATCACCACCTCACCGGCCAATCAGGGAACATTCTTGCATCTTTGAACCAGGTCCAAGCAACGGATCCGGATGCGGCTGGCGAAGAAGCACAGGCGGCTTACCTTGCGACACTTACAGCAGCGGAAATCCAAGACCTGAGAGACATGGTGCAGAAGCCCAACATCTACGCTCGACTGGTGAACTCCATCGCACCAATGGTATACGGACATCAGGTCATCAAAAAGGGGCTTCTCCTGCAACTGATGGGCGGTGTCTCCAAAGAGACACCCGAAGGCATGGCTCTCCGCGGCGACATCAACATCTGCATCGTCGGCGACCCCTCAACCTCGAAATCACAGTTCCTGAAGTACATCTGCAGCTTCCTTCCCCGCGCAGTCTACACCTCCGGCAAAGCCTCTTCCGCCGCGGGTCTTACCGCCGCCGTAGTCAAAGACGAAGAAACCGGCGAGTTCACCATTGAAGCCGGAGCCCTCATGCTCGCCGACAACGGCATCTGCGCCATCGACGAGTTCGACAAGATGGACATCGCAGATCAAGTCGCCATCCACGAAGCCATGGAACAGCAAACCATCTCCATCGCCAAAGCCGGCATTCAAGCCACCCTCAACGCCCGCACCTCCATCCTCGCCGCCGCAAACCCCGTTGGAGGCCGCTACAACCGCAAAGCCACGCTGCGAGCCAACGTCAACATGTCCGCACCCATCATGTCGCGTTTCGATCTCTTCTTCGTCGTCCTCGACGAATGCGACGAGGCCGTCGACCGCCATCTTGCGGAACACATTGTCGGGATCCACAAAGACCGCGACGATGCCGTAAAACCGGAATTCAGCACCGAGCAACTCCAACGCTACATCCGCTTCGCCAAAACCTTCAAGCCCGAGTTCACGCCCGCGGCCAAAGAAACGCTCGTCGAGAAGTACAAAGACCTGCGCGCCGATGACGCCCAAGGCGGCATTGGAAGGAATAGTTACAGGATCACCGTGCGGCAGTTGGAGAGCATGATTCGACTTAGTGAGGCGATTGCAAAGGCGAACTGTGTCGATGAAATCACACCCGAGTTTGTCAAGGAGGCGTATAACCTCCTACGTCAATCCATCATCAGCGTGGAGAAAGACGACGTGGAAGTCGACGACGAAGACGAGGAGGCTGTGGAGGGCGGACAAGACGGCGACGCCGCAATGGCCGACGATACCAACGAAACCCAAGACGCAGGATCTTCTCGTGCAAGGACGAGGACGGCGAGTCGGACACCGGCACCGAGTCAGCAACCAGCAAGGGAAAAGACGAAGATTACGTACGATAAATACGTGTCGATGCGGAATGCGTTTGTCAAGCGCGTGAACACCGATCAAGCGTCTACGGAAGATGGTGTTGAGGAGGAGGAGTTGATTGTGTGGTATATTGAGGAGAGGGAGAAGGAAGCGGAGTTCGAGACGCAGGAGGATCTGGAGAAGGAGAGCGTGCTGGCGAAGAAGGTGTTGAAGAGGATGGTCAAGGTGAGTTGTTGTTTGATGCGGTCGTGGGTGCTACGATGCTAATGATGATAGGATAACTATCTTATGCAGATTCGGGGCGAGGGACTGGCGGACGAGCAGGGCGATCAGGGACACCAGGCTGCCAAGGTCGTGTATGTGCTGCATCCCATGTGTCCCATCGAGGATATTGTTTAGCGTTCTTCGGGGAATGGGAATTCGGGTGAAGCAGTTACGTATCGACATCATACACCACTTGAGTATGGACGGCGTTTGGGAAGGCATTGCAGACGGATCATGTAGTATTCAAACAATTCAAGGGTGGCACTGCACGGGGCATTGGTGCTCAATGTTTGCAAACAGTTTTTCATTATGTCCACCCAGTACTCTGGGAACGCGTGAACAGGCGAGCGGGCATGATTCTACTTGAAGAAGCGCCCAGACGCCGACATCATGCCCAAATCATGTACCAGACCCAGTACGCCTAAACAAAGCACCACGAAGCGATACAGACATTGAAAAGCAACCGAAAGAGGGAGACGGTGAGGCTACTTTGGTGGACGGTGAAGGCCCGTCTTGCCAGACTTGTCAAACGTGGCGGTGGCGGCCCTACATTACCATAATATCTGCCGCGTTCTCCAGGGGATCTGCGTGCATGTCGCGTTCGTTAGTCGCCTCCTCGGTATCTTGGAGACCGAATGGAAGGATGGAAGGAAGGTCTTTGTGCAAAGCTTTGGCTCGATCTTCCGCCCACATACGCAATCGCACCAAGCTACGGAGCTTCGCCTCTCGACGGGAACCCTGGGATTCCAGAATCGCTTCATTGACCTGGTTGGCAAGGTTGCGCCGGAAAGATGGATCTAGCTGCTGGGCAAAACGTTGTTCCAGCTTGCCATCCGAGGGCAATACGAGTAATAGTGTCATAGTCAGTTCGAGGTCCTTCAGGAACTCATCGTTCCCAGCCGCGCGCGGAGCCAGCTGCGCTTGGGAGAAACGAAGGGCGGGGGTAATATTTGGTGGGTCGTTACTCATACAGCTGCGTATTAGCTCGATTAGTTGCGATCGGAGTAATGCAAAATGTAGTGATGGATTCGTGTCCAATAACTGTGCCTCAAAGTCAGCAGTTGTCTCTCAACAATCGATAGCGAAAGGTCTAAGGTGGGCGTTCCAATCATACTGAGGACTGAAGGTTTGTTTATCATCAAAACCCGAAGGCTATGAGTGGTGCATGAAACAGTATATAATCATAAGAGCAGGAAGGAGAAGAGAGGCGCATACGTACTTGAGGGTTGAAGTCGTTGATGAGGTCGATCGCAGTGCCAATATCACCAGCATGGATTGCCCGACGGCTGGCGACTCGGACCTGGATCGATTCCTCGGTCGCAGGCAGTTCGATGTTGGCTTCCTTTGCGAACTTCTCGGCAGCACGAGGGTATCCTTCGCTGATGAGGTAGTCCATAACCACGGAATTGATGGCACTGTGAGACGCACATGTCAGCAAAGCATTGACTGAAGAATAGGCAACAGAGCAATGACCGGTAGTACGACAAGATCAGATATACAAGTTAATTTGTTCTCCACACAGAGGTTCGGAGAGATTCCCAACTTGAGTTTAAAGGCATCATGTGGGAGCGGGATCCTCAAAGGATAGACGGAGCTTGCTTACCTCTTAGAAACTTTGATTTCGTCGAGCCTACGGTCGAAGTAGTGCTGCGTCGGCGTTCCAACCGCCACAGAAGCTGCGGTTGAGCTCTACCAGACAGTGAGCTTGTGCAGAGTGACGACACCATACGAAGCGCTTACCATGATAGCAAAGCTGTCATCAGCGCACCTACATCAGTAAGCGAAGGGCTGACTCGACCGGGGCCGAGAATTTCGGAGACGTTCAGATATTGCACGCTCGGGTGTGGTTGTGGAAGAGTGTGCGTTCAAGGTTTGCTTGAAGAAGGGTCGAAGAAACAGCTTCTGTTAGCGGGCTTGGCGGATTACATAAGGCGGTCTCCCGAGGCCTCAACCCACATGGGCACCAAGAGAGAAAATCTGCCGGGCAGCCCGTTTCCTGGTTGTTGAAAGCCGAATCTTGTGTATTATGTTCATGGTTCTGATCTAAAGACTCGTATATCCAAAAAGCCATGCCTAGCGGTGCTCGAACCCAGTATTCCCCTCCCTGGGGAAACGCATCCATCATAGGAGTTGCGGGCAGCTCCGGATCTGGGAAAACGTCACTTGCTCTGGCTATAGTAGCTTCTCTGAACTTACCATGGGTCGTCATTCTGTCGATGGTGAGTTCCACCAGAGAGCCTTGTGTTTCGCGCATGCGAGACGACTCACGTGATCTGCTCTAACAAGTTTCCAAGGACTCCTTTTACAAGCCTTTAACACCTGAACAATCGCAAGCTGCATTTCGAAACGAATTTGATTTTGACGCCCCGGATGCGATTGATTTCGACGTTTTGGTAGAGCGGCTGCAAGCTATTAAGCAAGGGTGAGACTCCCATACCTCCCGGATCCTATAACATGAGTGGTGGCTGATAAGGGCCACAGGAAAGTTGCCGAAATTCCGGTCTACTCATTCGCAAAGCATGCAAGGTTAGAACAGACCACCACCATATATTCTCCTCATGTCGTCATTCTTGAGGGTATCTTTGCACTGCATGACCAGCGCGTGCTGGACATGCTTGACCTGAGGATCTTCGCGGACGCAGATGGCGATCTTTGTCTTTCAAGAAGATGTATGCATACTATCAGCGTGACAACGTATCGGCTGACTTTATTTCAGTGGTCCGTGATGTCAAAGAGCGTGGACGTGATATTGAAGGCTGCATCAAGCAGTGGTTTGGTTTTGTGAAACCCAACTTCTACAGATTCGTTTCACCCCAGCGTGAGATCGCGGATGTCATCATACCTCGCGGTATCGAGAACAAGGTTGCGATCTCTATGGTATCAGATCAGATTCGCCGAACTCTGGCTTCCAAGTCCGCCCAGCATCAGCTTGAACTGCAGCGTCTTGGTCAAATCGCGGAAGAATCCCCGTTGTCTCCCAACGCCATCGTTCTGGAACAACGGCATCAGCTTCAGGCGATTCATACACTCCTTCTGGATCCCGCCACTTCCAAGGAGGACTACATTTTCTATTTTGATCGCTTAGTCACCATGCTCATCTCGAAGGCCATTGACTTCCTGCCATTTGAGCCAGAGCAAGTCATCACCCCTCAGAACAGGATGTATATGGGGTTGAAGGGGAGCGCAGATATGAGTGCTGTCGTCATCCTGCGTGGCGGAAGTGTCTTTGAGACGGGCCTGCGCCGCACGATTCCGGACTGTCGAACAGGCAGAATCCTCATCCAGACAAACCCCAAAACCGGCGAGCCGGAGTTGCATTATCGAGCCCTGCCTCCAAAGCTGAAGACGGACGGCCTTGTCATGCTGCTCGACCCTCAGATGTCGACAGGAGGTGCAGCCTTGATGGCCGTCAGAGTGCTCGTCGATCATGGCGTGCCGGAGGACAGGATAGTCTTCGTGACATATATGGCAGGCCGAGTTGGAGTTAACAGGGTGCTTAGTGTATTCCCAGAAGTCAGAGTCGTAATGGCTCGGATGGGTGAAGATATGGAGGAACGCTGGGTGGAGACTAGATACCTTGGATGTTAACATATACATACAAAAGATGTACATCTCATATTTTCGAGCGCCTCGCCGAGACTACCGAACAACATGATGTCAGGAAGATAGAGAGAACGTGTAAAAAGCAAAAGCGAGGGCTGCATTGGAAGGCGTTTTGGCTCTTCGACACAAGGAGTCGACAGTTCAAGACCTCAATGCAAACAACCAACCCATAGTACACGAAAAGCGTGCATACTCAACGACCCTTTCAACCAGTAGGGACGTAGCCGTTCACCATGGAGAACGCTTCAGCTCGTGCCCACCCTATCAGCCCCGGTTTGCGGGCCTGTAATATTCGACAGGTGCTGGAGCTGGCGGTGCATAATAGCCAGTCAAGGGCTCGGCCATAGCGAGCTCCCTGTCCCTCTTCCTCTGTTTCGTTTCTTGTATGAAACGAGCATAGTTGCTACTATCGACTCTTGCATTGAAATTGCGGGGAACAGGCAATGACTGGGACCGTGCAGCGTGATATGCACTGCTCTCATCCCTTCCTCTTGCCTCCGAATCGGTGTTTGAGGTGCTGTTCCCCTGTTCAACTTCTCGTTCTATGTCGGATGTCCTCCCTTGATCTTCACTGGCATTCTTCTTCCTCCTGAACAAACCACTCTTAGCTTTCCGAGCCTGCCGTCCCGTCGTAGGATCGCGGCCGGCTGCGAGGCGCGCCTCAGCGAGAAAATCTGGAGATGGCGCACGTGGAGACGCCGCATTAGAGAATGGCACTGCTGGAGTGGTCACTGTGGCTTGCAGGCAGCGAACGGGATGTGATGGATCACGGTAGGGATTGCGGTCCCATGTTTGCTTCGAGCGTACCGTCTCAGACGGCCCGAAGATATCTTTGATATCTTTGAGGTATTCTTTGAATGGGGCCATTCCAGGTTTGAGTCGGGTTTGCTTTCACTGGAATACTGGGCAAATCGTTCCAGGCGTTCCTTTTCGAATTTACGTAGTGTATACTGTTGACGAGGCGCGGAGGGGCCGTAAGAGGCTTTTTATAGCCTTCCACGTGAGCAGTTGGTCTGAAATTCCGAGCTCAGCCCTGTGCTTGTTTTTGTGTCTTTATTGCTGAACGTAAACTATGGGGGTAACTGATGGCTTGTAGGGTTGACTTTAGCATGAGCGAGTATGAAGGAGGTTCGAAAACGAAATCAGGAGGCATCCAGTATAAGACTCTCCTCCCGAGGTCGGAAGGGCAAAGGGCGTTTGCCTGGGCAACTCGTAGGCAGCAGCTGAATCTTCGTTGTCAGGGGCCACCCAGGGGCACAGCATGTCCAGGCGCATCCAATGAGACGGATGACTGAGTCAGTTGCGTTGGGGCCGGCTATGGACTTAAGCTGCAGTGACATGTTTTCTTGTCTCCAGACATTGTTTTGGAGTCTTGTTTCCAGAACTGCGTAACTTGATCAGGTGTCGAGTGTCGGCTGGATCCGGGTGCACAGTGTACAGGCGGCGCCCGTCTGTGGCTTAGTAAGCCACTACGCTATGTAACCTCAGCGTCCTGCCCTGGAACGCCTCTTCCATTGCTCCTTCTCATCATATGCGACTTTTGAGCACACCCACACTGCATCATTGTACCTCGCCTATATGTTCACACTTCAACTCAAGGCTGTAGGGCACCCTAGCCTCCACGCGGAGCGACCATACCCTAAATGATGCCATCTTCCGAAGGTATCGATCTTTTTCCACCAATGCCAAAACGTCGCTTCCCCTGTTCTCGCTCTGTTTCAAATACTCACCATGTGGAATGGTACTGCTGAAGCTTCGCGGCTTTGCGTAGTACGTGGCTTATAAGAACTGTGTCCGCTGAAGCAGTTCGATAAGTCTTAACACATTCCAAAGCCCACAATGACTGATCCATGAGACGAAGGTACGTCCATGCATCAATGCATCTTGCGTTCTGGAGCTTGGGCTTCATGGTCCGAGGTACTTTCATCATCGCAGAACCGACTTCTTTCTGCCTTGTCACTGTTGATCTTAGTACATATTTCCGCATTGCTCTTCCGAGCAGTCGGAACAATTAAACGCATATACTACCTAGGTACCCCGCATCTATCATATATATTGGAGGCTACACTTTCGCAAGCACCCATCGCACGCTCAAGTTTTCCTTGCCCCCAGTCATGTTTCCTCTACTACTTCTCTGTACATTCACTTCGCTTGTGCTTGCCGCAAGCCGAGTTTCGCCTCCATCGGTTTGTCTCATTGTCAACAAATCCGGATCAGGCCATCGTACGGTTCAGTCTGCAGTTGAAGCACTTAGCAAGGATTCGACCTCAGCACAATGTATCTTCATTTATCAAGGAACATACTACGAACAGGTCTACGTTCCCGTTCTCAAATCCGCCTTGACTGTCTACGGCTACACTCGCGACACTTCGAGCTACACAGCAAATGAAGTCACGATCACCCAGTCTCTCAGCCAGGACAACGTTGCGAATAATGATCTTACTGCCACACTACGCGCACATACGCCGAACCTGCGAGTGTACAACATCAATCTTGTCAACACGCGAGGAAAAGGCTCACAGGCTCTCGCTCTCAGTGCACAAGCCGACAGACAGGCCTACTACGCGGTCCAGTTCCACGGATACCAGGACACTATCCTCGCGAATAAAGGAATGCAACTGTATGCTCGTTGTCTTATCGTCGGCGCAACAGACTTCATATTTGGCCAAACGGCAGCAGCGTGGTTCGAGAAAGCCGACATCCGTGTCTTGGCCGCCTCGACTGGTTACATAACGGCCAACGGACGAGACTCAGACGTAAATCCCTCATTTTATGTCATCAGTAACAGCAATATCGCTGCTGCGAGCGGCAATGTGGTCCCCGCAGGCGCTTACTATCTCGGTCGTCCGTGGCGGAACTATTCCCGTGTTGTATTCCAGACGACGAGTATGAGTGATGTGGTCAACAGCGCGGGATGGCGTACCTGGAATACTGATGATCCAAGGACGGACCGTGTGTATTACGGCGAGTACAAGAATACAGGCACAGGATCAAAGGGCACAAGAGCAAGTTTCGCAAAGATGCTGAATTCGCCGGTCGCTGTTGAGAGTATACTGGGTACGAACTACAAGGATTGGGTAGACGGAGGGTACTTCCCTTGAAGCCTCCAGATATGCAATCTCTCAACCTCCTTCGCGATCTGCTCCTCGATGTCTTCTTCACCTCCTTCTTACTGATTCCTGGCGCAAGGAGAATGATCGGTTTTGTAACACTGAGGCAGCAGGGAAGTGCTTGTCTACCCCTCCTCGTCTTTGCAGGTCTCGTTTCCGGAACTGTCCTCTGTGTCGTGCCCATCGTTGGTCGCAATGTCCCAGGAGAGAGCCACGCGACAAAGCCATGTGGTCGTCAACTCTTTGAGCTCTTTCTCAATCTCCAGCAACCCTTCTATATCGCTTAACAATCCCGTGCGCAGTGGCAGTTGAACCATAGTTTTGGCCTCACTCAAGGCCTTCTCGTAAGTCGTTGCATCGAATTCGAATGTCGCGAAGTTCTGGAAAACGGGCCCAACCTTTATCTCCAGCTTTCCGTTTCGTGCAGTGTCTGTCAGTTCCATCCATTCTATGGCCTCAGGCGAATCAAGGGCGAGTTCATTGTCCCATCCTGCGACGACCTCGTGGCACTCACGTAGGGATTTTGACACTTTGCCCAAGGCCTTTTTGACTTCACCGAGAAGGAAATTGAACCACATTTCGTAGATCTGACGGATACCATCGATGTCGAAGTTAACCCATTCAAATTTGGCGAAATCGAGGTCCCGCAGGTCTTGGTGGAATTGGGGATCACTGCCCACGACATCTCCGAGATGTTTTTCGGTCTGTGCCAGCGCTACCCGCATCGTGTTCGGTATGTGGAGTGCTTCGATATACGCCGCCTCTGAAAGCCGCTTGCAAGCATGAGTGGTATCACACCGCTGCATGATTTGACACCGGCGCATAATATTGGCGAGAAGGGTGTCGAAGTCGGGAGAAAACGCCGAGTCCTCCGCAGTTACACCTACTCTCTTCTCCCCGTTGGTGCAGATCTTGTCGACTTTCTCAAATAATGCCTTCACTTGGCCGTGAATTGTTCGAAATACGGACCGGATCTGTTCCGCACGTCTTGGAAACCCTATCACTATCTCCAGTGTCTGTTCGGGTGGAGTGCCACTGCTTTATTGTTACTCAACTCCTCTACAGCTGTCCTCCATCCGGATGGCGTCTTACTAGTTCTGGAGTTCAGGGAGTGCAGGTCTTGGCTTGCCTCTCTCAAAGTCGGACAGCTGAAGGTCATAAGTTAGTACTTCCCAGCTCCCAATGTTTCGAGCCATTTTTTCGCCAAATTAGATGAGATCACAATATCGAGCAAGCCTTTCATCTCGGAAAACATGGCCGCCGTTTCGCTCTCATCGCCCGTCAGCGATTCGGTATCAGTCTCCGGCGGGGGTGTCTCGCGAAGGTCGCCGAGGTACAGTCCTCCGCTCGACATCTTCAAAACGTGACGCTGTGGAAGTGAGGAGGTTGGCAAAGTTCTGTCGTCGTTGTTTTGAAGAGTGAGGTAACCCTGCTTTTGCGGTGATCGGGAAGTGGAGCTGCGAGAACAAAAGACCGCAATAATAGCCGACATCGGCCTCTCGTAGTGAAAGAAAGGGACCATAGCGCCTTCCTTTGACATAGCGCCTTCCTCCGGCGTGCACAATAACAGTGCGCAATTTCTCTCACTACAAAAAAGGATAACTGTTCGCAGAAGTGGATTTTGAACGGATCAAACAGTGAGATCAGGTTGGTATAGGACACTTAAATACCTAGGTACCTTCTCAAAGGGGTTGGGTGAGGTAAAACTGAAGGTGCAAGTCGGGAGAATACTCGGTAGCAAAGGATGAAAAGGTCTGTAATCTATAGGCACCTTCGGTCTTATGTTCCTAAGGGTTTCTGTTGCGAACCAATGTCTTGGGCTGTGTACTTCCCATTTTACGCCCCGCGGAACTTGTCAGCACCTGAACGGCTTGCTTGTGGCGTATATATCTGCATTAGTATGATAGATCCGTGTCTGTATAAGCTAGGGATAGAGCACAGTGGTTGACCGGATATTGTTCTCCTTGCAGGCCACTTTTGGCGTAACGATATAAGTGCTTTGGCCTACCCTATGGAGAAAAATGCTGAGTAGGTCAAAAGGCTGTGTCACGAGAGGGACGAGCAGGGACGTTCAGAGCTTGCAAGGAAGCTTGATTGTGTTACTACGTACGATATCACGTGCCCAGTTGGGATACAAGACGTTGCGTGAAGAGAAAGGAAACAGTAAAGCAGGTGCAGAGTTTTGAGTAAGGGTGGCCTAAGCGTTGCCAAGGCACGCTTAGACTAACAGGGACGAGGAGGTAAAGTGTCAAGGGAACTCGATAGTTACCGTGACAGTACCCCCCTATTACGCTCGAGCTCCGGCGAGAGTACGCGGCCTTAGGTGTCAGGTCGGGGATCGGGTTCGTTAGGATATCGTGCGTGGAACCTGTCAACGGCTTCCACATCTTTCAAGTCCTTTGCGGGTTCCCACGATTGCTCGTCATAACCAGTCCACTTCACAAGGTATTCATACCGGCGTCTCCTCCTGTTATATCGAAGTTGCTCAATGCTATCAACGAACCATTCGGGTTCATCGTCCACGATGACTGGAGCGGGGGGAGGAATAACTTGGCCTGGTAAATAGTCCGCATCGTTCGGGGCGGGCCGGAGTAAAGATACGTGGAAGACCGG